>CM046423.1:15207549-15807549 GCA_025506505.1 Flaveria sonorensis | reverse complement strand
CTTGTTGAGAGAGATCATCATTATTTTCAAATCGAATTACAGAATCTTTGACAAAAGAGAAAAATAGATAAACTGGGCTTGAGTCATCCATATCATCAGAATCTGAATCATCACTGAAAGAACCGAGATCTCCTTGAGGTTTCTTCTTACCTATAGAATCAAGCAAGTTAGGTTGATCAAACAAGTTAGATTGAAAAGAGTTTGACAATGAATCTAAATCAAATAGCCAGGCTGGACCATTTGGAACTGATGGAAAAGAATTTTCAAGGAATTTAACGTTGAATGTTTCAAGTATAACATTTGTTCTAGAGTTATAAACTCGATAGGCTTTTGAAACAGATGAATATCCAACGAAAAATCCATCATCAGATTTTGCATCAAATTTCCTAGATGATCACTTGAATTTAAAATCAAAACTAGACAACCAAAAGATTTAAGAAAATCTATGTTTGGTTTCCTGCCAAACATCAACTCATAAGGAGTTTTCAGTTTGTCTTTCACAATTAAAGTACGATTCTGTACAAAACACGCAGTAGATATGGCTTCATCCCAGAAAGTGATTGGAATTTTCGTATCTGCTAACATGGATCGTGCAGCCTCAATCAAAGTTCTATTCTTCGTTTTAGTAACTCCATTTTGTTGTGGTGTTCTGGGAGCACTGAACTGATGAGCAATTCCTTGTTCTACATAGAACATGTTAATATTAGCATTTTTAAATTCCGTTCCATTAGCACTTCTTATTATTTTTACTTTTTGTTCTAACTGGTTTTCAACTTTTATGATAAATCCTTTTAATAATTCAGCCGTTTCAGATTTTGCATACAAAAAATAAACCCATGAAAATCTTGTGAAGTCATCAATGATAACTAAACAGTAAGATTTTCTTCCAATACTCTTCACATTTGTTGTTCCAAAAAGGTCCATATGCAACATTTGAAGAGGTTTAAAGTTTGAGTTTATTTGCTTGGGCTTATAAGAAGCTCTATGCTGTTTCCCCTTTAAACATACTGAACAGTGATCAGTAGTGGCAAACTTCATTGATGGAAGTCCCATAACATGATTTCCCACTACAAGCTTGTTCATATTCTTGAAATTGGAATGTCCGAGACGACTATGCCAAAGCTGACTTTCATCATTTGATGCTTGAG
This sequence comes from Flaveria sonorensis, assembly GCA_025506505.1. Taxonomy (NCBI): domain Eukaryota; kingdom Viridiplantae; phylum Streptophyta; class Magnoliopsida; order Asterales; family Asteraceae; genus Flaveria; species Flaveria sonorensis. Next base: position 15,806,401 of record CM046423.1, on the reverse strand, counting down.
CAATAAGGCAAGTTGTTTCTGTAGATGGATCAACTTGAGACTTATCCAGCTTGTATACATCTATCCCTAAGAGCTTTAACAATTACCCAGTCTTCGCTAATCTAAAAACCTAGCTTCAAAATGTAGCAAAAAGAATCATCAAAAAGAACAGAATATGATTTATCACAAATTTAGGAAATGCTTAACAAATTAAAGTTCAACTGTGAGCAGAAGTTGACTTTATCGAAGCTTATTATCCCGTTGGATACTGTTCCCTCGTTTGAGATTTTTCCTCTTGCATCACCATCGAAGGTGACATGTGTACCATCCTTTAACTTAAAATCTTGAAGTAAGGCATGATTGCCCGTCATATGCCGGCTACTCCCGCTATCCACATACCATGTGTTGATTGGTCTTCTCGGGCGTACCTACAAGACAAAGAAATTAAGTTGAGTTATCTACCCAAGCCGAAATGGTCTTGGGCTTGCCAAACTTATCAATGATGGTAAATTGTTTAAAATGGAGTTTATTCACATCAGGCTTGGTTTTAATGAATTTACCAATTCTATTATTCATAAATTTTTTATCATTATTAAGAAAATTCATACCATTTGAATGACCAATTTTTTAAAAAATTTTATTTCCAAAATTTTTATCATTCATTTTCACAGACCTTGGAATGAATTGATCTTGGATATACTATTTTGGTCTCACAGAGTCATTTCTTTTGAAAGATCTCAAGCCTAAGGAAGGTTGATTAGTTAATATTTGAAAACTGACAGTTTGATTTCTTTTAAACTGAGGATTAACATAACCTTTGCTCAATTGTGCATTAGCAAATCCTTTCCTTGGCGAACTCTTTCTAAAATAATAGCTTTCTGTATTATGAGTCCTTTCATCACAGAAGGTACAGTACTTATTAAAATAACAATCTGCTGTTGAGTGATTTCTCATATCACATATATGACAGTACTTGTTAAAAAAGCATTTAGCAGTCGTATGATTATACGTGTCACAAAATTCACAGTACCTTTGTGGTGTGTTAAACAGATGTTTGTTAACTTTTGATGTTAACCCAACGTTTGATCCTTGTTTAGATTTAGGCGTCGAAAAGTTAATCTTTTGTTTTTGATTTGACAATTTTTTTTTTGATTTGGCAATTTTTCTTTTGTATATTTGGTTTTGACTTTTGTACATGAACTGCATTCTTAGAATCCTTATAAACAAATCGTTTAACGAAAGCGGAAGTCTTCGAATCTGAACCTGTTTTCAGATCAGAGTTTGATTGGTTCTTAGGAGTTTGTTTAACATCTTGAATTAAGTTCATGTTCAACATACCAGCAGACACAAATTTTATTGGTTTAAATTGACTTGCTTGATTTGTTGTTTTTGTCTGATTTTCTTGACTCTTATTTTGATCAGTTTTAGCTTTAGTCAATTTTCTTCTTCTTTTTTGGTTCCTTGATTTTGTAGAACTTGATTTTATCTAAGATTGAACATCTTCAGGTGAAGATTCTTTTTCAGTTTCTTTCTCTTTCTGATCTTTTTTTCATTTAATAAACTCTGGAGTATTTAGACCATAAGAGTTTGAATCTTCTGATGTTCCTTCTTCTTGTTTTGCTTTATCTTTGTTTTTGGAGTTTTGTTTGTTGTTTTTAATGATCACTTCTTCCAACACAGATTCTTTAGGAACAAATATTTTCTTACTTTTCGGTCGTGGTTCATATGATTTTACTTTTACTGGATAACCGTTTTTGATCTTTTCAGTATCTTTTTCTTCAAAGATTTCAACATTGGTTTTCTCTTCTTCACTATCAAAAATCTTGTTTTTGTTTTGGAAAGCTTTAAGTTTAGCCTTATTTTTAGGAGAATGATCATGCGTATTGAAGTTCTCTGGTAAAGTGTTAGTTATAGATTCAGGCATTGGTTCGTGTGTGAAACCTACGCCTGCTTTTTGTTTGTCCTTTCGTTCACTTACCAGTTGTTCCATAATCGTTTTGGAGCTCTTTTACTTTTGCTAGATCAACTTGTGTAGCAGCATGTTCTATTTTCTCCTATTCCAAGTTCTTAGTCATTTCTTCAAGTTGTTTGGAAACAATTTCTAATTCTTTCAAAGTTTTGTTCTATGAAGTTTGTAGAGAAATGATCTTTTCATCTGATATTTTGTGATCATTTTTAAGTTCATTATGCATTAATTCCTCTTGTTTAAGCTTGTAAGACCGTTAAAGGATACTTAAGCTTGCACTTAGTTAACACACTTAGGAGGATCTTAAGATCACTTAACAATTCAAATAGGGAACTGTGAACCTTTACAGAAGATACAAGATAAACAAAAGTAAAACAAGAACAAGAGCACAAGATAAAGTTTTCAAGGAAGTTGTATATTGCTTCTCTAGTTCTATTACAAGTGTTGTACAGTATATTTTGAATACAAGAACTGGAGACAACTTATACTACATCCTACAACCATCAATATGCAAAAAGACAGTTGGAAGTGACTAATCTAGACAACAATATTAGCCTAAAGTCAAAAGGCAGATTGCCTTTTGACTAGTGACTATGACATGCCATAGCTCACTGACTTTCCTATTACAAAAAGCCAAGAAGGAACAAAAACAGAAACTTGTAGGCTAAGACCTTATCTACTTTATCATAAAGTATGGAAGTTCAACCAACTAGTGATAGCAGGTGAACTACCAGAGCATGCAGGTGAAAGTAGGTTGCTTTATGATAAAGTTGATGGAAAAGGTATATTTTCTCTCTCTTCAGAAGAAATCAGTCTTGTCTTTAAACAGCTTCGGAAGACTTAATCTTTTACCTTTGGAAGAGTTGAGTCTTTGGCTTCGGAAGACTTTACACTTGGAATATTTTCAAAGTTAAGTGTAAAGCTTCCGCAGCAGTTTCTTCTGAACTTTGGCTTCAGAAGATTTTACACTTAGCATTTTTCTTGAGTGTGTAAAACTTCCGAAGCTAATTCACCTTTGTTCCGAAGTGCATGTTGGAAGACTTGGTTGTTTTGGTATCCTTTGGTTGCATCAGCCTCTTATCTTTAGAGGTTCTTACAAACTCCCCCTAGGCTGATGCTACCAAAACAAAGAGGTTCTTCAGACTGGGATAGTCCACATGAGGATCTTCAGAATTCCTTTCTTCATCAGCAGATCTGGATTCTTCAGACTCATGAAGTACCTTCTCATGTCATAGAGATCATGCAGAGGGAGTTCCAGCATGTCACTTGTGAAGTAGACATGTTGCTCTCCCTGATCTCTAGTGACATACCATCTGTCTGGATCTTCAGCAAATGTCCAGTACAGAATTTGTCTTCCAACAGAGAGAGGCTCTACTATGATAGGAGTTGGTTGAGAGTCCTATTCATGCACTTCCTCAAGATGTTCTGACTCATCTTGAGGTTAGGAGGAGGATGCCTTTCTTCTTTTCTTCTTTGAAGATGATCTTCTTTTAGCCATCCTTTTTTTCCTCCCTGATGATTTTAACTGAGAGGGTTGGTCTTCAGTACCAGGTTCTTCAGTTGATTCCCTCTCAGTTGGGATCTCCTCTCTCCTAGTTTTAGAAGGAGAGGGAGGAGAACCCTGTTGTGGGTAAGAAGATGAAATTGGCTGTTATGTAGCTTCAGGTGCAGGTGGTGTTGTCTATGTAGGTTCAACCTTTACCTCAACTTCAGGTTGAGCTTGACTAGATGATGAATGAAGATCCACAAGCTCTCCCCTTTTTATCTTCTGCTTGATCACCCTTATGTGCTCATCCATTGTGGATAGAGACATGGTAACAAGCCTCATTTCGGAGAACCCATACAACTTCAAGAAGCTCATCATCCTCTGCCTATCTGCAGACTTTTTCTGACTTTTCTGGATGATGGCTTTTGATTTTACAGCTTCTTCCCTTTGCCTCTTCTTTGCAGCTTGCCTTTCTTTCTTGGCTTGCTCTTCCAGCTGCTTATTGTATTCAAATAATATATAATCATAAGTCAAGGGAAAGAGTGCAGGTGCCTGATAGAGACCTGTGGCACTCAGGTAGTTGATCATTTTTAATCTTTCTTCTTCATCAACTACCTGAGGTTATTTAGCAGCCACAGTCTCTGACTCAGGACTTTCTTGAACTGGGGAGAGGACAGGAATGTTCTTGTAAAGCCTTTTTCTCCTTATTTCTTCCTTGTGTTTGAGGGTCAAGGCTACATCCTCTGCTTCCTTCCTCTTATTTGACAATTCAATGTCAGCCAATTCATTTAACTCCTCTAAGAGAGAGAGATGAGTTCATCTATGTTGTAGTTCCTGGTCCCCAGTTAGTTGAGCCTGGCTGCCCTTAATTCATCTTCTTGAGTGTTTGGTACAGGGGCAGCCAAAATTGCAGCTTGCATGAATCTTGGGGAACCACTTGAACTCTCTCCCCTCAGCTTCCTCTTCCTCTCTTTCTTTTCTTCTTCAATCTCTTCAGGAGTCATCTTCCTTTTGCCTTTGTCAATTGCAGAGCTTGATGACTCAGCCTGAGGAGAGCTTTGGCCTTCATTGCTTGATTCAGCAGTCAAGCTCTAGCCAGAGAGAGGTTATGAAGCACCATCACCAGCTGGTGCCTCACTGAGGGTATGGGGTGCTGGAGGAGATCTTGTCTCAAGGTTCACAGTCTCAGCCTCTGGGCCTTCAATCAAGGCTTTTCCTTCGAAGCTAATCTTAGGGTCTACCTCAACATCCAGTTAACCAAAGGCTTCAACTGCTAGCCTCTGTCTATATGATGCGGTTCTCCTTTTGAATTCTGCCAGCACCCAGTCTTGAATTTAATTGACTAATTTGACAGCTTGTCTGTTATTACTTGGGTTGAAAAGTGCCAGATCTACCAAGTTTATACTCTTATAGAAACTCAGGGTGGAGATGTTGAGAATTTCTTATTGACCCTGAGCTCTAGAGATCACAAGAGCTTTCCTATCTGTGACAACCCGCACTTTCTGGTTAACCCTATTACCGTTACTCCACGTATGTTCAATACATTACATAAATCATTTCCATTATTGATTATGACTATTATTAAAACGATTAATAATCATTTATAACTAAACTAATGTACATAAGATGCACGTTTGTGGAAAGTGGGGGGACCTATTATGTCAAGTTTCAAAGTGGAAAATCTATAAAAATTAACAAACCCTCATCGACCCTGCATCCCGCAACCCTACCCCCTGCTGCCGTCTACACCTTTGAAGAACCACCGCAGGTTGTCAACCTCTCTTCTCCCTTCGTGCATTTCTTCGGCAAATCGTAAGTCTCCCGAAATCGCGAGCCCGGTACGGTGAGTTTCTTCTCGTTAAGTTTTCACGTTACGTATCGGTACGGTTCACCCTCGGTTCTTGTTCACGGTTATGGGTGGTCGTTTAGTTCGGTGTGTTTCTCGTGCGCGTGCTCCGTTTGTAAATATGTACGTCAATGTATGTTCTGGGTGTGTGAGATTACATGTATGGTTATGTTTACGGTAGTGGTAGAATGTTTTGGTTCGGGGATGCAGGGATGTGCGTGGCGGTTGGGCTTAAATGGGTGTGTTTGATCATGTACGTATGTATGGAATTATGGTTGGTATGTTGTGACCCGACTCGGGCCACGTTTCTGCTGCTATGTGATGTGTATTGTGTGTGCGGATATATGAATGATTATATGTGCATGTGCGTTGTGTATCTATGCTGATGGCAGAATGCATGTATGCGAATGTATGCTTGGGTGTATGCAATCTGTTGTGGGGTAGGCTCATGAATGAAAGTGGGGTGGTGGTAGGCGCATGAATGTAATTATTGTGTGTTAGGCGCATGATAGGAGATGGGTTGTAAAAATAGGCATAGGCGGATGGGGGTATGGTATGTGCATGGATGCATGCATGTGTGTCATGTATACATGCATATAGAATGTTGGTTTGGGATTTGTTAATGTGGAGTGTGGGTGTTGCATGGGTGTGTATGAGGAATATATATATATATATATATATACACACACACATTATGTGTGTGAGTTTATATATATAATATGTGTGAATGTAAATATAATACGTTATGGGGTAATATGATATACGTGCGTGTCACGCTTGGGTCGTATTGCGTTTGTGAGGGGTAAGTGACGTATTTTGGATCGAATGGGTTTCATTCTAATAAGATGTTAAATGAAAATATTTTTTTTATATAATGAGCACCTTTAAACATAAATTAGTATACGTGAGAATAATGGGGCTTTATACAATTGTGGCTGTGCTTGCGTATGAATGGAAAATTGTTAACTGGAACCGTAATCTAGCCGTGAACGCGAAACCGTACGATCACATTGTTAATGATTAATATTTAATAATATATATATATATATATTAAATGACGTTCAGGTTAACCGGAACGCTAATCTCTGTGCTTTCGTTTACTTGTTGCTGTGCATTTAAGGTGAGTTTACAGCCTTACTTTTCATACTATACTCTCTTTTGGGGGGGAGAAACATGCTGTTTTCATATACTATACGTTACTTAGATTTGTAATACTTCATATACTCGTGTACTATGGTGTTACCACTACGCCTCATTCGGATCGTTAATATGGTATTAGCGAGGTGATTGTTAGTAGATCTACTGGGTTTGACAAACCCCGCCCGGGCTAGTCGCGCTAGTTTGACTGGAGGTCAAACGGGTGAATGGTTAGCCTGTTTTACTGTGCTATGGTTTGGTACCCACAGCCGGGGCATTCATTACATTACATTACTGTCTGCTCGGTCGCGAAATTCATACACATAGTGACTTGTTGTAGGCTAGCTACCTACCGATATGCTTTGATTACTGAATCTGGATTTCATTTTTTTTTTTTCTGTTTTCCGATAACCTGTGAACTCACCAACTTTGTGTTGACACTTTAGCATGTTTCTTTCAGGTTCTCAAGATGCGCACGATTAGGAACATCTCATTCATGCATTTGACATCATATGGGTCAAATGAACATTTACTATTTCCATGAACTTTATTTCATTGGTTTGCGCGTGTTGCGCCAATTAAGAATTAAGATTTATTATGCTTCCGCAACTACTATTATGTTTACATTTATAACTCTGTCTTTGGAAATTTCAAACATTAACAATAATTATGTTTTGTAATTGACGTGTCGTTTGGTGTAACTAGTGGCTGAGATCCTGGTATGTCACACGCCTAACTGTAATACCCCGTTTGTGGAAATTAAGGGTGTGACAGATTGGTATCAGAGCCATTGGTTATAGCGAACTAAATCAACATTGCATTTCATTTGCATTGCATTTAGTCTATAGCCTGATGCCTTAGTTACACGCATGTAGACACGTTTAGCTTTGTTAGTTAGCCTTGTTTGTTTTGCTTGCTGGGTTGCTTGCTTTTGCTCATTCTAATGAGCTTTCGACTACATGGATGGTGTCTTCATCTTCTTATGCTAAGTCTAGGGGAAAAGGCCAGTTCGTCCTGATTCCCCGTTTTTACCGTTTGTTCCATATCTCGGGTGACGCCGAGGTACTGTGAGTCACGAGAAGGTTGATTACGATTAATGATTTACCGTATCTTTTACATCATACCTTTCGGAATCGGATACAATACCATCGGTACCTGACTTGGATGGTTCATCGGGAACATGTTCTGCCTCCTGTTGGATGCTTTACGAGAGCTATTTCTATCATGCTTTCTTACTTCCCTTGCTACTTCACTTCCCTGCCCAATGAAGCAGGAAATAATTACACTGGCGGTTACCATAGGCACTGGGAGAAACTTATCTGGGTATACTTATGATAATACTATCTTACCCATCTAACATGAATACATCGACGGTTTCTTGCCCAAGTAAATATTTTCCTTACTGATTCCTTCGTTCAACCTTGGTTAATTGACCTTCGGTTTAATAACAACATTTTTGATACTTCTATCATTGATAACACTCTGTACTTGACAAGGTATGTTAGCTCGGATAGGAGGAACTAGGGGTGACCATGCAAAGCAAATTACCATTACGGGTGCACACGTAATTGTAATTTGTCGTGCATGAGAAGTCTGGCGAACTCTGTCGGGCGATAACGGTCATGGTCAGTACAAGTTTTCATTCCTATTCCTTGGGACATGAGAGTCTCGATTCTCATAAAACTTCACTATTGATACGGAAACAATCCTTTATTTCTACTCGTATGAAAGTTCTCATCTAACTCGAGCCTTAATGAGATTAATATTATAGCATTAGTCTTAGTCTCTATGAGACGTTACTCTTTCTAGCATTTCAGTGATCGCGTAATACTATCTATCTGCAACGTGCGAGGTCCTCGAAAAGTAGTAACGAAGTGATGATACTCTCTGTACATGTATTTTCTAATCATTGGATTGACCTTAAGACTTAGAGTCTTGGCAGATTCAACATGCTAGCATTCATTTCATTTAGTATTTATCATGTTTCAGCGTATGTTACGTTTCCCAATGGTAGGATCCAAATTAGATTTTCCTGGTTGATTACATTTGGCGTATGAACGATTAGCAAAGTGTCGTGACGACCCCATCCGTTACCTCTCTGTGTTTCCGCTTGCAACAAGTGCATCTAGTATCGCAATGGGCGATGCAATAAGAACATCTGTGAGCGCTGTAGGAAATTTGGTCATGCCATTAAGAACCATCATGTAAACATCCCAACCAAGTCACCTCAGTCACAAGAAGCATAAAGAGATGTTATGAGTGTGGACAATCTGTGTATTTCAATAGAAACTATCCAAGGCTTAAGAAGGAAAACCGACAGAAATGGTTGTTTCGCCTCAGTATTTTTTTTTTGATTCGGGTGCTGATAGAAGCTACGTATCCAATAAGTTAGTAATCTGTTAGTGGTAGTGCCTACTGACTTAAGTTTCAAATTTACCATAGAGATAGCTGATGGTAGAACTATAGCGGCTACCCAAGTATATAACAGATGTAAACTAGGCTTAACTGGACATTCATTCGATATGAATCTGATTCCTGTTACATTCGGTAGCTTTGATATTTTGGTTGGTATCCAAGAACCAAGCAAGGATCATTTGTGGAGACAAACTCATTAAGTTACCTCTTCCTAGTGGCGAGACACTCATTGTGGAAGGTGATAAGAGGGATGTTGTGGTCGGCATCATCTCATACTTAAAAGCATAGAAATGTCTTCGGAATGGATAATTTTCCCTCCTAGCATTAGTTACAGGAAAGACAGTAGATGAAAAGAGAATTGAAGATATTCCAGTTTTCAAAGACTTCCCAGAATTATTTCCAGAAGACTTACCTGGCCTTCCTCCACACAGGCAGGTAGAGTTTCAGATTGAGTTAGCACCGGGAGCTGCTCCGATTGCTCGGGTGACGTACTGTTTGGCACTGGACGAACTACAAGAGTTGTCTAAGTAATTGCAGGAATCCTTAGATAAGGGATTCATACACCCCAGCTCTTCACCTTAAGGAACTCCAGTGCTGTTCGTGAAGAAGAAATACGAAACTTTCCAAATGTGCACCAACTACCAGAAATTGAACAAAGTGACAATCAAGAATTGGTATCCACTCCCGCACATTGATGACCTGTTTGAACAATTGCAAGGTCAAGCTACTACTCAAATATCGATCTGAGATCAGGTTATCATCAGTTACAAGTTCAAGAGGAAGACATTCGAAGACGACATTTCGAACTCGCTATGGACATTTTGAGTTCGCAGTATTGACTAATGCCCTAGCGGTTTTCATGGGCCTCATGAACCGTATTTGCAAGCCTTATTTGGATAAATTTGTCATTGTCTTCATTGATGACATATTGATCTACTCTCAGAATAAGGAAGATCATGAGGAACATCTAAAGATCATTCTAGAATTGCTGAAGAATGAACAACTTTATGCAAAATTTTCAAAGTGCGACTTCTGGATGCGAGAAGTGCAATTCCTTGGCCATGTAGTGAACGAAAAGGGAATACACGTAGATCCCTCCAAGATCGACGCAATCAAGGATTGGTCGACGCCAAAAACACCTACCGAAGTGCGGCAATTGCTTGGTTTGGCGGGCTATTACCGACGATTCATTGAAAGGTTCTCAAAGTTGGCACAACCTTTGACTGCCCTGACTCATAAAGGAACCATCTACAAGTTGGGCAACAAGGAGGAAATAGCGTTTCAGGCGCTCAAAGATAAACTCTGCAGTGCATCGATTCTGGCGTTACCAGAAGGGACTAATGACTTTGTTGTTTACTATGATGCATCCATCCAAGGATTGGGATGTGTACTGATGCAACTGCAACAACATCATTGCTTATGCATCTAGACAGCTCAAGGTGCATGAGAAAAACTACATGACACACGATCTGGAATTAGGAGCTGTAGTGTTTGCCTTGAAGATCTCGAGGCACTACGTATACGGAACCAAATGTACGATCTATACAGATAATAAGAGCCTCCAACACATATATGATCAGAAAGATCTGAACATGCGGCAACGACGGTGGTTAGAAATACTCAATGATTACGATTGTGCAATCAAGTATCACCCGGGTAAGGCTAACGTGGTAGCCGACACTCTCAGTCAGAAGGAGACACCAAAACCCCATCTGGTGCGTGCATTACAAATGATCATCCATTCAGACCTGCCTGCATAAATCAAAGCTTCTCAATCTGAGGCCTTGAAAATTGAAAACCTGAAGGCTGAATCCATGCGAGGCATGGAGAAACAACTAGACCTAAAGACAGATGGAATCCTGTATTTCATGGAACGGATCTGGGTAGCAAGATATGGGGACTTACGAGAACTGGTAATAGACGAAGCTCACAAGTCACGCTACTCAATCCATCCGAGTTCAGATAAAATGTACCATGATCTGAAAGAATTATACTGGTGGCCGAACATGAAAGCTGAAATTGCCACATACGTAAGCAGATGCCTAACTTGTTCTAAAGTTAAGGTGGAATATCAGAGACCGTCCAGTCTACTTCAGCAACCGGAAATCCCAGTGTGGAAATGGGAGCAAATTTCAATGGATTTCATCACAAAGTTACCCAAGACTCCCAGTGGATGCGATACCATTTGGGTTATAGTAGATCCGAGAGACGGATCGAATGGACAAGTTGATGAGGATTTATTTAAGGGAAATAGTCTCTCAGCATGGTGTGCCAGTATCCATCATATCTGATCGTGACGGTCGATTCACTTCTCACTTTTGGTAGTCTTTACAACAGTCATTGGGAACGCGGCTGGATATGAGCACTGCATGTCATCCGCAAACCGATGGTCAGAGTGAGCGTACGATACAGACACTGGAAGAGATGTTGCGTGCCTGTGTGATCGATTTTAGCAGCAGTTGGGAAACTCATTTACCATTGGTTGAGTTCTCCTACAATAACAATTATCACACTTCAATCAAAGCTACACCAATTGAGGCACTGTATGGACGTAAGTGTCAATCACCTGTCTGTTGGGCGGAAGTTGGAGAAAGTCAACTTACGGGTCCTGAACTTGTGCACAAAACGACTGAGAGGATCGTGCAAATTCATAATCGTATGGCAGCGGCATGTGATCGACAGAAGAGTTATGCAGATAAACACTGTAAGCCATTGGAATTTCAGATTGGTGACAAGGTACTTCTGAAAGTCTCGCCTTGGAAAAGTGTAATCCGGTTTGGAAAGCGGGGAAAGCTGAATCCACGCTACGTGGGACCATTTGAGATTATTAAAAGGGTCGGTCTAGTAGCCTAACAGCTGAAATTACCTGAAGAACTTAGTGGAATACATGACATGTTTCACGTGTCCAATCCGAGGAAATGCTTAGCTGATGAATCACTAGTCGTACCATTAGAGGAACTGAAGATTGATAATCAATTACATTTCATTAAAGAACCAATAGAGATTATAGATCGTGATGTAAAAACCCTAAAGTGTAGCAAGATTCCTATTGTGATTGTTAGGTGGAATTCAAAGCGTGGACCAGAGTTTACTTAGGAACGCGAAGATCAGATGAAAAAGAAGTACCCGCAACTGTTCAAAGATCAGGCATTCACTTCTTAAGGTATCATTCTTATGATAGCTTTCTTGTAACTTTCAGGATGGAATCTTCTTCAATAAGGGGATGATGTCACCACCCTCAGGAAACCTTACAATTCTTTCTTATTTCCTTTGTTCTAGATTTGCAGATCTTCTACTCTGTACGCATTAGAGATCGTTGAGTCTCGTGGCCACTATTGCACCTGTTGTTCCAATTTTCGGGACACAAATTTCTTCAACAAGGGGATAATGTGACAACCCGCACTTTCTGGTTAACCCCATTACCGTTACTCCACGTATGTTCAATAAATTACATAAATCATTTCCATTATTGATTATGACTATTATTAAAACGATTAATAATCATTTATAACTAAACTAATGTACATAAGATGCACGTTTGTGGAAAGTGGGGGGACTTATTATGTCAAGTTTCAAAGTGGAAAATCTATAAAAATTAACAAACCCTCGTCGACCCTGCATCCCGTAACCCTACCCCCTGCTGTCGTCTACACCTTTGAAGAACCACCGCAGGTTGTCAACCTCTCTTCTCCCTTCGTGCATTTCTTTGGCAAATCGCAAGTCTCCCGAAATCGCGAGCCCGGTGCGGTGAGCTTCTTCTCGTTAAGTTTTCACGTTACGTATCGGTACAGTTCACCCTCGGTTCTTGTTCACGGTTATGGGTGGTCGTTTAGTTCGGTGTGTTTCTCGTGCGCGTGCTCCGTTTGTAAATATGTACGTCAATGTATGTTCTGGGTGTGTGAGATTACATGTATGGTTATGTTTGCGGTGGTGGTAGAATGTTTTGGTTCGGGGATGCAGGGATGTGCGTGGCGGTTGGGCTTAAATGGGTGTGTTTGATAATGTACGTAGTGTATCTATGCTGATGGCAGAATGCATGTATGCGAATGTATGCTTGGGTGTATGCAATCTGTTGTGGGGTAAGCGCATGAATGTAATTGTTGTGTGTTAGGCACATGATGGGAGATGGGTTGTAAAAATAGGCATAGGCGCATGGGGGTATGGTATGTGCGTTGATGCATGCATGTGTGTCATGTATACATGCATATAGAATGTTGGTTTGGGATTTGTTAATGTGATGTGTGGGTGTTAGATGGGTGTGTATGAGGAAAATATATATATATATATATATATATATATATATATATATATATATATATATATATATATATATATATATATATATATATATACATTATGTATGCCAGTTATATATATATAATATGTGTGAATGTAAATATAATACGTTATGGGGTAATATGATATACGTGCGTGTCACGCTTGGGTCGTATTGCATTTGTGAGGGGTAAGTGACGTATTTTGGATCGAATGGGTTTCATTCTAATAAGATGTTAAATGAAAATATATTTTTTATATAATGAGCACCTTTAAACATAAATTAGTATACGTGAGAATAATGGGGCTTCATACAATTATGGCTGTGCTTGCGTATGAATGGAAAATTGTTAACTGGAACCGTAATCGAGCCGTGAACGCGAAACCGTACGATCACATTGTTAATGATTAATATTTAATAATATATATATATATATATATATATATATATATATATATATATATATATATATTAAGTGACGTTCAGGTTAACCGGAACGCTAATCTCTGTGCTTTCGTTTACTTGTTGCTGTGCATTTAAGGTGAGTTTACGGCCTCATTTTTCATACTATACTCTCTTTTGGGGGGGAGAAACATGCTGTTTTCTTATACTATACGTTACTTAGATTTGTAATACTGCATATACTCGTGTACTATGGTGTTACCACTACGCCTCATTCGGACCGTTAATATGGTATTAGCGAGGTGATTGTTAGTAGATCTACTGGGTTTGACAAACCCTGCCCGGGCTAGTCGTGCTAGTTTGACTGGAGGTCAAACGGGTGAATGGTTAGCCTGTTTTACTGTGCTGTGGTTTGGTACCCACAGCTGGGGCATTCATTACATTACATTACTGTCTGCTCGGTCGTGAAATTTATACACATAGTGACTTGTTGTAGGCTAGCTACCTACCGATATGCTTTGATTACTGAATCTGGATTTCATTACTGTTTTTTTTTCTGTTTTCTGATAAACCTGTGAACTCACCAATTTTGTGTTGACACTTTAGCATGTTTCTTTCAGGTTCTCAAGATGCGCACGATTAGGAACATCTCATTCATGCATTTAACATCATATGGGTCAAATGAACATTTACTATTCTCATGAACTTTATTTCATTGGTTTGCGCGTGTTGCGCCAATTAAGAATTAAGATTTATTATGCTTCCGCAACTACTATTATGTTTACATTTATAACTCTATCTTTGGAAATTTCAAACGTTAACAATAATTATGTTTTGTAATTGACGTGTTGTTTGGTGTAACTAACGGTTGAGATCCTGGTATGTCACATGCCTAACGGTAATACCCCGTTTGTGGAAATTAAGGGTGTGACACTATCACTGTCATACCCCCAACCCCAGATTAGGTTCTCAGATGGGGCAGACATTGCTCTTGGTACTCCCTCCTCAAATAGTTCTTGAATGAGCAGTTCCAGATCACTGTCTAGAGAAGGTTGCTGAGCATGGACAACTGCAAGATAGGATGGTGAGTCCTGTATGTCCTTACTTGAGGAAGAACTCCTAGGTTTTGTGGCAGTCAGAACTTCCTCCCCCTTTTTGGTAGCATCACCCTCATGCATAGGTGAGCTGGGGAAGTGATCCATAACATCCACAGGTTCTTGTGACCTGGATGAGTTTGTCCTATAGGTCTCTCAGCTAACTGGCCCTTGAGATCGGTGATCTCAAGTTGCTGGTCATGGACCCTCCTTTGCAAGATAGTCGCCTGTGATTCAAGGTGAGCTATCTTTGAAACCAGTTGAGTGCAGATGTCTTCAAGTTGGTGCACCTTGAGTTTCATACTCCCCTCATCTTCAGTTGAAGAATCATTAGGGGATGAAGGAGGTGAACTAAGGTCTGCTCCTTCACCAGCAGCATGGGGTTCTTGGCTGCTGGATTTTCCCTGCCCAGTGACAGTGTTAAGAGGCTGGGTTGCTATGGTTGAGGTCTTAAAGATGTAATCACTGGCAACAGTGAGAGCCTCTTCCACTTGGGTCTCCTGGACAATCACATAAAGATCCACCTCAGTTTGGGGTGTTTGATGTGGGATAGAAATGGGTGAAACATGAGCACTCATCTCTCCTTGAGTGTGGGTAGAGAGGAGAGATTCATGGTACTCACTGAATCCCAAATCTTCATTAGAGTAGAAGTCAAGGCTGGGTATGGGGCGGTTGAGATCAAGAGGCTAGGGATGGTAGCTTTCCCCTAAAGGTTGATCACTAGAGTGTTGAGACTCAGAGTGATGGCTTAAGGCTGTTTGCGGAGTTGTGAGCTCATCAGGCTGAGCATGAGGAACCTCAGCACTGATTGTTTGAAAGATGGGAGTGGTCTGCTCCTCAGGAGAAGTGGGAGCTCGAGATTCCACTTCCTCCTATATAGGTTATGATATGGGGGCCTGCACATGCTCAATAGCAAGTGCAAGGGTTCGTTTGGATTTTCTAGTGTAGGTGAGGGTAATTGTTGGCCTTAATGGTGGTTGAGAGGTGGAGGGTGTTGGTTCATCACTAGATGGTGTAGCTAGGATGTCACTTTGAGCAATGAGCTCAAACATTTTTGGGACAAGGGCTGTTTCTACCCCTAAGAACCAAACAGTTGGCTTTTACAATATCTTGAAAATGTCGAGCCTCATATGTGCAAGTTTAAGAACATTACCTGTTCCCCTCAACTGTGGTCCCAATTCACAGTTGAGAATGTGTTAAACATACCGGGGGAACATGTAATATTTTAAGGAACCCAAATTCGCTAGTAAATTTGTAAATACAGACTGAGAGTACCTGAATTTGACCCCTTGAACCATCCCATGGACAATGAAAGAGAGGTCTTCTGGAATCTGGTCCCATCCTCCATGTTTGTTGGATAAGCTGTGGACGATGACATGGAGGAGGTATATCCATTGGAATGAGACCTTCCCCTTCCTGAAGGTCTTGACCGAAAAGTCACCTTCGTAGCCCATCTACGCAAAGGATTGGTTGACAGCAGCTTTTGGAAAGGACAACTCACCTGCTTCATCATCCAGCTGCAAATGGGTGTTTATAATGGCTGGAGTGATGAAAACCGTCCTCCCCTACACTGTGGCAGACAGTGCCTTCTCCCCATCCATGGTGACCTATTAACAGGTCTGCTAGAACTCAAGCAACTGATCCTCATAGAAAGGAGGATCGATTCTAAGGGAGGTGAAGTAGTGAGACAAAGAAAGATACCTACACACATCTGAGAAGCTTGGATCCTTCTCAGAGTTTAACCGAGCAACTTGATTGTGTTGCCTGTGTAGGTGCATGGTGAAATCAGGGTCATTACGACGATCAATATTGGCCATTTGAAGAAGCTTTGTAGTGAAGGAAAGAAGAAGAAGATGAAATTTGGGGTTAATTTTAGGTTAAGGAACAATGAGAGAAGTGATATGAAATAGAACCATTTAGAAAGATATACTCTGGATTTAAGACAAAGTTATGACAAAAAGATAAACTTTGAAATCTGCAAGTGGGTCCTACTTTTGAAAAAAAGGCGCCCAAAAAGTTAGTTTTCTTGGAAGTAGTAAAAGCTTCCGAATGCAATTTTGGTTTCGGAAGCTTTGCAATCAAAGCTTCCGAAAGCAATTTTGCTTCGGAAGATATTTCAAAGAGTTTTGAAAATTTTGGCTTCGGAAGAAATAAATGAGTCTTCCAATACTAAATTGCTTTGGGAAGAAATTTGTTCCTAAAATACATTTAAGTACTTATACCAAAATTTAAGCTTCGGAAGATACTTCAAGAATTTCTTCCGAAGGTAAATCTCAGATAAGCTGTTTAAACGATTTAGACATAAATTTCTTCCGAAGACAACTTTTGCTTCTTCCAAAGGTAAATTTTCATCATTCTAAGAGATATTATTTTAAAGGTTCATTTTTCTTCCAAAGAGAACTGGGCTTATGAAGTGATCTAATAGACAACCTAGGACACACAGTTTTAGGAAATAAAATTGATTAAGTTATTAAGAAAAATCTATTCAAAGTTAATCATCCAATAGCTGATACAAGATATTTAAATCTCTGTTCATCAAACGCTTTTGTGAATGGATCAGCATATTGTTCATTTGTGTTAACTTTGATTAGTTTTGTCAACCCTTTTTCAAAATTATCCCAAATCAGATGATACCTGATGTTGCTATGTTTGGTCCTTGAGTGCTACACAGGATTCTCTGTAATAGATATGGCACTGTTGTTGTCTATATGGATGGGAGTCTCTTTGAAATTGAACCTATAGTCTAGCATCTGATTCTGAATCCAAAGCACTTGAGCACAGCAGCTGGCGGCAGCAATGTATTCAGCTTCAGCAATTGATGCAGACATACATGATTGCTTCTTGCATTGCCAAGAGACTATCCTTCCACCTAGGAACTGACACCCCCCAGATGTGGACTTTGCAGTCATGTTGCAGCCACCATAATCACTATCTGTATAGGCATACAGATTGAAGTCTGAATTCTTTGGATACCAAAGGCCTAGATTTGGAGCACCTTTGAGATATCTAAGGATCCTTTTGACAGTGATTAGGTGTGACATCTTGGGGTTGGCTTGATATCTTGCACATATGCATATGGCAAACATGATATCAGGCCTGCTAGCAGTAAGATACATAAGTGACCTAATCATAGCCTTGTAGATATATTCATCAACACACTCCCCCTCAGGATCAGGACCAAGGGAGTGGTTTCTGGCTATAGGTGTCTTTGCAACCTTACAGTCAGTCATCTTGAATCTTGTAAGTATGTCCTGTACATACTTTGACTGACTGATGAAGATGCCATCTTCAACCTGCTTCACTTGAATTCCTAGAAAGAAATTGAGTTCCCCCATGGCACTCATTTCAAATCTATTCTTCATCAGCATCTTAAAGTCTTTGCAGAGCTTTGGATTAGTTGAACCAAAGATGATGTCATCTACATATATCTGAACTAGCAATGTGTCATTTCCTGTTTCTTTGATGAAGAGAGTCCCATCAATAGTACCTCTTTTGTATCCATGTGACAGAGATATGTTGATAGTGTCTCATACCACTTTCTTGGAGCTTGATGCAGTCCATAAAGGGCTTTATCAAGCTTGCAGACATAATCAGGATGATCTGGGTCTGCAAAGCCAGGTGGTTGTTTAATATAAACTTCTTCATCAATCACCCCATAGAGAAAGGAACACTTCACATCAAACTGGTAGACCTTGAAATCCTTGGATGCACGTAAGCTAGAAATATTCTTACAGCTTCAAGTCTTGCAACTGGAGGAAAGACATTAGTGTAATCAATCCCTTCTTCTTAAGTGTATCCTTGGACAACCAGTCTAGCCTTGTTCTTGATGATGATCCCTCTATCATCTTTCTTGTTCCTGGATACCCATTTGGTACCTATGATAGACTTCCCTTGAGGAAGAGGGCATAAGTTTCACACCTTTTGTCTTCTGATTTGAAACAGCTCATCTTGCATAGCTTCAATCTAGCTTCCATCCTTTAAAGCCTCATCAACCTTCTTCGACTCTATCTGGGATAAGAAACAAGAATGTAGACAAACATGGCTGTCATGAGCTTGTCCTCTTGTTCTTACCCCTGAGTCAACATTTCCAATGATGTTTGTGGTGGGATGTGACTTGTGGATCCAAAGTTGAGGGATCACAGCAAGTTGGTTAGACAGATCTAAATTTGAGAAATTCTGATCTGGCAATGAGGTGTCTCCCACCATATCAGCACACTTATCAAGAGAGACTTGATCCAGTAAGTGTGTGACATCATTCATGTTGTCTTCAATGGAGTGGTAATCAGCATCAAGAAATTCTTGATCACTGTCACCACCTCTAGTTCCTCCTCCTGCATTAGAAGTTCCTTCTCCTGAATTCTGAGCCTCTGAGCTGGAATTTGAAGGCAATTCATTTGAATCAGCAGTATTTGTCA
The DNA here is from genome assembly GCA_025506505.1 of Flaveria sonorensis. NCBI lineage: Eukaryota > Viridiplantae > Streptophyta > Magnoliopsida > Asterales > Asteraceae > Flaveria > Flaveria sonorensis. The sequence continues at coordinate 15,787,385 of CM046423.1, read as the reverse complement.
TGCTAGTGCTGATGGGAGCTTCAATTGCAGGATTAGTCACCACTGGAGCTGAAGAAGTCTTCTTGTTTGGTCTTCTCAGCTCAAATCTTGGATCAGGATCTTCTGTTAACCTATTATCTGTAGATCCTGAAACATTCTCATAAGATTTTTTAAAATAGTTGGTAACTAAGTCATGATCAAATAGCCAATCCGGACCAGAACCTTTTACACTGGGTGTGTGTTCATTGAAAGTCACATTGGCTGACTCCTCAATAATTCTAGTTCTGAGATTGTATACTCTATAAGCCTTAGCTTGAGAAAAGTACCCAACAAAGTGTCCATCATCTGATTTCTCAGCAAACTTGGCTATTTGATCTTTGGTATTCAAGATGGTGCAAGGACATCTAAATGTTCTGAGAAAACCAATGAATGGTCTCCTTTTGTGCCATAGTTCATAAGGAGTCTTACCATGTGTCTTAACTACCAAAACTTTGTTTTGCACGTAACAGACCGTGTTAACAGCTCTACCCAGAAGGTGATGGGCAGTTTAGATTCAGACAACATGGTTTGTGCAGCTTCAATAAGTGTCCTGTTTCTCCTCTCAGCAACACCATTTTGCTGAGGAGTCCTGGGAGCACTGTATTGTCTTGAAATACCCTTTTCATCACAAAATGTATCAAGGATTTGGTTTTTGAATTCGGTTCCTTGATCACATCTTATGATTTTGACCTTGTGATCAGATTGATTCTCAATTTTTAGAATGAAATACTTTAAGATTTCAGGAGTTTCATCCTTAGTTCTAAGGAAAAACACCCAAGTGAATCTTGTGAAATCATCTGTGATCACCAAACAGTATGAGGTCCTTCCTAAACTCATTACACTGGTGGGGCCAAACAGATCCATATGTAACAAGTGTAGGGAGTAGTGATGAGTTCATTTCCTTTGGCTTGTGAGACACTTTGTGTTGCTTCCCTTTCAGGCATGCAACACAGTGGTCATCACTTGTAAACTCTTTCTTTGGCATTCCAGTTACCAAATCATTCATAATAGTTTATTCATGTTCTTAAAGTTTACATGGCACATTCTTTTATGCCAAAGGAAAGACTCATCACTATTTGCTTTAGATAGAAAGTAAGAAATCTCTCCAGAGGGAGATGTTTCTTGCAAGTCCATCTTGTACATGTTCCCTTTCCTGGGGTCTCTGAGCAAAATATCCTCTTGAGGAATGTCAACTCCGGGCTTGAGAACAATGCACTCATGCTCAGTAAAGAGCATGTGATGTTTTTGGTCACAAAATTAGGACACATTTAAAAGATTGTATCCAAGCTCCGTGACAAAGTTTACCTTCTCAATGCTGAGCTTACCATTTGAGACCATGCCCCTGCCAGTGATGTAACCTCCCGCATCTCCTCCAAAAGCAACTGGTCCTCCATCAATTCTTTCAAAGTTTTGAAGTAGGGACTCATTGCCTGCCATGTGCCTGTAGCAGCCACTATCAATGATCCACACATTTTCGTTTGCCTTTGGCTGTCCCTTCACAAAAGAGATGATTTAATTACATTCGGAAACCCAAGCCTCATTGGTCTTGGGCTTATAAAATTCAGATGAAGGCAATGAAACAGTAAGTGATCCTATATTCAGGCTTTGAGGATCATTTGTTGTTGCTGAAGAGGAGCTTTCAGTCTCAAGGTCTTCCTTCATCTTCCATACCATCTTTGGAAGATTAGGCTTGACCTTCAATACTTCGAAAGCTTTTGTAGCTTTGGAAGCTTTGGAGACGGATCCTTCAGAAGATCTTGCTTTCACTTCAGCAAGCTTCAGTACTTCAGAAGCATTCCTTTCTTCCGAAATCAATTTCCTACTTGCCTTCTTCTTCATTTTGGAGCTTCTGAAGGTAACAGATTTTCCTTTCGAAGCATTTGTTTCTTCTTCTTCTCAGAAGTTTTCTTCTTGATCATGTGGATAGTAGTCTTGATTGTATTGACAATCCTTAGCCAGATGTGAAGTACTACCACATATAACACAATCCAATTCTTTCCTTATGAGAGCCTTTTTTCCCAAAGAAGACTGAACTTGAACACTTTCCTTTTCTTCCTCCACCTTTTTAGATGATGCAGCAGGCTTCTTAGGGTGAAGCTTGCTTTTTGAAGAGGATGGTTCAGGCTGTGTAGCAGTGACACACAACTGATCAGTCTTCTTGTTGTTGCTGGAGTGAGTTGAAACTAAAGTAGAACTCTTGGTTTTAGAATTCTTGACAGGATCTTCAGCTTTCATCACCTTGAACCCTGCAGAGATAAATACTTGTTTCTGTTTGGGATCAAAGGTGGCCTTGATCTCTTGAGCTATTCTGGATCTTCTCTTTGCTCTTCTGATCAAGTTCTTTCTCTTAGTTTTGTTCAAACCAGCTTCTTTTTCCTCCTTAGTAGCATGGTGACCCTTTTTGGATTGACTCTCTTCACTCACCTCAGAGTTATCCCTCACCTTCTCCTCTTCATCCTCTTCATCACTGGGGTCTATGGATGGCAGCTCATCTTGACCAGTTCCACACCTAGGAGATCTAACTGATAGTAGAGTGTGTGGAGGAGCTATCTCACTAGATCCCAGTCCCTGCTTATTCTGAAAACACACTTTTGCATGCAGAGATGAGGATATCATGTTCTTGAAGGTCTCTTCTTCAAGAACACATTTTTCTGCCCTGGCTTTGCTGATCACAAGCTCAGCCTGGCATTAAGTCAACTTGGTAATGAGATCCTTAATTTGAGTCCTGTAGTTTGTCTGCTCATGTTTAAGAGTTGAAACTGTTTTCTCTAGATCTTTTATCCTAAGTTTATAGTCATTTTCAGCTCTTTTAAAATCAGCTTTTAAAATATTTAAAGACTCAATATCAGATCTCATTTCCAAGTTGTAGGACCTGTATCTATTTACTTTAGCAATAAATTCAGGAGAGGAAAGATGTTCAAGTACCTTGGCTTCATCATGATCAGCCATGAGTGCTTGGTTTGGAGATGCATCTTCAGCTTGAAAGCTCCAGTCAAAGCCTCCTTCTTCAACAGCAACTGCAGCTTGCTATCTTGGCTTCTCATTCTGGTGCCCTCCTTCAGTGTAGTTCGGCCTGAATGAAGCTTGGCCACCATTTGACTTAGGTGCCTTGCATTCTCTAGCAAAGTGTCCCATCTGGTTACAGTTGTAACACTTGACTTTGCTCTTGTCCATCCCAAACTTGCCATTGGCAGCACTGCTAGGAAACCTTCTTCCAGTCCTCTTGTAGAACTTCTGGGCTCTGTGAGTGAGAAGAGTCACTTGCTGGACTATCTCCATGTGCTCCAGATCATCTGGATGGATACAGTCCAGGTCTTTAAGAGTGAAAAGAAAGTTGCCTGAACTTTCATCAGTGGAAACAAAAGCTTGAGAAGAACTTGTCTCTTGGAAGGGACTTCCTTGGATGTAGCTCTCTCTGGGTGTCTCTGGGAAGGTGATGAAAGGACCATTTTATGAGGTTTCAGGGTAGCAGATGAGATGATACTGTGGTTCTCTGCTATCCCTTTCAACCACATGAAGGGCTGAACTCTGGTGAGTGTTGGAGTTACCAGATGAATTTTTTCATATTCATCTCCATCTGGTATCCACTGAGTATCCCATACAAATCAGTGAGAGCAAGGGTCTTGAGGTTTTCAGTCCTCTTAATGACCACACAGTAGTGTGTCCATTGTCTTGAAAGAGAGGACATGAACTTCCTAACAATATCTCTGTTCTCAATAGTTACCCCAACATCAGCCAGAGTATCCACAATCTCAACATAACTGAAGTATTGTTGAGTCATGGTTTCACCTGTCTTGAAGGTGAAGTTTTCAAACTGCTGCTTCAGGAGATCCTTCTTGTTCTCCTTGGCTTCATTTGAACCCTCATACATCAGTTTCAGTGCATCCCATAGCTGTTTAGAAGTCTTGCACTTCTTGAAACCTCCGTAGATGGAGTTTGGAAGAGCAGTTTGGAGGGTTGTCATGGCTTTCTGATCAATGTCAATTCTTTTCCAGTCTTCATCAGAAAAGTCATCCCTCTCCTTTGGTATCATGCCACCACCACAATAGCTGAAGAGGTGCATAGTACATGAGGTCCATTGACAACAGACTCTCACATCCTGGAATCTTGAGACTTGATAAAGCCTTCCATTCTTTGACACCAAGTGTCAAAATCCTCAGGAGTGATCAGTGGGGACTTTGTCATAGTTTCAGTTTCCATATCAGCTTTGGAGATAGCTACCATTTGAAGAGTTAAATGATGTGTGTAACTAAGAGGATTTGAAGATGGTGAGATCTTACAATCAAGAGCCTGGAATGCTCTGATACCAAATGCAGGACCGTTAAAGGGTACTTAGGCTTGCACTTAGTTAACAAACTTAGGAGGATCTTAAGATCACTTAACAATTCAAATAGGGAACTGTGAACCTTTACAGAAGATACAAGATAAACACAAGTAAAACAAGAACAAGAGCACAAGATAAATTTTTCAAGGAAGTTATATATTGCTTCTCTAGTTCTATTACAAGTGTTGTACAAGTATATTCTAAATACAAGAACCGGAGACTACTTATACTACATCCTACAACCGTCAATATACAAAAAGACAGTTGGAAGTGACTAATCTAGACAACAAGATCAGCCTAAAGTCAAAAGGCAGATTGCCTTTTGACTAGTGACTATGACATGCCATAGCTCACTGATTTTCCTATTACAAAAAGCCAAGAAGGAACAAAAACAGAAACTTGCAAGCGAAGACCTTATCTACTTTATTATAAAGTATGGAAGTTTCACCAACTAGTGATAGCAGGTGAACTACCAGAGCATGCAGCGGAAAGTAGGTTGCTTTATGATAAAGTTAATGGAAAATGTATCTTTTCTCTCTCTTCAGAAGAAATCAGTCTTGTCTTTAAACAGCTTCGGAAGACTTTGTCTTGAGAGCTTCGGAAGACTTCATCTTTTACCTTTGGAAGAGTTGAGTCTTTGGCTTCGGAAGACTTTACACTTGGAATATTTTCCAAGTTAAGTGTAAAGCTTCCACAGCAGTTTCTTCTGAACTTTGGCTTCAGAAGATTTTACACTTAGCATTTTTCTTGAGTGTGTAAAACTTCCGAAGCTAATTCACCTTTGTTCCGAAGTGCATGTTGGAAGACTTGGTTGTTTTGGTATCCTTTGGTTGCATCAGCCTCTTATCTTCAGAGGTTCCTACAAAGCTTTTCACAAATTTTATAAGGGTAAGTTTGATAATATTCTGCATGTTCAAAGAAAGATTGGTGCATAGTTTTTCTCTTACTTCAGCTGGTATTTCAGGATATTTAGGTGAAGAAGTCTTAGAGTTGGAAGATGAATTTTCAACCTTTGGTTGATCTGACTTTTAGCAGAGTTAACAGATGGAGTCTCAGTTTGAGGTTTAGAGCTTTAAGGTTTAGGAGGAGACTGAGGTTGAGGTTGAGATGCATAAGTAGGAGCACTTGTATATGAAGAATCTGTAAAGAACCCTGCTCTAACAAACAGACCACCCTCTTCTTCTGGTAAATTCTCATTCTTTTCCATAAAGGCATTCTCCACAGTGCTAGCTGGAGATGCAACATACTTGTATTGAGACATTGATGCTGCTCTATCATTGTTTCTTGAGCTTTCATCTATCTCAATTAACTCAATTTTTGCAATCAACAGATCAAGATCCATAGGAAATTTCAGTGTTACTGTTTGTTCCATGAAGATGGAAGAGCATTGAGAAGCCTGAAGTTTAGATCTTTGAGATCATTTTTGATGCCAGCAGTTGACATCTCAGTTGTAAGTTGCACAAATCTATTCATCATTTGGTTAATAGTTTCACCAGATAAATGCTCAAACAGCTCTAACTACCTCTTCAGTTTCTGTTTCTTGAGATCTTGAATCTCCTTCACATATTATCTTCAAAGCTTTATATATAGTATATCCCGTTTGATATCCATCAAGTCTAGTTAAAAATTCAAGTGGTAATCCTTTACACATCAAAGAATAGGCTTTAATATCATTCTTGACTTTCTTTAGATCATCACCTTGTAACCCATCTTCCGGATATGGTTCTAGAGAATCTCTTGTATACACAATTCCTCCATTAGGACCATCTGAAGTAATTGGAATATGGGGTCCTTTTTCTATTGACTTCCACAAGTCAGTGTTAATAGAATTAAGATGATGTTTCAATCTAAGGGACCAGTTCTTAAAGTCTGCTATGTTCTTCAACTTGGGAACTCTGTTCTCAGAATCTTTTGATTTTACCATTTTTAATTTTTGTTTTTAATTTTTGAATTAAAAAAAAATTTAAAAAAAAATTTCTAAGTGTTGAGTTGATGCGCCTAACCAGTTATGAAGCGCCCAAACAGTGGTGAACTCCTTTGACTTTGACTGAAATGTCTAAGGGATTGCCTTAGAAGAATTCTCAAATGCCCAACTTGTAATGCGCCTAAACAGTTGTGAAACGCCCAAACAGTTGTTAGACGCCTGGGTGTCAAAAACGCCCAAACAGTTCAGATGCGCCTCAACAGTGGTAATGCGCCTGAAAATACTTAGTTTCTGGGAAGTTTCAAAGTGTCCACACAGTTGTAATGCACCCCCACAGTGGTAAAACGCCTAGAACAAAAACGCCTTAACAGTTGTGAAACGCCTGAACAGTTGTCAAGCGCCCAAACACTTAGGCAATTTTTAGTAGTGTTTTAACCTAATGCGCCAAATTCAACAGATTCAAACGAACTCAGATCTGTTGAAAATCTTCAAAACTTGTTGAATTGCTCTGAAAACTTCCAATTAGACTGTAATTTGATTAATTAACAGTCCTACATCTTCAATTTCATCAAACAACAACACAATTCGATCTTTAGATTGAAAAATCAGTTTGAAACATTGAAGAACAGTTCGACTACTGTTTTGATCAATTTCTCAGTTTTTGAATGAATTGAACTGCAAATTGTGATTTAGTTCATGTTTCTGATGATGAAACACAACTGAAATCAATAATTGTTAGATTGAATTGCTTATCAATCACAGATTTAGGTGATTCAAAAGTTCGACAGTTTGACAAACTCAAATCACCAACCCAACAGCTCTGATACCATTTGATAGGATCAAAATGGATCAATCTGTGATGATATTGTGATACTTCAATCTAACAAACACAAGTAATCAATTCAATGCAAACAAATCAGAAAAATTCATAGTTTTCATTGATAGTAAGCATAGAAAGTACAAGTGTAAGAAAACAGTTACAAGTCGTTCTAACTGATTCTCAGGTTCTTTTTTCTAGTGTTTTTTAGGCCTTTTCTACACAATACCTTATCTATGATATTTATACTATCAATACAAAAGGAACATATATTTACAAAATAAGTCCCTAAACTATGATAAGAACTATACAAAGACTAATAAAGACTAATAAAGACTAAATATTAATCTTCGAGAGGCTTCTACATAAGGTGTCTTTGCCACGGGTATTGCTCCTAGAATCAAATCGATTCGGAACTCCACTTGTCGAGGGGGAGGCAAGCCGAACAGATCATCAGGAAACACTTCAGGGAAGTCTCGCACCACCGGAATATCTTCCAGCTTCCTTTCCTCCTCTTTCTTCTCTATTATGTGCACTAAGAATGCATAGCCTTGCTTTTGTAGGCATCGACGTGTCTTCATACAAGAGATAAACCTTAGGCTCCTTCCCAGTCATTCTCCTTGTATCCTGAGCACATCACCGTTAGGCATGGGGATTCGCACCTCTTTTTCCCGGCAAACAATTTCGGCTCCATATTTCGATAACCAATCCTTTCCTACTACCATATCAAAACTTCCCAATTCAAAAGGTATTATATCTATATCAAAGGCATGATCCTCTAACACTATCGTGCAACCTCTAATTATCTCCTTAGCTTCTACAAACTTACCATTAGCCATTTCTACTAAGTAACTAGTCTCTAAACATCTAGGGTTCAAACAAAGCAGAGGTGCAAATTAAGAAGAAACAACACTCTTGTTTGTCCCGGTATCAAATAATACAGATGTGAAATGGTTATTGAGAAGATACGTACCCGTTACAACATTTGGGTACTGACGAGCATCATTGGCTCTAATCACAAATGCACGTCCACGTGCAGCATTTCCTTGATTCGTCTGACCCTGATTACCTGCTATCGCCATCACTTAATTTTGATTATTCCTAGGTTGACCCGGTGCCCGATTCAGTCTAGGACACACATTTCAGTAGTGATCAAGGCTTTCACACTCATAACAAACCTTAATGTTCCCTGTCGGATTTAGTGAATTTACTGATGCAACCAAATTTGGCGCCACCCTACAGTCCCTTGCGAAATGTCCCAGGCGTCTACAATTCACACACACCTGACATGGAGCAGCTTGAGGGTGATGTGAGTGACAGTTTGCACTGGGGTGTGGCCTAACATATTCTTTTCTTCCTTGATTCACTGCCATAAACTTCCTCATCATTTTCACTCATTTATCAAATTTTCCAGTGCCCTGTCTACTTGTTTCCCCTATATCTTTCCTCTTTTCTCGTCCTTTACCCAATACCGCAGTCCTTACCATTTCATCAGTCAAAGTACCGGCTTTCAGAATCGCACTTGGATTGTAGGAGGAGCGGGTGTAGTTACCATGGTTCGGATTTGAGGAGTCAATCCCGAGATGTACCTTTCGATTCTCTTAGACTCTACGATCACGTGGAACGAGTCTAGCCAGTTCATGAAATCGATCCGTGTACGCCGCGTGCCCAGCTCCTACCATAGCATGATTCCAGAATTCATGCTCCAACTTCTGCATTTCATTATTAGGGCAATACTCCTCGGTGATCAAAGCCTTTAAATTCATCCTAAGTCATTTGCAATGCCGCCTCCCTACCACTTGCCTGAATCTGAGTGTTATACCAAGTTAGTGCCTTTCCTTGCAGTGAACATGTGGCATATTTGATCTTCTGGCTGTCCAGGCAGTCACTAATGTCGATCACTGTTTCCATCTTGTCAAGCCATCTAGTCAACGCTACTGCTCCACCCTTTCCATCAAACTCCTTAGGCTTACAAGCCACAAATTCCTTGTAAGTACATCCTCTCCTTCTGCCGCCATCACCATATCCATTTCTATTTCCACCCCCATTAGCATTACCATTGTTCGGTCAGTTTCCATTTTCGTTACCCAGACTATCACCATTGCCATTCGCATTCCCATTGCCATTTCCATTGTCGGGTCCACCTCCTTCTTCATTGTTATTGCCATCCTCTCCTTCATACCCATTCTCACCATTTTCTTCATTACCACCATTCCCACTGTTATTTCCATTATCATTGTTGCCAAGCCCACTGTCATGATTCATGATGTTATCAGTTACTTGTGCCACTATGGTCGGAATGAGCACAACTAACTGTTGAGCAATCATAGTAGCTATGTCGGGATTCCCAGCTCCATGGTTGTTACCAGCTGGACCACCTTCATTTCCTCCACTAGGTGTTCCACCCCTACCACCAGCACCTCTTCCTCTACCTCTACCTCTTGTGGCAACACTGGCATGACTGTTACTGCGGTGATTCTTCTGGACTGCATTTTCTAATCAAGCACAGATAATACATAAGCTTCAATCATATCAAGGTTTACCACAATTCAATCTCCCACGCGCAATAACATGTCATTGCAAGCCATATAATTCACAAGATAATATCATGGTTAATTTCATAATAATAATATAAAGCTCCATTTCCCTAAATCATAATATCCCAAACATGATCGAATACCAAAACATCCCCAAACAAACGAATACTGATGGTCTAACACTGTCTAAATATGAAATGAAATAACTAGAAATGAAATCTCAGTAAGTCTTCATTGCTTCATCAATGCTCGTGTGATATCAACCCTGGCTGTCGCCACTGCTGGAGGAACTAGAGGGACTTGGAGGCTGGTCGGGGTAGTCACCCCACAAACTAGCGTCGTCTGTCGATAGCTGGATCCTTATGCGGTCGGCAGGGAACACCCTCTTCCTAGCGGTCATCATCCTCAACGGTCCTACGCCGTTCACCCGATACGGCCCTCTAGGGTAGCCAGTTACCCAGGGTCCCGCCTCGGGGGCGTACCTAGTGATCACCGGCATATCAGCTACCTTGGGAACAACTGGGGCAGCAGGGACGACAGGAGCGATTGGTGCGATAGGAATCTCAGGCACTGCAGGAACAGTCGGTATAGCTCGTACAACAGGCAATCCCAGCACAATGGGGTCACCCAAATCTTCCTCGCCAGATGACTCTGACATAAGCTCCTCGAGATTGGACTCAGTATCCAATGACGAATGCAGCAAGTGATCTGAAAGGACCTCCTCAGGTTCTGACTCAGAATCAGATAGGACAACGCAGGATACAAAAGGAACGAAAGGACCAGCAGAAGACATCCTATAAGGAAAACGTATAAGTACTTTTCCTTAGGTAAAATAGCTTAAATAATGAACGAATAGATAAACAAGATAGGAGGAACATACATGTAACATCATATGCACACAAACCCTAGTATGCATTCTACATGAAGGTTCATAGGTTATAGTCTAGGTCGAGTGATCCACCTAATTCTCTATAACCAATGGCTCTGATACCAATCTATCACACCCCCGTTAATAGCAGAAACACGAGGATATAACGGACGGGATCGTCATAACACATTGATCATTAATAGAGATGCATTAAATGAGGAAAACCAACGTGTTATGACGTCACCTGACACAAACGGAGACTCGTGTTGCAGTTAGTCAATTCCACGATATAACATAGTCAAAAAGCTAAAATGAAATTTTAATCCCACAACCCGAGAGCAAGTAAACAAAAACATGATTAAAAAAGATAAACCAAAACATAATTGTCAAAGACACCCAACAAGTTTAAAAATACATTTCTTAAGGTCATCACTAAGGCAGCATCCCTAGCTATCCTTGATTGTCGTTACCTGAAAAGATATGCTCAAAAGGTCAGCATATTGTTGGTGAGTTCGTAGTTTGAAATAATAAACAAAACTTTATGTTGTGTATTAGTTTGGTAGGACATAAGTGCATACAGTATAAGCAAGCAATATCACATGTAAACATGAGCCTCACAACTAAACCTATGACGTACACCCAGATCTTGTCTGAACATATTCATCCTAGGACCCGTCTGTGGCCACTGTCAGCCCCAACTAGTATACTAACAAACAAGGGTGGGGGTATCAGTCCAATGCTACTATCAATACCTGTCCGTCGGGTGCAATACCGGAGTTAAATTGTTGTGAATAAAGAACCACACAGACAACTCATGTATGTACTAGATATCAACTTACCAATAGTAAACACAATAGTCCCGAAATGTAAATGAGTTCACAACATAAAAAGGGTGAGTATACTTTTCCCTCTAAGTTTTATAAATAGTTGAAATGAAAACCCGCGAAACTCACCTTGTAATATTATAAGTAATCCAAAAAATGATAAGCTTCTAGGTATGTGCGCGAATCAAAGCAAGTCAAACACCTATAGTAATAATAATAAATATTTGATCTTATAAGCATATTTAATCATTTTTATAATAATGTCATTCCATCTCGGGTTGATACGGGATTATCGTACGACTCACTCAAGACGTTACGTACAGTTGTACCCGTACGCACAACCATAGGTAACTCTACACAACACGTATTTTACATAATATGCACATTATATATAATTTTACACAAACACTCAATTACTCTCATATACATAACTACACACCCACACATATCATACAACCATTACAATACAACCACATACATATATACTATGATACATATATACATACATACGTTTTATATGAGTACACACCATACTACATATATGCCTTAAAACACAAACACACATACACTCCACCATACATACATATACTCATGAACATACACATGCACATATATAATTATACATCCATAAACTTTCTATTTTTTTTCTTTATTTCATTACCAACCCACACACTCACTTACGTACACACACTTTCACGCATGAACACACACACACACTTTCACATACACTTTCACACACACACATGATCATACACACGGCACCTACACATACACATTAGCACACACGACTACACATATCACACACACTGAAATACACGCACACACACTTACAACTGCATAACACTCACACACAATATACATATACATTTAAACATCTACATATATACACATTCATGCACACATAATATATACGCATATATATGCACACACGCACACTGAAAGACACACAGCACACACACACAACATAAACACATATAATACATGTATATATACACACTCACAACGCGCCGCACAACACCGAGCATCACCGCAACCCAGCCGAATCGAACCCAACCGAGAAGATGGCACCGAACACAACAAAAAGAAGCGAACCGGAATGAAAACCGAGCACGTACCTATCGTATGCGTTACGGAAGGCCGACGGTGACCGATGGAGAGTTCCCGGTGACCTGGATTTCATGGAGAGGCGGTCGGCGGCAGCAGCTTGGTCGGAGACGGCTTTGGTCGCGTAAGGGGAGGACTAACAGTGATTTTAGGGTTATCCAAGGGTGTCGGCGGTTTAAGACGTATATATATATAATTTCCCAAATTACACTTTGAACCCCGAACTTTCGATTAATTAATCCCTTAAGTTTATTTAAATTACAATGAACTTTAATAATAATAATAAATAATAATAATAATAATAATAATAATAATAATAATAATTTTAATAATAATAATAATAATTTAATTTTAACATTATTAATCTATATTTATATTACATTGATTAATAATAAGGTTTTTAATTAATTAGTTTGATTTATCATATAATAAAAAAATAAAAAAAATATGGTTAACACGAAAGTCAATAGACAAGGATCGGGATCAGGAATGAATTAATTACGCAAAAATAAATAATACACGAGGAGAGTTAACGAGCTTCGAGTCAATTGACGGACCTGATAGTGGCGGGTGTCACAATTATGGTGGATGCAACATCAATAGAAAGTCCACTATGGCAGGATGTCAGTTTCTTGGATCAAGATTGATCTCTTGGCAGTGCAAGAAATAGATAAACGTCTCTATGTCAACAGCTGAAGCAGAATATATAGCTACTTCTGCATGCTGTTCTCAAGTGCTTTGGATTCAAAACTAAATGTTTCATTATGGCTTTAATTTTTTTAAAACACTCATACACAATGACAATTCTGCTGTCATGTTTATCACTTATAATCCTGTTCAACATTAAAAAACAAAGCATATAGATATCAGATATTACTTTTCTGAGAGATTGCTCTGAAAAGTGTCTGATAAAGTTGATCAAGGTCCATATAGACAATCAATTGGCTGATCTGTTTACCAAACCATTTGATTCAACAAGATAAAGTTGATCAGTCAACTATGAACCAAACTAGTAATGTTTTCAAAACATAAATATCAAACAAGCTTGATTTTGTCAAAGTCCAAGTTTAACATCAAACAAACATCTTTTAAAATCAAGACATCAAACAAACATTCATGTTTTAAATTAACAAACAATTTGAATTACACATGACCACTAATGAGAAAGATAGTACACTAGAGTACTTCTTCACTTGAGTCATTTTCCACTAATAAAGACTGATAATACTTTGTTTTATATATGGATAGGCTCATCATGGGACACTTAACATCACATACAACAGTAAAGAACTAAATTATCATGATTGTATAGTCAGCAACACACATCTTGGTTTATGGTGAGTATTGGGCTATCCAATATAGGTTGCTTGTAAAGTAACTACAACACACCAAGTGAAACAGTTTATAAATTGCTCAATCATATAAGTGTCTCTTTTGTTATGATTTTCATAGACCTGAAGTTTACTACGACATTCTTTATGGTGCCGAGCACAGACCTGAATGACCTAAATCATAATCCAAAAAGATTTCTAATGAGGAACACATTCATCTTGGATGAACAATCAATAAGGTCTTTTAGACTACATTCATTATGAATGAATCAAAAGAATGCCAAAGAGGACCACCATCCAAAGTGAAGTGAAAAAAAATCCCAATACGGATCAAACAATATGGATCAAATTGAGCTTTTATACTCCTAAGTAGCTAGATATAAGTATTGAAAGTACTTTCTAGCATATCTTGAGGAGGGTTGATCTTAACATACAATCAGATATGGGTTACATACAAATCATATTAATACACCCAGAAACATAATAATCACTCACTGTTTCAATCAATCATTAATACCATGCATGAGTTTAAGTGGATAAAGTTATCTGCAATCAACATTGTATTAGTCTATGTCTATTCTCAAAATCATCAAAACAACTCAGTGAGAATTTATGGCTAGTATGATCTCATGTTATGTGCAAATAATTCATGTCCAAACATGAAAGTCATCCATTTATTAGTTAGATAAAGTGCTATCTTTCTAAATGTTTATCATGCAAACAATCAAATTGGACTTTGATAATTTTCATTAAAACAAATTCAACTTTTTGTCATCTTATAAAAAGTTTTTATAAATATGCAAAAATTTAGGAGGAGAAAATGAACATGAAAATATTAAAGACAGCAGAATTTGTGCATAATCATACATTTTAAAATTTGAAATTTTATAATTTTGAGTTTTAAAAGTCAAGCCAGCACTCAAACACAACAGTCTGACACATCCATATATTAATCATGTTAAAATTATAAAATTTTAACAAACATTCAAATTTTGAAACATTTCAAAATAATTTTCAAGCAAAACAGAAAATTTTCAAAGTCTCAATAGCATATGTATTAATTTGCATAGCTGATGAGTAAAACTTTCAAAACAAACAAAATTTTTAAAATTTTTGACAACTGTTGACATAGCGAACATACAAACATGCATTCGCTGTAGCTACAGTTAACCATCAAATCATGCAATATACATTATGCAAAATACACTAAGTGTACATAGCAGACAAACAAACATGCATCCGCTATGTATCATTGAACATACAAGTGTTCACAATGCATGATGTAAATAAGACATCCGTTGTGAATACAATGACTTCCACAACGCATGACTAACTTTAGTCATTTGTTGTTGAAACAGTACAAGTGTAGACAACATATGTGCACAGGTAAGCATATGCTATAAACTATCATACAAACATTCATAAAACATGACAATAAGTCATCCGGTGTGAATATCTCAAACAAGCAAAGTGTACATAGCGTATGACCAATGAGTCATCCACTATGAACAATCAAACAATAATCAAAGTGTTCACAGCGCATGAACAAATGTTCATCCGCTTTGTGAACAGTGAGCAACACACAATGTATGACTTTTAGTCATCAGCTGTGAATTTTCATCACACAAGTGTGCACAGCGCATGAACAAATGTTCATCCGCTGTTAACACAGTACAACATTCAAGGGTCCACAGCGTACAACCTTTAAAGTGTATAGCGGATGCTTACACAGCGCACGTGTATTTCACAGTGCATGACTTAAAATTAAATTTTAAGTTTTAAACTGTTTACACAACGCACACACACTGTATACACAGCGGACGGTCATTTTGTCCATTGTATATATAGAACAACACTTGTCAATTTTGTACTCATCAAGAGTGTGAGAGGCAAAATCAAAATTTTGAACGTTACACAGTGCGATAAACCCCTAAACCCTGGATCATTCAAAACCAAATACCTGTTTGATTTAACTACTGATTGTCGATCAAATAGGTATAAAAACATGTTTCTTAACATCAAACAATCATTATAACATCCGGTTCTTCGATTTTGATTCTGACATTGTCAAAACCTAAGTCGAACAATGAACTGTAAACAAACATGAATCTTTTGATGTTTTAAATGAAATCAATCATTGAATATATGTTAGACGACCCTAGTCGCATGTATTAGGACTGTTATTATGAAGAAATTTGATTAAGTTTTCATTGGGTTTATGAACAGTCATGATATTCAAGCCAATATCATGCAAAAATTAACTTTTTGATCTTTGAAAACATTTAAATGACTTGAAATATGTTATAATTTTGTAAACATGTTCAAAAGTCAATTACAAACACATAAAATCAATTAATTTGGCATAACATTAACCACAACAACATTAAATGCTTATCATTCGATGTGCATTGAATGGTAGGTTTTGACTTTAAAAGTCAAACTGAAATTCATATTTGATGTTATGAAACAAAATCAGTACATGATATGAAACATATGACTCATTGTAATGAAACAAACATGATGACAAACAATTTGGATCATAATAACTTGAAATCAACAAGATTTACAAGATTAAAATTGACAAAAAATGACTTGTTAAAAGTCAAACTGATCCAATAAGTGTTTTTTTAAACAAACATACACTTTGACAAACTCATTGTGTTCAACATACATATGTCATCATCTCATATCATACAACTGCCCAATGAACACATAATTAGCATTTCATCACATTAAACATCATACATCCTTATCACACAAGTTACTAACACATTCTTCTTTATTACAGATATGGCAAACTTAGTGTTTGTTAGAGATCATAATCTCTGTGCATTCCTCTATCCTGATGCTCCAAAGGATGAAAATTATAGAGACATCATATAAGCCATTAGAAAGACAAGGCTTGTTCATGCTATGACAGCAAGGCCAGAGATCTATAAAGATAATATTGTCTAATTTGGACCCATGCTCATCTGGAGAAAATGAATGATCAACAAGTGGTGGTATCTACTATGCATGAACATCAAATTATCATATCAGCAGAAGTCATCAAAAGGGTTTTACAACTTGGAGATGAATACTCCAAAGGACTAGTTGAATTTGATGAAGATTATGTTCTGCATGTATTCAGGCAGATTGGTTATACTAGTACCATTGAGAAAAAACAGATCAAGAATTCCTTCATGTATCCACAATTCAGATTCCTTATACACACCTACCAGAAAACAATGACAAATAGGAATACTGGCTGGGATGCCACTTCTTTGAGGAGCTCTTTAGCTATAGCAAGTATCATTGCTAGGAGGCCCCTTAACTTTGCAAGACAAGTTCTGAATGGGATGATATATAATTTAACAAAAGTAAGGAATAAGTTCCAGATGTATCCAAGATTCCTCCAAATGATTATTGATGAACTACTCCCAAACATCCCAAGGGAAGTTGCCATCTTTTAGGCTATTTATTTTAATGAACATGTATTTAACAGAATCAAGTCAACCTGTATCAAGGAGATGAAGTACCTATTCCACCACACATGATAGATCATGACATACCAGTTCAGGGAGAACCAAACATGATGTTTCAGAATATCATTCATCAAGCACCAATCATCCAACCTTCACCAATCATTCAAGAAGAACAAGCTGCACCCATACCAGAACCAATTATTCAAGAAGAATAAGCACAAGAAGATGTACAAGAACAAGAACAACTCCATGTTAAACATCACTTCCCTTCTCTTCCTCAGAGCCCACACCTTTCAGATCAGCAAACACTATCATCCCTTTTAAAAGACATTAAGGCATCACTAACAGAACAAGCAACTCAGCAAAAAGAGGTTGGTACATCATCAATGCATGAGGTTAAACAAGAAGAACAAAGTACACCTGCTGAACAAGCTAAGGGTAATAAACAGACAAGTGAAATACCAACTGAGGAAGAAATTGAATACTCAAAGGTTTACCCATTCACTGAGTATAACAAACTGATTGAAAAATCCAATAACAGAGCCAGAAAGTTGAAAGATAAATTAAAAAGTAAAGATGAAGAAATTGAGAAACTTTCAGCTGATCAAGAAGCACAGAATTTGATTGTTTAATTCCTAGAACAACTAAAACAATCAAAGGATAAAGTGAAGATAAAAGATCAAGATCTGAACAACACAAGGTTACATGTTGCCTATTTGACTGAGCAGATAGATGCTAAAGATGCTGAGATAGATGAGTTGAAGAAGATATATGCTCAAGAAGAAGAGATAAAAAGGCTAAACAGAGAATTGGATCATGCTGACACTCATCTGAATGAGGAAGAACATTCAAAAGGTCAAGAACAAGATCTGAGTGAAGAGTTTATTGATCAAATCATGTCTCAAGCTGAACAAACCAGCATAGAGGAAACTAAAAAGGTCATTATTATCCATGAGGAGACTTTTTCAATGGATGAATTTATTGAAGAAGTTAATCCATTTGAAAACATACATTATTCACCCATCCTTAGACAACACTTTCACACTCCTGACACTCAAACAACATAATCAAGCATCATACCTATCAACCCACTATCAGAGAAACAAAAGGAGTTGATAAGATAGTTTGCAGAATCAATGAAGATGCAAACTGAAACATCAAAAAATCAAGCTTCATCATCACAGCCTCAAATGAAAAATTATGAGAGGAAAAGAAAGTGACTGTATTTGGCTCCTTTGAAAAAAGGAAAACAGAAGGTTCAAGAGTTGGAAAAACCTAAATCTCCACCACTCAAGCTTCTCAAGGTTAAAGCTAAACCAATTGATGAAGATGAACAAAGGCAGAAAGAAACAGAACCTGCAGTGTTAAAAGAAGGTGAGATTGATTAAACACATGAACAACAAACAGAGTCTATTATCATTTTAAGTGATTCTGAAGAAGAAGATAAAGAACAAGATAAAGATGAGATAGAAAACATTCAAAACCTACTACCTGTTGATCTTGAAACCCTTATGGGTATAGAGCTTGCGGCAAGAGGATTTCCTTTTGATTCTTTCATGCACTTTAACCTTTCAAAGGTTAAAGACTTGCTTAAAAACTTTTAAGAGGTCATGAAGAATGAAAAAGACCAAAAACATACAAAAGGTATAAAGAGATCAAGGATCAATAAGAATTCCAAAAGAACCTGCCTAAGGATCCTCAGATTGATAAAATGGCATACTCCCTGGTTAAAAGCTGGCTGAGTCATACAAGGATGCCTTATCAATATTATGCTGGAAAATCATTATCTCAGATGAGAGAGGTGGCTAAATAGATATACAAGAATATGTTGGCAAGTGCATTGAAGCCACAGATCTCTAGACCTCATCCAGTATCAGCTTTATCTACATATCATCAAGCTCCACCTGAGTTACATCCCATTAAAGAACCTAGATAGTTTATGCCTCACAGGCTTTGGCTAGAAGGTAATGAGGTGAGGGAGATGATAAATGAAAACACAAATTTTGTTAAGCTTTATGACAGGATATCACTAACAGCATCTGCTAATGCAAGAAAGATTGTTGCTTGGAAATATGATGAAATCTGGGATGCCGTACTTATCAAGAGAGTATCTAGCTTAGTCCAATACCTATCATACATATACCAACTTTTATCTTTGAGCTATAAAGATAGATTAGACCTGATGCAATTGAGATGGTCAATCACACCAATAATCCCAGGGGAGTAGATTTTTATCATATCATAAGATCTTACATGAATAGACAACAACATGAGATGAGACAGAAGGCAGACAGAGAAGATAAAGTTCACTTAGCCAAGTTAAGAAAAGAGCAACAACTGGAAAGTAAGCAAAAGAAACAAATTAAAGAACCTACAACTCAGATTGATAGTGAAATTTTGGAAAGAGTTGGATATCCTCTGAGGCCATCAGATCTCAAGCTCATAATGAAGAAAATTTAAACCAATACAATCATCCAATAACAAAGTGATATTATGATGAAAACCACTTTGAAGTGGTATTAGAGAGAAAGCTTGAAGGCAAAGAAGCAGTAGACATCAGACTTTTAGACCCAGTAGAGATTAAATTGCTACATCCCTCCTATGTTTCATTTTTGAAGACCAAGTCATTCCCTGTAATAGAAGATGTCTTATGCAAGGGTGACTGCTACTATTTCATCCATATAGAAGGAATCATTAAGACGAATTAGCAATCATTAACACACATAAAAGGAATCACTAGCCTAAGAATCTCTGACAATAACAACCTGGAAGTTCTTAAAGGGAATCATGTTATAACCATATTGGTTAGCAACATTGATGTGCAAAGCTTGGATTTATCAATCCTAGAACAGATGGTTCATCTCTCCATCTAGAGAAAGTATGATGATCAAAACAGTGCAGTATAATATTTTGCTAAACATATTGTAAATTGCCGGAATGCAATGAAAATCACTCATTTGATTGACCAAGTCAAGGAAGCTGAAAAAGATCAGATTACTGCGAAGGATGCTGAAGAGTCATTGAAGGCCACAACTGAAGTTCAAAAGAGTGTTGATGAAGCTGGTCCATCACACACTTAAAGGTTTGTAACAGACAAATAGATGAAAACAACAAATCATACATATCTAACCATTCAAACAAACAAAACATCTAACCATACATGACAGACAATAAACACAACAGAGCATCAATCATTCATAATTATCATACATATTATCAAACACAACATCAAACACACAATAACAAGTCAAACAAGCAAACATATATGATTCAAAACATACAAGGCAATCTGATTACACATATGTAATCAGTTAATCATACAAATAAGTAATCATACATGTAATTAAGCAATTATTCAAATAATCAACCAATTATACATAATCAGTTAATCATACATCAAATTAAAACATAATCAAACACATAAAAGTAACTCAAAAAAGTAAAGAATAGCAACATCATTCAAACATCTTAAGTTAATCGTTCAATCATGCAAATCATTCAATCATGCAATCAAACATTATAAGTCAATCACACAAACATGCAATCATTCAAATCAAACACAAAAACACACATTATTACTAACAAACATAATAGTAACAAGCAAACATTAAAGATTGGCAACATCATCCTTAGGGGAAGTATTGTTGGACTCAACAAGTGCATTGAAGAATAATGCTTGCCATAATCAAACATAATGTGTTATAACATTCAAACAATTATAAACTAACACATTAGCATCATTAACATTCATAACATACACTAATTATTGTTTAAAATTTTGTTTCCGGTTTGTAGATAAAAGAAATTTTGCAAAGTGTCAGTAGCGGATGAGCAACTAGCCATGGCAGATGATCAAGTCTATGCAGCGGATGAAGAAAAAGTTCAAGTGTCTATAGCGTATGACCAACACACATACAACGGATGACTAATGTCCACAGCTAATGAACAGTCCAAAGCGGATGTTCATCCACAGCGGATGAACACTCCACAGCGAAAATGATCAAGACAAACACACAAGTGTTCACAGCGGACAACATCCAAGACATAGCGGACAGATTATTCTACATCCACAACGGATGACTTAACATTTACAGCGGACAGTCAATCATTCATAGCGGACGACCTAAACTTAGGACTTTATGTAATTTTCGTTTACATAAGGGTATATTTGTAATTGTATATAGCTATTTGTATAGGCTATAAATAGCATAATAGCCTAATCCTTTGTAAGCTTTTGAACAATCAATCAAACAAGCATTTTCTATTCATCTGAGCATTTAATCACTAGCAAACACATAATCATACACACACATGGATATCATATCATTAATCATGGGTTTTCGCACTATGATTAATGAGTATTGATTATATAACAAACTGTTATTATATTTGAGAGATTGAAATCGATCCTTGGGGGAATTCAATTGTTTTTTTCTTGGTGTTCTAAGTTCTAAAACCCGAATTCCATCAAGACTCGATAATTATCAATAAACACAATGAGCTGCTTGACGAGTATTACACTACGAATGATTAGGATTACACAAAGAACTAGAAAAAAATATAAAAAATTACATTTTCAGCATTGTGTTATTTAGAAATCACTATTTTAAAAAACATAATGGTTAACATTAGAGACAATGGGTAACACAATGAATAGCACTAGACTCGATGATTAGCAACAAAAACAATGAGCTGCTTGATGAGGACTACATAATAACCTGATTAGGATCACACAATGAACTAAAATTCATAAAAAAATTACATTTTAGCATTGTGTTATTTGAAAATATTATTTTTAAAAAACATAATGCATAACAAAATGGTCAATAACAGTCATAATAATCTGATGAATATTACACAATGACCTAATATTACATAATGAGCTGGTGAATATTACACAATAAGTTGAAGAATATTACACAATAATTTGAAATAACATGAAAAAAGTTAGTTTTTTTATGTATCAAAATTATAGGCATTTTAAAGATTATAGAACGCTTGTTTTTTGGTGTAATTTAAAAAAATAATAATGTTGTATGTAAAAGTTACGAGTGTTTAAAGAAAGGTGGAACTTGAAAATATGATTAATACTAAAATACACTTGGTCTATCATTTAAAGTTTTAATTTATCATTATACCACTGGATTTTCTTAGCCATTGAATCTAAGATCTAATGGATAATAATCCTTTTTACCCTTATTAGTTTTTTTCTCTCTTTTTTACAATAACCCCACCCAAAAATACAATGATAACTTACTTTTACGCATAAAAATACAATCATAACTTATTTTTTTTTATCATTAACACATGTGTAAGTCACTTTTACACTTGCGCAAATCCATTTTACACATGTGATTTTTACATTTCAAACAATCTATACATTCAAATTTAACAAATTTTCTAAAATTTATTTACAATAAAACAATGGTATGTATATTTACATATACTCAAAAGATATTTATTACACATATAAAATATAAACAAATGGTCATATTGTAAAACATATACGAAATTTTCTTATGATATCAATATATAACTGTTTGTATAGAAACAATAACGGACTTGTTATATTTATACGAAACTAATTAGAATATGTACATAACTGCCACCATCAATTAAACTACTTACTAACATGTGAAATCCCAAAAATATATCTTAAACAATGATTAAAAAACATTTAAAATAATTATTAGCATGCGTCAAAACAAACATGTAAATGTTAGTTTTCATTTATGCATATGTATAACTTATCATTTACACATGTAAAAGCTGACTTTACACATCTGTAAAAAACAACAACAACAGTAACAAATTTACACATGTGTAAATAACCATTGTAACAAAATTTAAAAAATTACTTTTTTTAATTTGTAAGACTATACTCTAACTAAAGAAATAAAAAATATTGTTTTATGGTATAATTTTTATGAAAAACAAGCTTATATAAAAGATTATGGATATTTAAAAAAAGATATGAAAGTTTTTTAGAAGAAAGAAGATAGAAAATTATCAAATTAAGCAATGATGAATTACCAAATTACCATTCTTATCTTTATTGGTAAAAGAGTTCCCACTAAAGTACATATCTTTATTTTTTTATTCAAAAACCTATCATCATTGATCTTAACCAAATAAAAGGTTAGGATTTAGTTTAGTGATTTTCTTAATTTCTTATAGTTTGCATTTGAACTATACCTTATATATATAACCCTTGTTTTTAAGACTCGACATGAGTAACAATATTGGACGTCATATGATAAAGGGCATTCCATTTTAGTTAACTAAGAGACGTGATTACTTATGAAGGTACTTTCAAATTGGATTAGAATAAGTATGCTATTTAGCTTTGCTCAAGTTATTTACTAGACTTTGTAGTGATTTAAGCATGTACATTTATTTATGGTTATTCACTAGATGGGTGTTTTTGTGGTTTTTTATTTCCATAACTAATCAACTTCAGGTTTAGAGCTGAGGAATATGCATTGGTAGTACTATCGGATTGACACCCCGACCCTTATATGTTTGGTATTTTAGTTTTAACCAACTTTAGTCGGATAGCGACTCTTGGATGAGTATAATCTAACAATTCTTAGTGGTTTGTTGTTAGTTTTGGTTGTGGAACTCTTTTTAACATATATATAACTTACACACACATATTTCCTACTTACACAATACAAAACAACTTTTATAATTTAAACGTGCAAACTCACTAACCATGTGTTAACCTTTTCAAACATATCTTTTAAGGTAACAAAAATGATAGAGATTAGTTATGATGTGTTTGGGCTTTTAGAGACTATTAGACCACCCACTATATTGACAGTTAATATGAGTGGGTTGTCAAAGGAATAAAAAAAATAAAAAATTTAATAAGGTCACAATTCTTAATATATGCCCAACCTGGTTGGTCAACCAACCTAGGTTGCAACCCTATCCTTTTCCATTTGTCACTCCATAATTAGAGGATTTTTTTTAATTAAATTTGTTTCTCTTAACTCTTAGAATTAGATTTACCTCTAATCTAATTTTTCTTTAATAATTTGTTATATTTATCTTTTTTGTTAAATCTAAACACCAAAGTCTTTTTTTTTTTGAACATCGCGATATAAATTTTATTAAAAAAGAAGTTGTTTCAAAAAATCAACTTTTTAATAAAAAATAAATATATAAAGTTTATTTTTTTATCTTATCATTTTAGAATAACTTTTTTTTATTATTTTAAATATAGTCATAAACTATATTTATTTATTAAAAAGTTGGGTTGGATTAGATCGTGAATGTGAGTGACAAATTAAGTTAGGTTACGTTGTGGAGATGAAACAAAAATAAATTTTCTTTTAAGAAAAGGTTGGATAGTCTTAAGAAGACTCTTGCACAAGATAACTTTATAGTTGGAAGTTGCTTTGGTTTTTAGACTTGTATTTTGTTTATTTTTTGTTCATGTGTTTAGACTTGGACTTGGTTGGGTGTATTTTGCCCATTTAACTTGCTAATTTTGAGACAAAGACCTTAGTTTTTATTATTATACTTACCTTTTAAGGATTGGCTAACCTAGACACATGATCTCTAAAATGGGATGATTCTTAGATGAGGGTTTACTCCTTATTTATAGAGAAGAGAACCTCAAAACCTAGTGGGCTTGATTAATATATGTTGGGTTAGGGCCAATGAGTTATTTTGATTAGTCCATGTGGTCAGCCCACTAACTTAGAAGTTCACATGAGATAAACTCACCCATACATGTGTTAAGCTTAGGTTGGGCTAGCAAGGCCACACTATGTAGCCTGATAAAATGCTAGGTTGGATAACGCCTAGCCAAGTAACTTAAGGTAAGACATAGGTTAAGGCAAGGCTAAGTAAGACCAAACCAATGAGTCATAAGGAAAGACACACCAGGTAATGGTAGAGCATGCCGAGTAGCTTGTGGTGCCTTTCCATAGTTGTAAACCTACTTACGTCATTAGCCCCCCAGTCAGGTGCTAGCATGATCCTAAGCATGGTTGTATCTGACTTTATTTATATTTTTCGGCCCTAGTATTTCGCACCTTCTTTTTTTGTTATTTGTGATGCATGACGGGGGTTTTAATTTGAAATGATTGTTGAAGTGACTATCATCATGCCTTATCCTTCTCCTAGCCTCAAGGTAAAGGAGCCAAGAATCTTGGCTAAGATCACCATAGCTAAATGAATGTTTATTAACAAGGAGTTTAGTCAAGAAAATTCTTGCTAAAAGTATTTCATTGGTGAAGACTGGCCGAAGATTTAGCTAGGAGGTTACTTGCCAAGGGGCTATTCTTGTCAAAGAAGGACAAAGGATTTGTACAGGAAGGTTCTTGCCCTAAAGAGGTTCTTGAAAAAGGTGATAGAGATAAGATAACATCGTCAAATGTCATATGGAATAGATAACATGTTATTCCCCAAAAAAACATCAAGTTAGTCGGGTAATAATTCCTTGACATACGGCTAGGTAAGTTTTTCCTTACAAACAATCATGCAATGCAAGTATGATTTTCTTGCCACATGGTCAGGTAAGGTTTTCTTACCATATTGCCGGGCAAAGTAGAAAAGGTTTACGATCATATGATCTAGAAAGGCAGGTAAGGTTTTCTTGTCATCTGGTTATTAAGGTTTTATTACCGTATGGCCAGGTAATGTCTTCTCACCATATTTCCAAAATTTTTCTTACTGTATAACCAAGCAAGGCATAAGTTTTCATGATGCATTGCCAGGCAATACTGGTAAGGTTATCTTGAAGCACGACTAGACACAGAGTTAAGGTCTTTTTTCTCCTTTGGTCGGGTAATGTTTTCTTATCATACGATCATGTAAGGCGGGAAGGTTTTACTACCATATGGTCAACTAAGAATTTCTTACTATATGACCAGAAGGGAGGAAATGTTATATTTACCATATAGTATCATAAGTCATCATAGTTAGGATTCTTATTATGGATCAAGTATAGTCTCTTTAGTTACAGTTTGCTTTACACAAAGCAAGGCAAAGTTACCATATGTCAAGATAAGGGATGGCCACCTAAGGTGAGGTGATGTGAGATAAAGGGTTTTTCCTTCATCTTAGTCCTACTTATCCCATCACCCCCAAGTCAGGAATGTGTGTGTGTGTGTGATTTTGATCATGCTTGTTGCTGACTTAACTTATGTCTCCTATTAAATTTTCTTTAGATTTTTCATTGCCCCATTGATGATCAAGAATAGGTAGGACTCACAAATATAGTTTATGTTTTGGTTATTATTGTAATAGGACAAATGTTAGTTTATTTCATATGTAATCTTGGTAGTTTCTGTTTTAGTGAAACTACGAGCGAAACTAAGTTTTGCTCGTAGTCAGCATGTTTGTGTTACTCGGTGAAACTGTGTTTTGTCGCCAGGTGAAACTAGGTTATGGGTCAAGACGGCCAGTGAAACTGCCAACAAAACTATATATTCTATGTCTTTCTCATTGTAGGGGACTTTTGACAAATCCTAATACAAATATCTTTATTATTGTGAGTGTGTTACTGCTGAGTATTGGCTAGGAGCATATTGTTATCATCTTTGAGCTTTATATCATCTAGATTGTTATTGTTTGGAGATTAAGGACAAATATATGAAACTTGTTATTGCTTAGATTGATAGATTTTTGCTATTCAGTGGGTTTATCTGAGTTTTCTAAATCATTTGGACTGATTATCGATCATATGGACCAACAATATGGTAGCTTGACTGGGTCCAAATCTGAATCTAAGTTGATGTGACTCAACTAGGATCAAATATGATGATTGAGGCAGTGATTGTGTAGCGGAAATACAAAATCATAGATCATAAATGCTGAAAAATACTAATAAATGCTTTGTAAATTGATATTTATGAACAAAATACAAAGTGTGCTAGGGTTTATAGCACAAGAAACTTCTATCATCTTACATTTAGTGTATACTATTCTATTTATAGGCAGATACAATGTTTGTATAAAATGCTAAACTATCTGCATTTGTGTTGTACATCCATATTAGTTAATGCGGAAGTATTAGTCTTCATCAGCATTTCTTCTGTGACGCATTCGCATTAAGTATGTGAACCGCATTAACTAATGCGGAAGAACAAATACTTGCCAACATTTGATTTTGCTTATCCGTATTAGTAAATGCGGATGAACAAATACTTAGCCGTATTTGTTCTTGCTCATCCGCAATCACAAATGCGGAAGAACAAATACTCAGCCGTATTTGTTCTTGCTCATCCTCATTGACAAATGAGTAAGAACAAATGCTCAGACGTATTTGTTCTTGCTTAGCTGCATTGACAAATGCGAACAGCCGATACTTGTCTTTTTCTTCTGTTTTCTTCACCCGCATCAATTCTTTGACTTGTGCATTATCTTCCAACCAGAACAACCTTCAACCACCTCATGAATTGGCATGTATGATCCTTTCAGGGTCCAATAATACTCCCCCTAAGGATTATACAGCCTATGTACTTCAAGGGTTTGATGGTGGTGGAGGTTGTGAAGATTCTCATGGTTCTTCTTTCACTTGTGCTGGGAAGAATGGATCAATGTAAGGTTCGGGGGCAGATGTAGAAGCTGTTGCAGGATTTGGATCAGAGGAGAATTGAGTAATGGTTGGATCCAGAATTGTTTTGATCATGGTGGCAAACTCCTGTGCCTCCTTCATCCGATCAACATCCAGAACATGTATGATCATTTCCCTCATCTGGTGAATAGTTTCAAGAGGAATCCTTCTAAGCATTTGAGGTCCATACATAGAAATGGATGACATTCCATCTTTGTTCATAACCAGCTCACCTTTGGAGTTAACCTCAAGCTTCATAATGTTCCTGAATTGCAGTGGAACCCACTTTCTTTTCCTCTGTTCTTTCTTTCTATTAATTTTGTCAAAGGCTATTTTTAGTATCTTGATGCATTTAAAAAAATACATATTAGCTTCTGCCAGCTTGTTATCTATTTCTCTAAAGTGTCTTGTGAATATGTAGTGGATATAGGATTCATCTAGCAATCTCACCTCATATCCACTAAATAGCCTTATTTCGGGTCCTCCTTTTCCTCCCCATAAGTTTTGAGATTGGTTTGGTCTTTTGGGTTCCAGCAACCATCTTTCTTTTCAATGACTCAGTTGGTTTTACATTCAGTTCAGGAAATACCAATTCTTCAGTCTCTTTCTTTTTCTTCTTCTTTTCTAGACGATTATTGAATGATTTGTCTTTTCTGATGCATATTGCCTTCAGAGCTTTAAAGTTGTTAGTTTTCTTGAACATCTTTAGAATTTCTTCAAACTCATATTCTCTGTACATTGCATTATGATTAATCAATTCCAGCTCTGCTAATTCTTTCAAGTCATGTATCTGCAGGGTGTTCACTAATGCAGAGTACTCAGTAAAGAACTGAAACTAGCCCTGAGATACATTTCACCATAAACATATTCCAATCACTGTCATGCTTCCAGGCAATGATCTTTAAATCTACTTTGCCTTTTGGAGCAGACACTCCCCTAATCATCTCTGAAGTGGTCAACCCTTCATGTACTTCCACTTGAGAGGGTTCAATAAACCACTCAGGATTTTTGTGCAACATAGGTGCCAAGACATCATAGTCATTGGTAGTGAATTGGATGTCTTGAGCTAAAATTCTTGTTCTGGGCTTCCTCCCTACAACTTCCTCTTCTATTTTTTTCAATCTTTCTTTCTTTTCTTTGATGATCTTGAGGACTGCAGCCCGTAGGGAATTAGTCTTCATGTTTCCCAGTTTTCTTTTAGTGAAGCCTTAACCAGATAGATAATCATTCATTTCCCTATTTGTCATGCTGTAGGGATCCGGATATTGAAATTGAGGCACTGGAGTCTGTTAAGACTGTCTTGGAGAGAATAAGATTGGGGATCTAACTTTCAAAGCGGGCTTTTTCATCTTTGCCTCTTTCTTAATTCTTTTCTTCTCATACTCAGTTACAAAGGTAGGGTCTAGAAGTTTTTGCATCTTGTTCACTTCCTCTACCATTCCCTCATAAGCCATTCTAAATACAATATCAACATCATAACCGTGATTAATCAGGAACATAGCTTTGACCATCAAATCATCAGTTTGAGCTTTTTCAACCATCTCCTCAACATATGACTCAACCTTTGCAGTACTGTCCCTGAACAAAGGGTCATCAAATATGCTTTCATCATATCCTCCCTTAATTTCTCCTTCTTCCAAGTTGATTACTTTAATTTTCTTCTTTAATTGTTCCTTAGCCTTCTCATGCTTGTCCAGGAATTGAGTAATAGCAGCTAGGCTTCTTGGATCATCTTTTTGCTTTTTGAGAGCTCGTTCCTCTTCTACCATTGGTAATTTTCCTTTGGCCTTCTCAGACAAGTACTTTCTCTTCCTAGAATAGGTTTGCAATCGGGGACTAGAAGAAGAGGGTACTGAGGCTTTGGCTTCCTTTTCTTTCTTATCATTCTCAAGTCTTTCAACTTCTTTCTTTTGCTTTTTAGCAGCTTCTTTTTCTTTAAATTCCTCACACAGCTTCATGACAAGTTCCTTTTGTTCATCAGTCAGAGTGACTGCAGGAACAAGCTGTAGGCCTAGTTCTTCTTCCAATGGAACATGGTTATGAGAAATAACTACAATTGGTTCAACTGGAGCATTGTGTTCTCTGATAAATTCCCAGATATCATCATCAATGATAAAGTCTCCAGAAGAGTAAACATCTAAGTCTTCAATCAAATTTTTTATCTCAGCCTCCTTATCAATTCTGTCTTCAGATGATGGTTCAGAATAAACAACCATAGCAAGACTTTCTTCTTCCACCCTATGCTCACTGTGTTGGGATTCAAGCACATCATCATTGTCTTCATTATTACCACTGCTCTCACCAGAGACATCTTCATCTCTTTTATATTTCTTTTCTTTAGCCATCTTTTCTTTAACTTTACGCAAACTCTCAATTTCAAAAACTCTCTTTGTTATAGTTTCTATCTGTCTATTGAGATCAGAGAGTATGTCAAATTGGATATCAAGAAGATTCTCTTGTTCTTCCATGGCAAGGGTTTGGATGTTTACAGTATCCAAATGCCCACTGACTTTTGCTCTGGCATGTTCAAGAGCTGCTTTGATTCTTTCAATCTTTTTATCTTTTTCTTCTTTTTCAGACTAATGCTTGGCTTTTAAATCTTTTAACTCCTTCTCCTTCTCATCTAATTCATCAAGTCTGTCTCTTATGATGCTTGATCTTCTGTTCAATAGTTTCTCCATATGGCTATCTTCTGTAAGAGATCAGAAATCATCTCATCCTTGTCATCAGGTAGGTTGACTTCAGATTCTACAACACTTTTTGAAGGACCTGCCTCAGAGCTTACTTGTCTCACAGGCATTTGAAAGCCAGCATAAGGATCCTCATCATCCAAAGATGATTCAGAACTACCTAAAGAACTAGTAGATTCACCAGATTCAACGGATTCAGGTACTACTTCTAGAGAAGAATGAATATAAGATAGATAAGGAGAGTGAATAAGAGATACTCTGAAAGGAGATAGGATATCAACATCTTGAACTAAAGGCATAGTGTGAAGATCACCACCTACATCAACCTATGGTGACTCTTGCCTTAGTCCTTCTTCTGCTGCTTCATCATTCTCTTTAACAGCTTGTTGAGCATGCGTAGCTGTTTGTTCTTTTATTGTCTCTTGTACATCAACAGGAACATCATCATGAACTTGTTCCTCAACATCGGGAATAGCTTCCTTAGCTTCTTCTTCATGAACTTCTTCTAGATTGATCTGCTGTAACATCCAAGGAAGTAAAGGCATGAATGTTCCACTGTAGAAGTTCCTCAGGTCTTTCTTCTTGATATACTTGTAGGATTTGGCATTGTAATTTGGAATGTCCATCACAGGGCCTTCTGCTACAACATCAAGGAATGCTTCATTGATCAAGCATTGAATGAATTGAGGATACATTAAAAACATGTATCTTCTGCCTTCTTGAATGTTGGACAATAGTCCATTGAACACCTAAGCTGTCATATTGAATGGTCTGTTAGTGCACAAGGCACAAATTGCTGAAGATGTAGTGATAGGGATGTCATTCCAACCAGTCTTTCTCTTTGATAAGCAGTGTTGGAATAGATGAATCAAAAATCTCCACTATAAATCTATTAATCCCTTGACAATCCGTTTTCCCTCAAAATCCCCTTCATAGCCAATATTTCCAAAAAGGTCAGAATGTCATCTTCTTCCATTTCTTGTGGAAAGTTGGCATCATCCACAAACTATAGACACTGTCTCATAGATTATTCTGAGATAACTAATGTATGATCATTAGAGATCCTTCCAGATATGGTCCTCACACCTTCTACTTCATTTACTTCAGTAGTTCCCCAAAATGACCTGATGAAGTTCTCATAGATGATAGGTCTAACAGTGATGGCATGTGCCATTCTTGTTGTGGAAATAAATCTGATCATGTCTCTTAAACCCTCAGCTTCTGGCACATCAGGATCAAGCTATCCAATGACATTGTGGAGTTTGCTCCAGATAAGATTTTCCATAGATCTGAAATAAAGACAAACGTGTTAGTAATGTACTATCACATATCAAATTGTACAACCAAGAACAGGTTTGACTTTCTCAGTTTGACTTTCTCAGGTCAAAATTGAGAGTTCAAAGGCACTGTTTTATAGCAATTTGACCTATCTTGGATTTTAGGTGTTAACCATTTATGTTATAATTTTATGATGATTTTCAATCATATGAACTGTTTTAAACATCTTATAACACTGAAACATTGGATTTGAGTTTAACATTTTAAGTCTCATTTTCCCTTAATCATTGCGGTTAACCTAGGGTTTCTGAATCGATTGTTACTTGATGTGAACATCAAAATCAGTTTTATTGAACTCGAAAATGTTAATGAAATTCATTGTTCATGGTTAATTTTGATTTTTCTAAACTTAGATTGAAATGTTCATCACTGGTTTGGTATTTGATGTATGCAAATCCTCTAAAAATCACCTTATTTCAATATTACTTGTGTTAAGAATTGAAATATGGATGAAATGAGATTGGATGAACAAACAAAATGCAAGGTTTGTGATGATTTCGGTGGTTGATGAAGAACAGTCGGAAAAACGCTCGTCGCACTTTGGTTCTCTCAAATTTAAAAAGTATTAAATGAGTCTGATTAAAGCATTTAAATAGTCAATCGACTGAATTTGTTAAACTTTGCAAGTGAATGAACAAATGCGGAAGATTTGAGTTTTACACTGTAGCAAATGCGGAAGATATTTTAACTTGTTCGCATTTGCGTACTGTAGCAAATGCTGAAGAATTTTAACTTGTTCACATTTGTGTACTGTAGCAAATGTGAAAGAAGAAGAACTTGTTCACATTTGTGTACTGTAGCAAATGCGGAACAAGTAGAACTTGTTCATATTTGTGTACTGTAGCAAATGCGAAAGAAGTTTATCTTATTCACATTTGTGTATTGTACCTCGCATTTCCCATCCGTATTAACTGAGGTTCAAACACTTGTTTTATTTTTGTTACAAATACATAATACTATCATTTGCATTGGCCATGCCATTCGCATTAAGGAAATGTGGATGCACAAAAACATACCCGCATTGTGAAATGCGGAAGAACAAAAATTTGCCCGTATAAGTTTTCTGCCTTGGTGCATTATGGAGACATTGTTATATGCATTTGTTTTTCATCTTGGAGACAAATACGACAGAATTAACATATCCGCATTAGTTTCACTTGGTTTTTCTTGCACAAAACTATTACCCGCATCGGTTAAATGCCTGGGTTACCTTCACTCGCATTAACCAACACTGTTATCTGCATTAAAGTTTGAACTTTGTCAAAAGTTAATGTTTTTGTTGTGGATAGTTTTGACTATTTTTGCATTGTTGCTTTGATTTTTATGAAGTTTTGACTGTGCTTGGATTGTCAATTCTTGCTTGCATTTAATTGACCACCCGCTGTGATACAAATTTCCCAGATTTGACTGATCTTGGACTTTGTGCTTCCCAAGGTCTGCATACACTGAGATACTATAGAATAACTTCCACACCAAGACAACCATTTTTTTAATTTTATATTTTCAAGAAAAGAAACAACTGTACAACATAATTAAAATATTTTCGAGATTTTGCAAAATTGTTTTATGTTTTTGTGAATATTTTCATAAAATTTTAATTACTCCCTTAAAGTTTTTATCAAAGTTTATATCCATATAGGATAAAAACTTTAAAGATTTTAAAATTTAGAATACTAAAAGGAAAATGTTTTTGTAATTTTTGATTTTCTTATCTGTACATGAAGTAGAAGTATACCTTACTTGGGATCATATCAATCTTACCTTTCACAAATGCAAGCAATTATTAGTAAAATAGACATAATTATGATCATATTGATTGTAGGTATGTTTTTTCTCTTGAACTCATGCTTGGTTAATATTTTAATGCTTGTGATCTTTATCATGTTTTGAGATGATTAAATATTCAACATGTACCTCACAATCAAAAGCATGTCAAGATCAACCACCCGATTGAAATGCATGGTAGAACTTTTTCACAACTTACATGACCAGGTCATTTAAATTATGAAATCACATTTTGTTTTGGGAAAGGGGAATCCTTATTGGGATTCTTTTACTTTGATCCTTATATTTATTTAATCCTCATTGGGATTCTTTTGATTTTATTAATTCATCCATTTTGGATATGTTCCACATTAGGAATCTTTTTGGATCATGACATCAACACTTTATGTCTGTTTCTCTAGGTCTTTGCATAGCAAAGCAGAGGAGAAACTGATATGGGTGAATGAGATTCATAGGGCATCATTACCTGGTGTGTTTAGGTTACTACACACACACACTTGGATTAGCTAATACTTACTCACACCTTGAGATGATGGCATCACAGTTGAATATGAGCTTCAGTTCATTATAGCATGTATCTTCTTTTCCAAGTTAAGCCTACCCGCATATCAGATAAGTCATGTCAGTCTTTCAAGATTTTGAAATAAGCACTGTGAATGATATAACGACTGTAATTATATCATCTCCCATCCGGAGTACAATTCATATACTTCAACAAAAATAAATTCTTTTTGTATTTTTATAATATTAGAATGTTTTTGAAAATTTTAGCTTTTACTCAAGGTTAATCATGCCAATTATTTGAACTAAGAATTCAAACCGACTAGGGTCAAATGCCTTAGTGAACAAATCAGCTAATTGATTGTCCGTGTGGACCTGTATCAACTTGATTAGCCCTTTTTCAGCACAGTCTCTCAAAAAGTGATATCTAATTTCAATAAGTTTAGTTTTTTAGTACTGAACTAGATTGTTTGTTATGAACATGGCGGCTGTGTTGTCAATGTGAATTGGAGTGTGCAAGAAATTATAACCATAATCAAGCATCTAGTTTTGAATCCAGAGAACTTGAGAGCAACATACGAATTCTGCTATGTACTCAGCTTCTGCCGTGGAAACAGACACGTTTGTCTAGTTCCTACACTGCCAGGAAACCAGTCTGGGACCAAGAAATTAACAACCCCCAGAAGTGGACTTCTGATTGAAGTTGCATCCCCCGTAGTCACTGTCCGTGTAGGCATAGAGGTTGAAGTCTCCCTCCTTTGGATACCATAATCCAAGTGCAGGCTTGCCCTTGAGATATCTGAATATCCTCTTTTCAGCATTTACATGTGATTCCTTGGGATCTGCTTAATATCTGGCATAAACGCATACACCAAAAATTATGTTAGGTCTGCTTGCTATTAGATACATGAATGACCCTATCATTGATCGATAGTGAGTCTGATCCACTGATTTGCCATCTGAGTCTGGACCAATCTTCATTTTTGTATCAACAGGAGTCCTGATAGACTGACAATCCGCAAAATGAAATATCTTCAACATGGTTTCCATGTATTTTGATTAATTAACGAAGATTCCATCTGCTATTTACTGTACTTGCAACCCTAAGAAGAATGTAAGCACCCCCATTGCACTCATCTGGAACTTGGAGTGCATAAGGTCTTCAAAATCCTTGCAAAGTTGTTTGTTTGTTGATTTGAAAATGATATCATCAACGTAGATTTGGACTAGCAACATTTCATGTCCTTTTCTTTTTCTGAACAAAGTTTGATCAATCTTTCCTCCCTCGTACTCGTGTGCAAGAAGCAAAGAAGATAGAGTCTCGTACCACTTTTGTGGGGATTGATGTAGACCATACAAAGCTTTGTCAAGCTTGTAGACCCTGTGAGGGAAATCCAGGTCCTCAAAGCCTGGTGGTTGACTCATGTAGACTTCTTCAGAGATTTTGCCATAAAGAAATGCACACTTTACATCCATTTGATACACTATGAAATTCATAGATGCAGAGTAAGCCAGAAAAAGTCTGATGGCTTCTATTCTGGCAACATGTGCAAATACCTCATCATAATATATTCCTTCTTCTTGGGTGTATCCTTGTGCAACCAATCTTGCTTTGTTTCTGATAACAATTCCCTTGTCATCATTCTTGTTTTTGTATAACCATCTAGTACCGATAGGGTATTGTCCTTCGGGAATGTCTACCAGCTGGCATGCTTCTTGTTTCTTGAATTGGAGCAATTATTCCTGTATTGCCTTGATCCAGCTGTTGTCTTAAAGAGCCTCTTTTGTGTTCTTGGGCACAGTTTGACACAGAAAGTAAGAAAACAAACAGATGTTTGCAATACTTGACTTGCTTCTTGTCACCTGCTCATTTAATTCACCAATGATACTAGACACTGGATGATCCTTATGTATCCTGGTGGGTGGAATTGAGTCACCAGCAATTGATACATCAAGGTTGGAGACATTCTAATCATCTTGGTAAGAGGCACTTTTAGGTTGGGAAAGAATAGGAGAACTATGAAAGAAATCAAAGGCTTCATCAGCTATAGCTTCAGCATCAGCAACACTTTAAAGACTTTCATCGTTTGCATTCTCTATTATTGCAACACTTTGAAGACTTTCATCGTTTGCATTCTCTATTATTTCAACTGGTGACATAGCTGGTTCTGGATTTCTAACTTCAGTAGACGGTTCTGCTGAAGGAGTTGGTAGTGTACTAGGACCAGTCTTAGTTGAGACACTCTGAGTTTGCACTTCTTGTCTAACAGGATTAGCTTGTAATGGAACTTCTTCATCAGATTGATTAGCAAAAGATGGTAGAATCACTGGAAAGTCATCCCTTTTCTCTACTATTTTAGAAGATCCAACTGATTGTAGATTACCTACATTAGACAAGTGGAACTGATCAAAAGATCTTGTAAAAGAGTCAATATCAAACAACCAATTAGGACCATTCATTGACTTAGGAAAGGAGTGGTCATTGAATTGAACATTTGTTGATTCATCAATAATGTTTAATCTAGGATTAAAAACTCTAAAAGCCTTTGACACCGAGGAATAACCTACAAAGAATCCCTCATCAGACTTAGGACCAAACTTTCCTAAATGGTCTCTGGTGTTTAATAATGAGACAGGACAACCAAATGACTTGAAAAATTCAATAAATGGTTTTTTATGAATAAGTAGTTCATAAGGTGTTCTGTTGCTTTCTTTAACTATAAAAGTTCGATTTTTCACATAACATGATGTGTTGACTGCTTCAGCCCAAAAGGTAATTGGCTGCCTAGCATCGGCTAGCATTGTTCTTGCTGCTTCAATTAGTGTTCTATTTCTCCTTTCAGCTACTCAATTTTGTTAAGGAGTTTTAGTTGCACTGAATTGATGAGCAATGTCTTTATGTGTGCAAAATGAACTTAGATTTTCATTTTTAAACTTTGTCCCGTTATCACTTCTGATTGATTTTACCTTTCGATCAAGTTGATTTTCAATTTTAATGATAAAATCTTTTATTATTTGGGACGCTTTATTTTTATGAAGTAGAAAGAAGACCTATGTGAATCGTGAAAAGTCATCAATGATCACCAAACAATACTGTTTCTTACCAAAACTCATAACATGAGTTGGTCTAAAGATATCCATATGAAGTAACTTCAATGGAGTATTTTTTGTGTTCACAAGCTTTGGTTTATGAGAAGATTTATGTCGTTTCCCTTTGATACATGCAAAACAGTGATCAATAAATTGAAATTCCTTTTAAGGTAAACCAATTACATGATTTCCTTTTACCAATCTATTCATGTTTTTGAAATTTGTGTGTCCCAAATGTCTATGCCAAATTTGTGACTCATCAAATGATGCTTTAGACAAAGAACATGTTTCTTCTATAGGTTTTGCAGAATTAAGGTTCAAGACATAGGTGTTATTCTTTCTTGGAGTCTTCAAGACAACCCATTCTTCAGGAATTTGAAATCCTGGTTTTAGAATATAGCAATGGGAGTCTATGAAGTGAGTGGAATATTTCTTGTCACAGATCTGAGACACGCTGAGGAGGTTGAAATTCAATTGCTCGTAGTAGTTCACTTTGTCAAAGCTCAGCAGTCCATTTGTTACAGACCTTTCTCTAGTAATTTTGCCACCTTGTGAGTTTCCACCAAATGCTACTGTAGTTCCTTGTATATGTTTGATGTCATGAAGGAGGGAACTTTCTCCAGTCATGTGTCGAGAGCATCCACTGTCCACATACCATAAATTGTTAGACCTATGTGAACTGCCCTACAAGAATAAAAGAACTAGTTAGAGAGTGGAACCCAAGCCATGATGGTCTTGGGTTGCCCGTATCGATCAATTACTATAATGTTTTGATGCTTGCCACTAAGTTATGATTTAGAGGTTAATGCTTGGTATTCATCAAATTTTGGTTTAGCAAATCTTGTTTGAATCTTTTCAATAAAAGATTTTTCTTTTTGATGTTTGAAGAATTTCTGTGGAGTCCTTTGCAATTTTATTTGATCAATTTCAACCGAGTTGTCTGAAGAGTAATCAAATCATTCGTCCCTATTTCTATGTAGAAATTGGGCAAATTTTTTATTTTCAGAAATCACTTTTGTTTTATATCTTGAACGAGAATTAAGTGATTATTTCATATTATTGTTAAGATTCCTCTTGACACTTTTTGACCGCCATGAATCATAAAAGTCATCATCAGAATTTGAAACCCTTGTTTGTTTAAAGAGTGATTGACTTCTACGTTTGGCCTTGTCGGTTGATATTCATGAGATAGGCTTGTTTTGTGAAACTCTCAAGCCTTTCTGATTAAAGAAACAATCAGATGTATTGTGATTTGTCATATCACAGACAGAACAATACTTGTTGAAATAATAAATTTTTGTTGAATGATTGTTCATGTCATAGATAAAGAAATATTGATTAAAATAACACTCATCTGTGTTACGATTAGACATGTCACAAATGTCACAGTACATTTTTTTGTCTTTTGATTTTGATGTGGTGGCTTTATGTGATTTAACATATTTTAGATTAGCCTCAGATTTTGTTTTTAATGAAGAAGCAAATTCAACCTTCTTAGTTTCTATAGATTGTTTCACAATTCTACTTTGCTTGGTCTTTGGAGACTGCTTTTGCTTCCTTTTTCCCAAACTTAACTCCTTTTCAAATTGGTCTACATCTTTTTTGTTGAAAATGTCAAAACCGACCCCTTGTTTTGACTTTGTTGATGAGATTGGTTCAGTTTTTACTTCTGATTTTTGAACCATGGGAGATTTTCCTTTGGATGATGGAGATGCTATTGGTGAAACCTTTTATGATTTGCTTGAATTTTTAGGAGATTTAATCTCACTATCAGATCTGCTTTCAATAGAGGATTTCATTGGTACTTCAGCATTCTGCACCACCTTGAGGTCTTTTGGAATGAATTTCACAAATGGTACGATGGCTTTGACTAGGCTATTTGGTGTCTTGACAACTACAGGTTTGTTTGAGCACTCTTTGATCTTGATTGGGTGACCTAACTTGATTTTATCCTCATTGGTTTCAATATAAACACTCGGTTTGTTTAAAGGATTAGTTATTTGTGAAATGATTGTTTGAGTTAAAATAACTTTAGGTACAGTTGAATCAGAATGAATGAGTGCCTCAGGCATAATCGTATAGTTGTCATTGTATGGAGGTGGACAAGAATTGTATTCGATCCCAGTCATATCCTTTGGCTCTTTCAGTGAGTCAAGTAACTCTTCCAACTTAGCAGAAGAGAATTGAAACTTTTCAAGTTTAACTTTTGTGGCCGATTGCTCAGCTTTGTTTTTGTTAATAATTCAGTTAACTTCTCATTCTCAGCTGCGAGAGTGTACCTTTCACCATGGAGTTTTTCAATATCTGAAAGAAGTGATTTGATTTTAATTTCAAAACTTTCTCTCTTGTTTTAACATTTCAGATTTGACCTTTTCTTCTTTGATTTTAAAAGCTAACTTGTGATTATGTTCTCTGTATCCCGGTACTTCTTGAATGCATTTATCACTGCAGAGATTGGATTTTACCTCAGTTGGCATTGGAATTGGACCATCATTAATGTGAGCCATAAGAGTATGATTCTGAAATTGAGGCTTGACTTCCTCTACATATAGGCTCCAGTCACAAACTCCATCTTGTCTGATGACAAGTGCATGACAAGTGTATTAAAGGTTGGATGATTGCTTCCCTGAGCTTCATGAGTTAGTTGGGATTGACTTTGATGAGCTTGTTAGTGCTGATTTTGATGTTGATACTGATGTTGATTGCTTGATTGAGAGCTTGAATTAGGTTGAAATAATGGCTTACCATATGGATTTCTTTGGTAGTTGATGTTACTTCTTCTGGGAGCATTGCATTCCCTAGAGAAGTGGCCATTCACACCACAATTAAAACACTTTACCCTGGATTTGTCATATCAAAGTTTTGTGTTCTCATTTAGACTCGGCTTCTTCCCTTTTCAGAAGAATTTCTTGGCTCTCATCGCAATCATGGCCATCTGCCAATGCAAGTCCATTTCTTCAACATCATCTGGATCCATTTCTTCTAGATCTTTCTGAATCAGGTGTGCTGATGTAAGCCTTCCTCCTAGATAAGCCTCAAAGCTAGCAATAAAGGCATTGTAAGTTTCCTTTTGCTCTTTAGCTTTTTGATCACTAGGCATGCATATGGGTGTTGCAGTAGAAGGAGATTGTAACACCCGGAAAATTTCAGAAAGAAGAAAAAAAGAAAGTAAGGGAGAAAAAGAGTATTACTTTAAAGCAAGGGGTTTAAATTGTGTAATGGGCAAACTTGCCTATAATGGGTTCAAAAAGGGTGTTAAGGCCGCCCATACCCTCTCTCTTTCATGCACTTTCGGCTGAAAAAGAAAGAAGAAGTTCTTAACCGGTTTTAGAGAGACAAAGTAGAAATTCTTCAAGAAGGTAAGATTTTCTAGTGTTTTCTTCTCGGTTTTCAGTTGGGTTGAACTTCTGGACTGATCTTTATGTGTTTCTCTATGTTTGGCTGCTTGTTTTTGTGTGTTTAGGTGCTAGAACTCCAGGTTGCTCTTGGGTTTGAGGAGCTTTCACTCAAAAGCTGTTAGAGATGAGTTCTAGATCCCCTCTTTTACATGTTTCTGCTTGTTTGGGGCTGGTATGCATATTAAACTATTTTTTTCTGGACAAACTATGTTTTTCCATGAAATGTACAACTGAATATGAAGAATGTTTATTTTAAATGACTTCTATGATGTTGTGTAGATGTTTATTATGTTTTAAGTATGAAATATGATACATCCATGCTAAATATATGTTAGAATGAGGTTTGGGGACTGGAAAGTACGTATGATGCATTGCAGGGGTGGTTAAAGTGTCCGCTGTGGACCCTTAGGATAGTTATTGTGTCCGCTGTGGACACTTAGGATAACTAAGAACTGTCCGCTATGGACTTGCATGTTCGCTGTGGACTTTGAACGTCCGCTCTGGACACTTAGCCAAATTTTGCCTGTTGTCCGCTATGGACATAAAGTGTCCGCTGTGGACACTTAGAGAATTTGCGGACATTAGACTGTATGCTATGGACACATAGAAGGATTTTATGTCGTCCTCTGTGGACTTGCATGTCCGTTGTGGACTTTGCATGTCCGGTGTGGACACTTGGAGATTTTGGATATGCGCAGTGAATAACTTTTTTATGATGTCCACTGTAGACTTTACATGTCCGTTGTGGACACTTTAACCACCCCTGTGGACTTTGTCATCCGCTATAGACTTTGTTCATCCGCTATGGATACTTAGAGTGTTTTAGCCATGCGCTGTGGACTTTGGCTGTCCTCTGTGGACACTTTGAAAATTTTAAGCCATCCGATGTACACTTGTTCATGCGTTGTAGACACTTAGAATTAT
Source organism: Flaveria sonorensis (assembly GCA_025506505.1). Classification (NCBI taxonomy): domain Eukaryota; kingdom Viridiplantae; phylum Streptophyta; class Magnoliopsida; order Asterales; family Asteraceae; genus Flaveria; species Flaveria sonorensis. The sequence goes on along the minus strand of CM046423.1, from coordinate 15,745,878 downwards.
TCTGAAATTTTAGGAATAGAATTGAAGTGTTAAGTACTTATATATAAGGAAAGATTATGCTTGTTTAATGTTTCTAATGTTTGATTCCTTTCTTATGGGCTGTTGTTATGGATAGTAATTATTATTTCATGTTAAGTGATTTTAAGGTAATGGTTATCTTAAAAAAGTATTATTCATAAATAAGTGGTCACAAAGAAATAAAAGAAAGACAGTGTAACCTAATGAATGTTACCCCCCGGGCCCTTCTGATGAATGAAAAGTCTTGCAAGCACAATGAATGGAGGTGCACGACCATGTTGTCATTAGCTCAACTGATGTGTGGCTGTTACAGCCCATGAGGATGAACATCTAGGGTCTAATCCTTATGATTGACCAATGTATGATGAATGGGACCCGTATTCATGAGTAGGTTTTGTGCCTAGCAGTATGGGTTAACTGTCGATGGGTTAGCTACCATAATAAACGTTTGCAGACGGGGGTTCGGCATCTGTTGCCAACCAACAATGTAGGCTCTTGCTTTATGCAATCCTAGTTAAAAAAAGAGAAAGATAAAGAAACAAAGAACGATAAAGAACCTCTTAACGAATGATTATGTATAATGATGAATGATCACCAAGTGAAGTTTACAAAAAGTATATTTTTTATATTATCAAACTAGAACTCACTCAGCAAATCTGACTTTTTATATGCATATCAATTGGCAGGTAATGATGTTGCTGGGGATGGCACGAGGTTGAAGCTACCTGGCAAATAAAGACTTGCATCCATGACATGCTGAAAAGTTATTTTTGTTTTGAAATGCAACTAGATGTTCTTTTTGTAACTAGTAACAACGATGTATTTCTTGGCAAAAGTAATGGTTAATGCATGATATGGTTTTTGTTAAATTATTCCGCTGCAACGTTTTCTGATTTTAATGAATCTAAATGTGTTTTAATAAGAATGACGCTATGAATGACCAACTGTCGGGTTTCTGGGACCCGGGCCTTACAAGTTGGTATCAGAGCTAAAGTTTAAGAGAATTGAGTAAATTATTTTTAAAACCTAAACTTAAACACAAAATGGGACCAAAATGGAGGGATGCTAGCCCAAGTAGCTACGTGCCATCAGGTAATTTTCTTAAAGTTAACCAGTATTATGTGCATGTGGTATTTGATTTATGTGATTAGTAGATTTGGATGCTGATGTAGTCAGGATAGAAAATGCTTGGGAAATAAAGAGTAAAGTAAGTGGCTAATCATAACTAGCCACTGTAACTAGGGACTTACTATACTTGACATAATCTGAGCTATTACCTTGAATGACCCTGTTGGTGTTTGAATCTTATAGGGAGTAGATTGTTATGGCGGGTAGAAAATCTGGGAAGGCAACCCGATGTGGTGCTCGTGGCGGGCGTACTACTGGGCAACGTGTCACCAGGAGCAAAGCTAAGGCTCCCAAGATGGTTCATGCGGACATAGATCTCCATAGGCACCAAGAGGGTGAAGGATCAACTACCCTCAAATCCACGGTAAAGGAAGCTACTGCTGATGAGGTCCACAAAGTCATGCAGAATGTGTTGCCTTCGGTGGTGACTGAAGTGTTAAGGGTTGTAAAGGATGGGGAAAGAACTAAGGATACGGGGAAGAAGGAGGAGAGAAAATCAAGAAAGTCCACTGAAAGGACTGAGGAAGCTGAAGAGGAACCATCTAGCCCAAAGGTAATAATTCATGAGGATGATAGTAAGAAGGAGAAGGAGACTGCTAAGGGGTGCAGCTATGGGGCATTTCAAAGATGCAAACCCCCGACCTTCGACGGTAATGGCAATGCTACTGCTGCTCACCGTTGGGTTCGGGAGACGGAAGCGGTACTAGACATCAGTGAATACCGGGAGGATCAGAAGGTGAAGTTTGCCTCCCATTCTTTTGTTGACTCGGCACTATGCTGGTAGGACAACATTGTCCAAGCCGAGGGAAAACAATCTATAGCAAAGATGAAGTGGTCGGATATGAAGGAACTGGTGCTGGAGGAGTATTGTCCACATTGGGAATCGGACAAAATTGAGAACGAGTTCTTGTATTTGGAGGTCGGGAACATGACTCATCAAGAGTACACTTCCAAGTTCAATGAACTTGTAAGACTTGTGCCAGATCTAGTAACTCCGGTGTCCAAGAAGGTTAAGAGATACATGCAAGGTTTACCAGTGGAAATTAGGTGGAACATAATAACCGCTAGACCGAGCACGTTTAGGTCCGTGGTAGATTTGGCGGGGAGATTGTATGATGAGAGGGACCCAATGCCATTCCAGAAGAAGGTAGAGAAGAGTTGGAACAAGAATGGTAATGGGAAAAGATTCAGGAATGACAACTATGGAATTGGGGAGAAGAAGATGAGGGTTGACGACCATCACCCAGAACAGAGGAAAGGGAATGATCAAAGGGGGTGTAAGAAGTGTGGGAAGACCCAAATGGGTGAATGCAGAGTGAGGCCGAACAGATGCTTCAAATGCGGGGGCGAGGGCCATTACACTAAGGAGTGCAGGGTACCGAGATGTTATCAATGCGGTGAAGTAGGCCACTTGGGCCGGGTTGCAAGAAGGGTGGAGCAGGAAGCTCAGGGGTCAAGGAGATGGGAGAAAAGGGGAAGAGTGAGAGCACCAAAGCCAAGGAAAGGGAATTCAACATGACCCGGGAAGAAGCTAGAGTGGACCCTGAAGTAGTTTCAGGTATGTTTTTGGTAAACCAATTGTATGCTTCTGTGCTCTTTGATTCGGGTGCTATTAGGAGCTTTGTATCTGCTACTTTTTGTCATGTAATGCATGGTAAGAGTAGGAAGATAGATATGCTTTTCCATGTAGAGACAGCGATAGGAAAATCTACCAAGGTGACTGATATGATAGACGATTGCCTCATAGAATTGGACGGTCATAGGTTTCCTGCTAGATTGTATGTGATGGCTCTAGGAGGTTTTGATGTGGTGTTGGGAATGGATTGGTTGGTGACCTACGAAGTGAATATCATGTGTCAAAAGAAGATGATTCTTCTAATTGCGCCAGACGACAGTTTGGTTACGGTTTACGAAGACAAGGAAAGCATCACTCCGCGAGTGATATCTATGATCATGGCAGAGAAGTTTATAAGATGAGGGTGTGGTGCTTACCTGGCTTATGTGTAAGATGTGAATGCTACCGTGCCTCAACCGTCAGACATGCCGGTAGTATGCGATTTCCCCGATGTGTTTCCCGAAAACCTGCCAGGGGTTCCACCCGATAGAGAAATCGAGTTTCAAATTGACTTGATACCAGAAGTGTAACCCGTCGCCAAGGCACCATACTGGTTGGCTCCATCCGAACTTAAAGAGCTGATGACACAACTGCAAGATCTTTTGGATAAGGGTTTTATCTGGCCAAGTATCTCTCCATGGGGTGCTCTGTTTCTATTTGTGAAGAAGAATAATGGTAGTATGAGGATGTGCATCAACTACCGCAAGCTGAACATGATATATGTGAAGAACTGGTATCCGTTACTAAGGATTGACGACTTCTCTGATCAGCTCCAGGGTGCTAGTTGGTTCTCCAGGATAGACCTTCGGTCAGGGTATCATCAACTAAAGGTGAAGGAGCAGGATATCCCTAAGATAGCCTTTTGCACGCATTATGGACACTTTGAGTTCCTCGTGATGTCTTTTGGTTTAACCAACACACTAGTTGCTTTTATGAATTTGTTGAATTGGGTGTGTCAACCTATGATAGACAAATCAGTGATCATGTTTATTGATGACATCCTGATTTATTCGAAGAATGAAGAAGAGCATGCCGGTCACATTCGGGAGGTGCTAGAGACGCTCAAAAGGGAGAAACTATATGCCAAATTCTCCAAGTGTGCATTCTGGTTATGCGAAGTACAGTTTCTGGGTCATGTGGTTAATCCGGAAGGGATCATGGTGGACCTGGCAACAGTTGAGGCGGTGATGAAAAGGAAATCTCCAAAGACGCCATCCGAGATTCGTAGTTTCTTGGGTTTGGCGGGCTGCTACAGAAGGTTCATTCAAGACTTCTCCAAGATAGCTTCACCATTGACTAAGTTGACCTGTAAGGAGGTGAATTTCGAATGGGGTCACGAGTAGGAGAATGCTTTTGAGGAGCTAAAGACGAGACTGACTCAAGCTCCTGTTTTGACGTTACCTGAAGGGAGCGAAGACTTGGTGGTCTATTCGGATGCTTCTTATTCGTGGTTGGGTTGCGTGCTGATGCAATGGGGAAAAGTTATAGCCTATGCGTCCTGGTAGTTGAAGATCCATAAGGCTAACTACCCTACTCACGATTTCGAATTGGCGGAGGTGGTCTTTGCATTGAAGATTTGGAGGCACTACTTGTACGGGACGAAGTGCATTATCTTCACTGACCATAAGAGCTTGATGTACTTCTTAGAGAAAAAGGATCTCAATATGAGGCAAAGGAGATGGTTAGAGCTCATCAAGGACTATGATTATAAGATCCATTACCATCCGGGCAAGGCCTATGTGGTGGCTGATACCCTTAGCCGAAAGGAGAGACCCGAGCCAATTCGGGTGAAGGCTTATCAGATGATCATGACCTCTGATGTGATGTAGCAGGTTAAAGAATTTTAGGATGAAGCGCTGAAAGAAGATCAGATTAACTCCGAAAGGATGAAAGGTCTAGTTGCCGAGTTGGGAGAGAACACTCTTGGTGCCAGGACCCGATCGGGGTGGATGTGGATTCCTCGTTATGGGGATCTACGTGGGAAGATCATGGATGAGGCTCACAAGACTCGATACTCAATTCATCCAAGTGCTACAAAGATGTATCATGATATGAAGAAAGATTACTGGTGGTAGGGAATGAAGTGCGATATGGCAAAGTATATGAGTAAGTGGCTTACTTGTTTACAAGTGAAGGCGGAGCATCAGAAAACATAAGGGAAGATCCAACCCTTGGATATACCCGAGTGGAAATGGGAGCATATCACCATGGACTTCATTACGAAGTTTCCACGTACAGCAAGGGGGTGCGATGCCATATGGGTGATAGTTGATCGCCTGACAAAGAGTGCTCTCTTTCTACCATTCCGCAAGACGTATTCATCTGAGAGGTTGGTGGATTTGTTCATCAAAGAGATTGTGACTCGTCATGGTGTGCCAGTGTCTATCGTTTCTGACCATGACACTCGGTTTACATCAAAAATTTTGGAAGAGATTCCATGAGGCGATGGGGATGAGGTTGCACATCAGTATGGCTTACCATCCTCAGACAGATGGTCAGTCAGATAGGATAATTCAGACGCTGGAGGATATGCTACAAGCATGCATCATTGATTTCGGAGGAAGTTAGGATGAACAGTTACCGTTAGCCGATTTCTTATATAACAACAGTTATCATGCCAGCATTGGTCTGCCTCCATATGAGATGCTATATGGTAGGAAGTGTAGAACGCCTGTATGTTAGGGTGACATTGGGCAGAAGAAGTTAGGGAGTATTGAGATGATCGAGGCTACGACCGAAAATTTGGAAAGGATCAAGGCCTTTATGAAGGCGGAAAAGGACGTAGACCAATTGAATTCAAGGTGAGTGATAGAGTTATGTTGAAGGTATCGCCTTGGAAAGGGATCATCTGATTCAGGAAGTGGGGAAAGTTAAGTCCGAGGTACATAGGGCCTTTCCGAATCATTGCTCAAGTAGGAGAGGTGGCCTATCTATTGGAGCTACCCGATGAGTTAAGTGGAATTCATCCAACGTTCCATGTATCTCATTTGAGGAAGTGCTTAGCCGATGTGGATATGATCGTGCCACTGGAGGACATTGAGGTGGATGAACGGCTCAATTATATGGAGCAGCCAGTGGTCATCATTGACAGAAAAGAGAAGAGGCTAAGGAAAAAATGGTTCCACTTATGCGAGTACAGTGGAGAAACAGGAAGGGATCTGAGTCAATATGGGAGACTAAGGAAGAGATGAGACAGCTACCCACAGCTGTTCACAGAGTGACAGGTTTCGGGGATGAAACCTATAAACGGGGGTGGACTTGTAACACCCGAAAAATTTCAGAAAGAACAAAAGAAAAGAAAGTAAGGGAGAAAAAGAGTATTACTTTAAAGCAAGGGGTTAAAAGTGTGGAAGAGGCAGACATGCCCATAATGGGTTCAAAAAGGGTGTTAAGGCTACCCATACCCTATCTCTTTCATGCACTTTCGGCTGAAAAAGAAAGAAGAAGTTCTTAACCGGTTTTAGAGAGAGAAAGTAGAAATTCTTCAAGAATGTAAGATTTTCTAGTGTTTTCTTTTCGGTTTTCAATTGGGTTGAACTTCTGGACCGATCTTTATGTGTTTCTTTGTGTTTGGCTGCTTGTTTTTATGTGTTTAGGTGCTAGAACTCCAGGTTGTTCTCGGGTTTGAGGAGTTTTCACTCGAAAGTTGTTAGAGGTGAGTTCTAGATCCCCTCTTTTACATATTTCTGCTTGTTTAGGGCTGGTATGCATATTAAACTGTTGTTTTCTGCACAAGCTATGTTTTTCCATGAAATGTACGACTGAATATGAAGAATGTTTGTTTTAAATGACTTTTAAGATGTTGTGTAGATGTTTATTATGTTTTAAGTGTGAAATATTATAGATCTATGCTAAGTATATGTTAGAATAAGGTTTGGGGACTGGAAAGTACGTATGATGCATTGTAGGGGTGGTTAAAGTGTCTGCTATGGACACTTAGGATAGTTATAGTGTCCGCTTTGGACACTTAGGATAGTTAAGAACTGTTCGCTATGGACTTGCATGTCCGCTGTGGACTTTGCACGTCCGCTCAGGACACTTAGAAAAATTTTGCATGTTGTCCGTTGTGGACATAAAGTGTCTGCTGTGGACACTTAGAGAATTTGCATGTTGTCCGCTGTGGACATTAGACTGTCTGCTATGGATACTTAGAAGGATTTTATGTTGTTCGCTGTGGACTTGCATGTCCGCTATAGACTTTACATGTCCGATGTGGACACTTAAGAAACTTTATGATTGTCCGATGTGGATTTGTTCATCCGCTATGGACTTTATTCATCACTGTGGATACTTAGAATGTTTTAGCAATGCACTGTGGACTTTGGCTGTCCACTGTGGACATTTAGAAAATTTTAAGCAATCCGCTGTACACTTGTTCATGCGTTGTAGACACTTAGAATTATTCTGAAATTTTGGGAATAGAATTTAAGTGTTAAGTACTTTTGTATAAGGAAAGATTATGCTTGTTTAATGTTTCTAATGTTTGATTCCTTTCTTATGGGCTGTTGTTATGGATAGTAATTATTATTTCATGTTAAGTGATTATAAGTTAATGGTTATCTTAAAAGTATTATACATAAATAAGTGGTCACAAAGAAATAAAAGAAAGACATTGTAACCTAATGAATGTTACCCCCGGGCCCTTATGATGAATGAAAAGCCTTGAAAACACAATGAATGGAGGTGCACGACCATGTTGTCGTTAGCTCAACTGATGTGCGGCTATTACAGCCCATGAGGATGCACATCTGGGGTCTAATCCTTGTGATTTGTGAATGCAAGGATCAAATCAGGAATTATCAGTTTGATTGAACAAATAAAGATCGCGGAATTATCAATATCTGATTTTTAATTTAATTGTTTGTGAAATTGAAATCGACAAACAAAATATAAAACAAATTGAAAACATAATAATATAATGCAATAAAAGATTTGTTTCAATTGTTTTTCATTAATACACAATCGATTACAATTGCTATGATGCTCTGGTGATCTTGTGATTTCCAATGATGTTTTTGATGTTCTTACTGTTTTGCTATTTTTCTTGAGTGATTGATTGATTGAATGATTTCAATACTAAGAATATGTCTCTTTATAGTTGTATCGATCTCCCTTAATAACCTAACAAACTCTCCTAAAAGTGTGGATCCATGCCTTATTTTTAGCGGCAGATGGATTTAACAATGGAAATTATAACTTACCCATTGTGATAAGTTACAGCTGTAACATTCCTAATGTGACATCCTAAGTTATCTCATATAAAGTTAGTCTTTCGGAGATGTTGACTTGATGACATCACTTCAGGCAGCTACTTGTTGATCATGTGTTGGTACTTGATGAGTGCTCATGCAATTTGTTCTTCTGTAGGAAATTGGTCTTCCGTAGGAGTTTGGTCTTCCGTAGGAGTTTGGTCTTCCATAGGAATTCGGTCCTTTATTCTTGGAACTTCATCCTCAGGAGCAAACTCCCTTCTTCCGTAGCAGCAACAACTTGACTTCACAACTTGTTCTTTGGTAGATGTTGAGCTTCCGCATGAGATCTGCGGATGCACATCACTTGTTCAGATATGCTTCATAGAACATCTACGAAAGAACAAAATTGTTCATCCGCAGTTGTTCTTGTACTTTGTCAATTTTTCCAAATTGACCAAGTATGATGTTTTCCTGCAATAACATAAAATCAACACAAATAATATTTGAGTTAACTTACATTTCATGCAGTATACAATGTTAAAGAATTACAGAAGTTCATTACAAGTAATAATTCATCATCTAAACCTATACAAAATATCTAGACCTAACATGATTGACCATGTATGATGAATGGGACCCGTATTCATGAGCAGGCTTCGTGCCTAGCAGTGTGGGTCAACTGTCGATGGGTTAGCTACCATGATAAACGTTTGCCGACAGAGGCTCGACATCTGTTTCCAACCAACAATGTAAGCTCTTGCTTTGTGCAATCCTAGTTAAAGAAAAAGAGAAATAATGAAAGAAAGAAAGATAAAGAACCTCCTAACGAATGATTATGTATAATGATGAATGATCACCAAGTGAAGTTTACAAAAAGTATATTTTCTATATTATCAAACTAGAACTCATTCAGTAACGCTAACTTTTTATATGAATGTCAATTGGCAGGTAATGATGGAGTCTTAGTATCTGTAATGCCATAATCCAGTAATTGATTCTGAAGCCAGAGTACCTGAGATGTACAACTTGCAGCAGCAATGTACTCGGGTTCAGCAGTGGATGTAGCAACAGATGTTTGTTTCTTACTCTGCCAAGAAACCAAACAGTTGCCTAGGAATTGACATCCACCAGAAGTTGATTTTCTAGTTAATTTACACCCTGCATAGTCACTATCAGAAAAAGCAACTAATTTGCAAGAGTGCCCAGTGGAATACCAAAGACCTAGAGATTGAGTACCTTGCAGATATCTAAAGATCCTCTTGACTGCAATCAAATGAGACTCTTTAGGAGCAGCCTGAAATCTAGCACAAACACAAGTTGCAAACATAATATCTGGTCTAGAAGCTGTTAAGTACATCAAGGACCCAATCATAAATCTGTAAAGTGTTTCATCAACAGCTTTACCTTTCTGATCTGCATCCAGTTGTGTGGTGCTGCACATGGGAGTAGAACAGGGCTTACAGTGTTGTAAATCAAACTTTGCCAAAAGACTTTTTGTGTATTTTGACTGATGAATGAAAGTTCCATCAGCCTTTTGTTTGATTTGCAAACCTAGAAAGAACTGTAATTCTCCCATGGCACTCATTTCGAATTTTTGTTGCATCAACTTTGTAAATGCATCACACAACTGTGGATCAGAGGAAGCAAAAATAATATCATCAACATAAATTTGAACAAGGAGCTTATGCTGACCCACTTTCTTAATGAACAAAGTTTTATCTATGGAGCCTCTAGTGAAATTATTCTGAAGAAGAAAATTTGACAGTGTTTCATACCAGGCTCTAGGAGCTTGTTTCAACCCATAAAGAGCCTTATCAAGTTTATACACCCAATCAGGATGTTTATTATCCTCAAAACCTGGTGGTTGACACACATAAACCTCTTCTTTTATTTTACCATATAAAAATGCACTTTTGACATCCATTTGAAAAACTTTAAGATTGTGGAATGCAGCATAGGCTAAGAACAATCTAATTGCCTCCAGTCTGGCTACAGGGGCAAAGGTTTCATCATAATCAATACCTTCTTCTTGTGAAAACCCCTGGACAACCAGTCTGGCCTTGTTCTTGACAATTTGCCCATTTTCATCTGTTTTATTCCTAAACACCCATTTAGTGCCTATTGCACACTTACCTGGGGGTAGAGGAACCAGTTCCCACACTTGCTGCTTTTTGAACTGAAGAAGCTCAAGCTGCATGGCATCAACCCATCCATTGTCTCTTAATACAATATGATAGTTCTTTGGCTCTTGCTGACTGATGAAAAGAGCATAGAAGCAGAAGTTGGACAATTGACTTCTAGTTGAGACACCAGCATTGATATCACTAATGATTTGAGACGTTGGGTGATTCTTCAGCTCTTGATACACTATGAGATCTGTGCAAGTGTTTGTAGCACGCTCAGCAGCAACAGATGTTGATCCAGATTCTTGAAACCAAGTGGTAGATGGCAGGTCAAATGAAGTAGAGGATTCAGAAATCTCATCAGCATTTGTTGTGGATGGTGCTACTGAAGCTACAGGAACATCAAGTTGAGTAGACTCAGGCAGTTGATCACTAAACTTGAATAGGTGAGTACTGGGATCATCATGAACATCAGTACCACCAGATGGATGACTAGCTGCAGAAGGTGATGAATTCACATGATCTGCAACAGCTGGAGGCTGATAAGGAACATATTGCAGTATGTCCAGATCAAACAACTCCACAGGGTTTTGTGGGATTTTGTCCTTAGGAGATTCATTGAACTTCACATGCAAGGTTTCTTCAACCATCTTTGTTCTACAGTTGAACACTCTGTAAGCCTTGCAAGTGGATGAGTACCCAACAAAATACCCTGCATCCACCTTAGAATCAAACTTTTGGAGTTGATCCTTTGTGTTGAGAATGTAACAAGGACACCCAAATGCTCTGAAGAATGAAATTAGAGGAGCCAAATGATGTAGAACTTCATAAGGAGTCTTCATCAACCTCTGATTCACTAAAGCTCTATTTTGCACATAGCATGCTGTGTTGACAGCTTCAGCCCAAAAGGTCAGTGGCAAACCAGAGTCAGCCAACATGGACCTTGCAGCTTCAATTAGGGTCCTGTTCTTTCTCTCCACTACTCCATTTTGTTCTGGAGTCCTTGGGATGCTATACTGCCTCTTGATTCCTTTTGAAAGGTAGAAATCATCAAGTGTATGGTTTCTAAATTCAGTTCCATTATCACTTCTTATACACTTGACTGATAGGGAATACTGCTTCTCAACATACAACACAAAGTTAATAATTGTCTGAGCAGCCTCATCCTTTGAATGCAAGAAGAAGGTCCATACAAATCTGGAGTAATCATCCACAATTACCAGACAGTATTTCTTCTTTGCCATGCTCATTACTCTCACAGGACCAAAGAGATCCATGTGCAGTAATTGCAAGCAGGCAGTGGACTTCGGTTCTTCTATAGGAGGGAATGAGACTTTGTGTTGTTTTCCTTTTAAACAAGCAGTGCAGGTTTCATCACAGAGGAACTCCTTTATTGGTAGACCTCTTACTAAACTATTGTGGATCAGCTGATTCATGTTTTTGAGATTAACATGACCCAGCCTTCTATGCCACAGTTTAGATTCCTGAGGAGAGGCCTTGGAGAATAGGCAAGGATGACCTTTTAACGCAATCTTCTTTGACAAATCCAAGGCATATACTCTTCCTATCCTGTTGGCCTTCAGGAGAGTATGTTCATCCAATACCTTGTCAATCAGCCTCAGAACTTTGGAAGATAGAATCCGGTAGTTCTGGCTTGTGAAAAGTGCAACATGCCCTTTATCACACATCTGACTGACACTCAGTAGATTATACTTGAGATTCTCCACATGGTTAACATCATCAAATCTGATTTCTCCATTTGACACAAATCCTTTCCCGATGATGTAACCCTTAGCATCATTTCCAAATGAGACAAATCCCTTCTTTCCTTGAGAGTAGTCATTAAGAAGAGAACTGCTCCCAGTCATATGCATAGATCCTCCACTGTCTACATACCAGATGCTTCTTTGGCATGCTGAAGAACCCTGCATTTATCATAAGAAACTAGTTAGCTTTAGAGACCCAAACCTTTTTGGTTTTGGGTCTGTTTTCATCAACAGATCTAACCATAACTTGTTTCTCATGATTAACAGCTGATGAAGGTGGAGATGGTGCTGAAATGGAATTCTTAGATTTGGGCTTGGATTTCCTTTTCAGTGGTTTGATCACAGTTGCATCTAGTTGGTTAACTCTCCCCAACAAATGCTGAACCATCATAACAAGTTGTGTCTGATTTGTTGCTAAAGCCTTCAGCTCATTTGACACATCAGTACTTGTTTTTGATGAGTTCCTGTGACCCACCATTTCCTCCTTCTTGAAATTCACAGACTTCGTCTGATGTTTATCATGAGGAACACTATCAGTTGTTTTCTGATAAACCCCATCCTTCTTTTTGGATTTTGGTGAGGCCTTGGGTTTATCAGTTTGAGATGACTGTGGTACAAACTTGGTTTCAAACTCATTTTTCATTTTATTTATCTCTTCTTTAATGAGCTTATCTCTGTTGAGTTTGGAACCCTTTTTATACCAGCATTCATCGGATAGATGATTGAATTTACCACATATTTCACATGGCTTATTCTTCATCTTGGATTGATCAACTGCTAAAGTGGAAACTACTGAAGGTGTGATCTTCAGTACTTTCCTCCTTTCCGTACTTGTGTTAAGTACTGAAGGATCGGTAACAACTGAAGACTTGTTCTTCAGCTGTTCTCTATCCGTCCTGAAAGACCGTATGATAGATTCCTCAGAAGTTGTTAATCCTTTTATTTCATCAGATTTGAAATGCTTTTCAGATGTTGTAACTTGCCCTTCAGTACTTGGAGTACTTTGAGGAACAGCATCTGAATTTCTCAGCTTCATGTGTTTATCAGCATTTAAACCATCAGGCAATTGATTTGCTGAGATCTTAACACTGACTTCATCCTCTAATTTTGTATTATCATTTGAGGATGAATCACATGATGATGTGGTTTGGAAATTACTTTCACCTTCAGATTTTACTATTGATTTTGAAGTAAAATCAGTAGGTGGTGCAGTATGATTGTAACCTATTCCAAACTTCACATTTGAAGCTGTTTGCTTGCTAAGAAGCATGTCAAATCCCTTGCAGGATGTTACCCATCGGTCACACTCAACTTGGGTAGCTGCAAGTGTCTCTTTGAGACTTCTGTGGTTCTCGAGTATGACCTCTACCTTAGCCTTTTCATCATTAAGTTGGCATTTAAGCTTCTAAATCTCATCATCTTTGTCATTAAGTGCAGACACATACTCATCTTTTCTTTTGGAAATAGTTTTCTCAAGCTCAAGATTTTGATTGATTAAAGCTACATTTGCCTCTCTAATAGAGACAAAGGCAGCTATGCATGATTCAGAACATAACTTGGCTTTAGCCTCAGAAGATATCTGGGTTACCTATGAAGATGAAGCATCTGAGCAGGAACCCTCAGTAGACTCCAGGGCCATGAGAGCAAGATTCCCAAAAGGATGTTCACCACCATGTTGACCAGCACCAGCAGATAATTGCTCATTGAAACCAGAAAGATCATCTGGTAAGCTGCTCCAGTCAACAACTCCTGGTGTGAAGAAGCTGTGATGAGGTTGAGATTGTGATGGAGATGATTGAGGCTCAGGTAGGGCTTGAGGTTGTTGTGCTATAGGGACATGAACTGGATTTGGCTGTGGCATGTAATAGCAGGGATAAGGATATGGCATTGGACCCTGAGGGACAAAGTATGCAGGAGATTGAGGTTGTGAGTGATGACCAGAACTAGCAGGATGTTGCCCTTTGTTTTGTGAACTATTGCTTGGAAAGGTCACAAAGGGTGCAGAGGAGTTAGATCCAGTTGATCTACACTCTCTTGCAAAGTGCCCAAGCCTGTGGCATTTGTGACACCTCAACTTACTCTTGTCAAAACCAACTTTGGTTTTGCCAGAGAGTCCTGGAAATTTCCTACCAGTTCTCTTGTAGAACTTTTGAGATCTGATATTGATCAGGGCCATTTGGCTCAAAATATCCATCTCTTCTAAGTCATCATCAGCAATACCCTGCAAATCATCCATGATAAAGCATAAATTATCACTATTACACCCAGAATGACTGTCAACACCAACAAATGCATGATCAGAACTGTTTGAAGAGAAATCTATATGCTCATCATAATGACTTTCTGATCCAGCATATTCTGACTCATGACCGACCAAGGCAGTGTTACCTGGTACAAAGTCATCAGAGAGCTTTCCTGATGATGCCAGTTTCCTTTTCTGCTCTATCTCTCTTTCAAATGTAAGCAGTTTCCCATGGAGTTGGGTGAGAGATAGGCTATCCAGATTTGCACTGGAGCGTAGGACAATGGTGTATGTGTCCCATCTCTCAGGCAGTGATCTGAGGAATCTGTTGTTCATCTGGCTGTTAGTATACTCATGCTTGACCATTTTCAGCTCAGAGATCAAGCAGGAGAAACGCTCAAACTGTTGAGTCAGTGTCTCACCCTTCCTATGAGAGAATGTCTCATATTGTTGGGCGAGGATTTCTCTGTTGTTTGCTAAGACCTCATCAGTTCCTCCGAATTGTTCCTTCAAAGCATTCCAGAGGTCATGAGCAGTTTCATGATGCATAAGCCCAGAATAGATTTCATTCGGCAGTGCCATGGCCAGAATTCCATGGGCTTTAGCATCAATCTCAAACAGTTTACGATCTTCATCTGAGTATTGCTTCTTCTTCTTCGGAACCATTTGATTGGTCTCCGGATTGTTCACCATAGGCTTGTGTGGACCGTGAACCACAGATGTCCAACAACCTGAACTGTTAACAGACAGGTGATGGAGCATTCTTCGTTGCCATATGTTATACTCACTCCTAACCAGCATCTGAGGCTTGGTTGAGGAGCCAGTATTGTGAGGATCATTAGATGGAGTAGTCATTCTCAGATTCAAACCAAATCAATCAAGTTTCAAAAGATTTAGCACAAAAACACAACAAACTCAATAAGAACCAAGAAGAAACTCAAATTAAATAACCAGAAGCAGCAGAAAATCAATCTTTATAACCAATTCTCTTCCATTGCATCACCGCCCCCACCTTTGCCGGGTCTACCATGATCCCTTCGGAATTTACCACATGATCCAAAAACTAAACCCCGCTCAACCAGATAGCGCACTTGGAGAACTTAGCATACAGCTTCTCTCTTATAAGTGTCTCCAATATTCACGAATGTGATCGGCATGCTCTTTTTCGCTCTTTGAATAAATCAGGATATCATCGATAAACACAATCACTGATTTATCCAACATCGGCCAACACACCCGGTTCATTGAATCCATATAGGCAGCTGGCATGTTAGTTAAACCATAAGACATAACGAGAAACTCATAGTGTCCATAACGCGTGCGAAAAGCTGTTTTGGGGATATCTTGCTCCTTCACCTTCAACTGATGGTAACCAGATCGGAGATCTATCCTCTAGAACCAACTGGCACCTTGGAGCTGATCAAACAAGTCATCAATCCTCAGTAACAGATACCGGTTCTTCACGGTCAACTTGTTTAACTCACGGTAGTCGATGCACATCCTCATACTACCGTCCTTCTTCTTTACAAACAAGACCGGAGCACCCCCAGGGAGATATACTCGGTCGAATGAACCCTATTTTAATTAGTCTATATGGTTGGCCATTGACTTAGAAGTTAACATAAGAGAAACTCACCCATACATGTGCTTAGGTTAGGTTGGACTGGCAAGGCCATGCCATGCAGCCTGAGGCAATGCAAGGTTGGGTAAGGCCAAGCCAAATAGCTTAATGTAAGACACAAGTTAAGACAATGCTGAGTAAGTCCCAACCAATGAGTCGTAAGAAAAGGCACATCAGGTAATGCTAGAGCATGTCGGGTAGCTTGTGGTGCCTTTCTATGGTCGTAAACCTACTTACATCATCACATATTAACTACTTTAAAGTCAAGCAGGGGCGTCCTAACAGCTTAAAAAAATAAGCTAGGGCTTTAGGCCCACCCATTCTAATAGGCCACCAAAAAAATTTTTTATTATATAGCCCATTCTCGGTCTAAGCCCAAAATAAACTAAATTAAAAAATGCTAAAAAAAAAAGAAAGAATGAAAGAAAGAAGGGAACGTAGGTCGACATGTCGTAGATCTTCAGCACAGGCTATTGGTCAATTCCTGATTGGGGGGTTGGGGTGGGGTGAGTTAAAATGAAGAGACGAACAAAGCCAGAAGGTTAAGAAGAACAACCGCGCACCTTCGATTTCATCATTCGCCTATGATTTTGCTTGCCCCAAGCGAACCCAGCCACCCAAAACTTCGATTTCTTCACTGGAGTCACAAATAAGAACCCCCCTAACCTTTGTTTGCTTCTCTAATTTCATCCGATGGAGTCACGATTTGCTTCTTTGATTTCGTTACAATTAAGAAGCCTTTGAACTTCATTTGATCTAGATGTCTAGTGGAGTAACGGACTCACGATTAGGTACTAGGCTGAGCTATCATTCAACGAATCCCTAGTGGTCTTCGAACCTGCTCGGCTAAGCAAGGACGTAAATCTATAGTAAAGAAATCATGAAATGATTTGAGAGAAGATCATATAGAAGAAAAGAGAGATTATAAATGGAAGGTGTAGACCCTCCTTTTCTAGAATAAAAGGAGGGTGCTTCGACAGAAACTCCAGAAGGATTATGTGAGTAAAGAAAGTAAAGAACTAATAAATAGAATCTCCTTAGGAATTCTTGATGGAGACAAATTGGAAATGAAAAGCAAATTGATTGGAAGAGCTGGGATCATATGTGCTTATTTATAAAAATGGAAAGGGTTGGTTTATAAATAGATCTTATTGAAATCTGGCCTTGTTAGAAAAACAAGGGTGGAGACTGATACAGAACCCTAGCTCACTGGTTGCGCCTTCTTTGAAAGAGAAAGGCTTGAAAAAAAGGCGTAATTCAGTGTCACAAAGCTCATTCTATTGGTCTTTCTCTAAGACCCTCGGGCTTTGACTCATTGATAGTCGAAAGTTGTCGTCCTATGCAGGCAAGCGAGAAGGTAGCATAAAAATCAGTATCGATGGATCTATAGTGTTCTAAAGCCCTCTATCCAATAGTCGCTTATGGCCTCCCTTCTTTCATCGATATGCTTAAATTAGAAGAGAAGCCATAAAGTGAGAAAATACCCCAGCCCGGTATGGAAGAGGCAAAAGCCAATTTCTTTCGTAGTGACGAATCACCAAAGACTACAGCAGCGTCTACAAGTGGGAAAGCAGCGTTCAATCCATATCAACGTCGACTACTCTCCCTAAATCAGGTAAATTTCTTAATGTATTGTCAATTGTTTTTCCTTAATTATTTGTTCTAGGGACAAGTTGTTAATTGCTAATTGTTCTAAATTTGTTTTAGTTTTGTATATGCTTCTTTTTATTTGATTTGCAAATTGTAATTGTTTATTTGTTTTAGCTTTTTACTTGTTATCATTTATTAGAATATAAAATCATTTAATCAATTAGGATTTGCTTTGAATAAACTGATTTAGGAATCATGAATCAACTAGTGCTTGTGCTTCAAAACATGAGAGTTTTTAAAGATAAAGTTTTAAAAGGCCTTCGATTTCATTTTCGCTTTAGGCCTCTAAAACTGTTAAGACGCCCCTGAGTCAAGGATCATTTTGCCATGTTAGATTGGCCTCTAGGTGGCTCTATGATAAGATCGACTTCATTGTATTTTACTATAGATACAAGTCATGTACTTTATTTTCATTTTTTTATCAATAATACAAACTACTATGGTCTTTAACACAAATGTTCGAACCCAACATCTAACATGCACTTCAAACCGAAGGTTTTACTTGACTAAATAATGAATCATTAAACTGAAAAAGTCAACTTCCACTTTGTTATATTCACATGAAAACTAATAGCAGGTTTAGTTATTTTCATGGCATGGTATGATTAACAAAATAGCCAATAACAACTCTAATATGAAAACCATATTACAAGTTATATATGAAACATTAGTACAATTTGTTCCACATGCTATGCATTAACATTAGAAATCATCCTATAATTTTCATGGTTGATATGACTAACATCCAAATACCTTTAATATGAATACCATAAGTTGTGTAAGAGAAACATTTTGATCCACTAGAGATTTCAATATAAGTTAACTCCAACTGATTTCTTCTACAGTTTTACTTATGGGGGGACCTAATACGAAAGGGGAGAAGTTAACCAACCCTTCAAGTTTTTCTGACATGTAACATATATCAATGATTCTCAATCGACCTTGTGTTTTTTTGAATGCTGAACGCATGAAAACTTACATCCCTAAACCAAAGTAGTTAAAAAAAAATTCTTACCCACTAAAAATTAACATTAGAATATGTCTTTATTAACAATAATAAACTAAAAATCTAATCACACCCAAAAGTTAAAGAACGTAAAAAACTACTATCAAATGCAATGTTTTATCTTTTTCTATTGAAATGATATTTTTGTTACTTGTTTAGAATGTTATTGTATTTTTATTTATGCGACCCGAACCAAAAATTTCAACATGAAGTTGAGATACATTTAATAATTAATTTAAAAAAATTAACTCTGGAGGAAAAAAATTCTAGATCTACCCCTGGTTTTACTTGTCAATGAACGTATGTTTTATTACAAGAATCACATGACAGTCTTTCTACCAATCAATTTGATTTTCTTCGGATAAGTGTGTTTACCTTATACTTTCAATTTGAGAAGACGGAGGGGAAGGAAGCTTGGAGCCACAATTTCGTTTTCTAGGGCTTGCAAACATCCATTATTTATGTATTGTCAGCTATATGTTGCACTCTTCAAGGTTTAGAAGTAAAGACGAATTAAAACTTGTAACTATAGAAAAGATGGTAATATTACAAAAAGAAAAACGAATGTCGTATGCAAATAAATATTAGGAAATTTGTAAAATATTATGGTAAATTTACAATTTGCATTATTGCATTTAACAATAATATTTTATTTTAGTAATCAGAAGCTATTATAATTGTATGAATTTTATCATTTTATCATGAAACCCCTGTCTGATACGAGCTCTAACTTAGCAGTGAACATAGTTCAACTAAGAAAAAAATTACGAGTTTAAAAATAGGTCTTCAATTGAACCGTTGTTCAAAACAAACCACAAAGTTTTAGATCTCACCACATCAATCCAAATTTAGACGGTTATATATTAAAATAGGCTAATAAAAATAATAATTTTTGAATGGTATCATGATCCAATTAACTGATTTTTATAGCTATTATTGTTTCATAATTTATTTATTTGACCGTTTGTTACACCCAATATAACTCATTCGCATATAAAAGGGTATATTACCGTTATCATTAACAAAGCTCGTCAAAATGTTTTAATAAGTTTGTGGCATAGTCAAAGTAGACCACTTGACCACCTCGAAATTATTCCTATAGGGATGCACCAGCAATCCAAAGAAGATCGAGCTGAATCTTGTAGGCTATTTTCATAACATGTCCCCACAAATGAGGATGTAAAGTCTTTAGTTTTTCTAACATATTTTTATATATATTGGACATTTAAAAATAAACTTCGAATAAATACCACTCAAATCTTCATAAAAACATCTTCACTGAATCACTGTTTATATAAATTATCATGATAATTCTTGGAGTAAAAGATACATAAGAAAGTGAATTCTCAACCATCTATTGTGATCTAAGAGATTAAAAGTGAATCTTTAATTCATAACTATTTAACGATTACATCCGTTCGAGAAGACAAACCGGTTCAATCCACCACTCGGGTTCTAGAAAAGGAAAAATTAAAACTTGGAAAACTTCTGCAACCAATCTGAGTCGTTCATATTCACCTTTATAAACCTAATGGCAAATCCTATAAGAACATATAAGGATTTGAGAACAAACAACTACCTCTATATAAGTTAAAGAAAATTCCAAAAAAAGGATAAGGAGTTAATGTTGATTCGATTCCTCCCCGAGTACTTCCACGTTGCAAATAGGACATGTCTGCAAAATAAAACAAGTTCTTGTTCAAACGACGACAATGTAGTTTGTTTGGTTTGCAGTCGGGAATCACTATGAGTATGGGTGATAACATGGTGTAATGGGAGTGAGAATGTGTATGCATATGGATTTCAAGATCCTTTGGGAATGTATGATTACCAATTCTTTGGGTATCAAGCACGTTCCTCTAAAACAAACATACCCAAACACTATCAAACCCGTATCCCTATACCAAACACCAACCTTATTTTAATGATGAATGAATTTACCTTGTTGATGCCGAGCCATTTGGAGCCACACTCGGTATGATAAGCATGCTTGCATGGCAAATTGATTTGTTTGTCCCCTTTCTTGTACCTCATTTGACATATCACACACCTGCTATACAAATTGATTTTAATAAGTAAATTATAATAATATAATAGTATAAAAGAAAAGAGAGAAACAATAGTTATAATTTTAACACAAATCTTGCCTCTCTCCAGATTTTCTTCTCGAAAAGAAGCCACCCGACTTGTATCTTGTAGTTGGAAGTGAATTAATAAGATCTTGAGAAAGACCCCGACTCTCAGTCCCAATAGCCTCGCCTAAATCAAGTAATTCCTGCAAGAAATAGTTAATGAATTTTATATCCTTTCTGTTCTATTTTGATTACAATAATCATCACATAGCCATTAACCCATGAACAATTGATAGCTAACCTCGTATGTCATATTGTCTGGATCGATATCATCCTGCCAAACAACCTGCAACGCACAACACGTATTAGCTTTCTGTTGCAATGACTGTATCACAGATAAAGCCGGTTAAGGTCTGTCAGTTGCGTAAAATAAATTTTAGCTTGAATAACAATCCCAATTATAGACCCAAAAAATGCATAAAGCCCAGTGAAAATAATAAAACTGGAAAGCATTTTACCTGAGAACTAGAAGGACTGTCATCATTTGGACTACCTGCAACATTGAAAAAGATGGCATAAGGATATCTGATCATCAACTAAAGTTGGTATAGATAATTAAATTATTACATAAGAAATGAGAAAAGACTAAATACGCAAACAATAGTGCATTACCGAAAGGATAACTACTTTATGGGGCATGAAAAGAAAGCGAAGAAAAACTTCTTGATTTATACACACACACATATACATACACCATACATAACTAGTGTAATCAAAAACCAACATAAACACTTGTAGCAGGGCTGACCGGATATAGTGGGAGAGAGAAACAAAGGTCGTTATGTGGTTTCATAACCGCCTTATGTGTCACAGACTCACAGTTAAAGCAATATGCAAGGTGTTCTTTCTCTCCCTCTCCCTCTATATACATATACACACACACAAAATAAGTAACATAATATGATCCATACATAAAAATTATGGCATCATGTTAGCAGCTGGAAATATAAAGACAGGAACTGACATTCTTCTGGGATAACTTGCATGTTTGGAACCGAAGTCTCAGCAGATTGCACATCTACAGAAGCTGGTTCTGTGACATTCATCATTACAGGATATTCCCATGCACTTCGATTCAAATCCATTCTTGGTAAATAACTCTGAACTCCATATGGGTCATAATAAGGTATGTTTCCGAGAGCAGGTAATCCGTATTTGTATGAATTCATCAGCCAATATGCATTTTCCTACACATAGTACAAAGAAACCATTATATCAGTGTCACACTGTCAGATACAGAACATTTTCATAAAAGTTTAGTAAATTTGATTTCTAAAGATAATGAAACAACCTGATCATGGATTGGACCAGAATGCATGTAATGTGTGGGTTGATGTGGAACCCCATCAAAGAAGTCCATGAAGCTATCAGTGACTGTGTAAGGGAACCCTGAGTTTATGTAATGGACCTCCATTTGTCGATTCCCACTCGCACTCCCACTCCCATTCCCATCCATTGTACACGATAGTTGTAATTAGCTTTCACAATGAAACTGCATGAATTAATCTTTTTAGATACCATTTAACATATGAATCAGTGTTTATAAGTCACAACCATATAGTTTATTTTCTTCTTCGTAAAGTAATAGACATATTATGCTATAAGCCTATACATCAAACTTTTACGTCATCAGCAACTCACAACAATCCCATTTTAAATTATGCAAAATTCCTGTGAATTTATCAACACAAACCCCTTTATGATACGACTCCTTCAACACACTTTCAAATATATATTTTTATGTGTCGTATGCAAGTTCTCATCATACTGCTGTAGAAACATCATGACAAGCATTCCATATGAAGTAAAAGTAAACCACATATCACGTTCTGGTCTAGCCAAATTTGGGAAAATAAAGCGAAATTTATGCATGCCGGTCCGTAAAATGGGGAAAATATACTACCAACTAGAAAAGCTATAAGCAGTTGCCTGTTGCCAAACCCAAATGTAATAAGTTGCAATCCTAAAATTTCCATCCTGGATGTTTGGTGTTTCGAAATCAAGTTGAATTTCACATTTACTACCAATTAGAAAAGCTATAAGCAGTTGCCTATTTTTCATCTTCTTCAACTTCAATCTAAGAAGAGAACTAAAAACTAACACGACTACAATCAGTTTAAAATTTTCATCTTTGATTAAAGAAGAGAAATAACAAAAGTTTTTACACTGCACTAAAGAACAACTGTTCAGACCAAATTACAATAATAAAAGAACTCGGAATCAACATAGAGAGAACAAATTCACATGATGCAAAAGATAAGACCTAGACAGCTCTTGAACATACACCCATACCAAGTGTAGGGTTAAAGTAAGAAAAACAAAACCATGGGTATGCATTCCACTACCTTCTATAGAAAACATGACTTGTTTAAAAATGGAACAAAAGATAAACTCTCAAACAAACTAAGCTACAGTCATTAATTTGCTAAAACCTAACACAAGCAAATGGAGTTCAATTTTCACATTTATAAAGGTCTAACAAACAGCACACTGCCCCTATTGTTCATCTTCTTCACCTACAATTAATGAATACCTAAAAAAATGGTTACATTGCACAATTCAATCTGCATTCATGAACAACACACCAAACTATTCAAACATAACCGCATAAGAAAACAATTCAAGTCGAACGACGATGCTAGGGCCAAAATAAGCACCACCCATTACTCTAATTCCAACAAGAAACCGCTACATTAGCATATTCTCATCTGGATGTCCTCAGATTTCTCACACAAAACACAAAATTCATACAGAAACCAACCAATTTAACAAGGTTTACCAGTTTGATCAAACAAAATCCGCAGATAGCCTCATTCACACATCAACATTTCCCCTTTACCACAGTCTGAGATAGCATCATCACACCAAATCAACAATCAAAACACACAAACCACAGGAGACTGAGATGATACAGACGGCAATCACACAGTACACGTAGAGATATGAAGAATTATACATACATACATTGAGAGATGGAGAGAAGGAGAGAGAAAGAGAGAGATGACAGACATTGTACCGGTGGATGGTCGGCCGGAGCAGAGGAAACGACAAAAGGAAAAAGCAAAAGGGGAAAAGAAGAAAACTCTTGGGTGATCTTCGTCACAGAGTGTGAGTGTGTGTGAGTGTATGTGTGTGGTGTGAGTTTCTCTCTCTCTCTCTCAAGATGGATGTGTATAGATAGATAGGTACAGTAGACATATATAGAGGGAACTGTGACTGTCACTCTAATCTCATTCGTTCTGTCACCATCTCCTTTCTCAACACTATTTTGGGGGTGGGGCTACTCAGCTATTTGTGTTGTGTTGTGTTGTGGTGGGTTGGATTAATATTATAATTAACTATGCTACTCAATTTTAATAATACTAAGTCATTAGTAGCACTAATCTACTCAATTATAATGGTAGTTTCATTTTTAATAATGTTTATCGATGATTTAGGCCTGTAATGTTAAAATTAGTATGAATGGTTAACTTGAGTATTGAAGGTAACTCTAAACGTCGTTTTAAAAAAACTAAATCACTAGTAAAAACATTTGTTTTAATAATTAAACAAACAAAATAATAAATACAAAAGGTAAAAGCTTAGAACTTGGGTAGAGAATAGAGTCATGCATGAAATGTTTGTGTCGTACGAGTCAGAAGTTTTAGAAATGATAGTTAGGGGTTTTTTGTGTAGAACATTTGTACTATAAAAGCCAATGATGTAATGCTTGTTTATGATAACAATAGTCTAGGTTCTTATTAATATACAAACCACAGTTTGTTTGTTATAGATCATTCTTCAACATACATCTAGGATTGATTATCGTTAGTGTCTCATCTTGGCAGTAATAGCATTATCGTGAATTGTTTTCGCGAATTCACTATGGTTGTTTGATCTTAATGATTGATTCAAAGATTGTTCAGGGACTCACAAGTGGTGTGAGCGCCATATGGCTCTCAGTTTTGATTGATTTGAAGGGCTACTCGACTCGATCTCATCATTACAGTCTTAAGAGAAATAGACTTAACATAATCAACACATCATTGGTAAAGAGACATCTACTCGAGAGTATAAATGAGATTATGGATGATATTTTCGATTTGGTTTTGGAAGAAAGTGAAATTAAATTCAAGGGGAAAAAACATTCAAAGATGTCAGTGAGGTTAATGTGATTGATTCAGATGAGCTTGATGATGTATCAAATATGGAGTTAGACGTTTTATATGATGATATTGATTAATTTTTTAGTATCAATGACTTTGTTGCTTTTAATCTTGAAGAGTCGGTTTAGAAACAACTTGCGATATATACTACAGTTAATGGGGTAGTGACAGTAGAGTTAGGTGAGCTAGCGGAATACTCTAAACGAGATCTTGATCCAGATATTCTTTCTCATGTTGAATCTCAGCCACAAATTACTACATCTAATATGCCTTTTGAAGCTATAGTTGAATTGTCAAGGGTAAGCAAAAGGAAGGCTAACAAAAGGGCTACTAGGTTAGAAGAAAGAGAAGGATGGTTTAAAGAACAACATCCTCCTTGTAGGTTGGTAAAAATTGTTGAAAACTTTGGTGAATATGCAGTAGAGCATAAAGAAGTAAAGATGCCTATCCAATGTTAGAAATATGATAGTGAGAAGGATGTCTATTTGGTATAGAGGTTGAGAGGTGGAGTATATTACATCAAAGATGGTCATGCAATCCAAGTTCTACATACATCTGATTTAGGAAATTTGGCTATGTTTGATTTGATCAATCCTAACACAACGATACTTTTGAGAAATGAATGTTTATATAGATTTAAAGTTATGAAATCTCAAAGGCCAAGGAGAAGAAAAAGATCCATACACAAACTGGATGACTGCTTACTCATTTGGTCCACAAGCCTCTAGAGACTACGTAAAGAGTTAGATTGCCAAATATGGTCCCATGGTGTCTACAAAAGTTAGTACATTCATATTATGACCAGAACACGAGTGTGGTTGTGGTTGTTAGAACGAATGAATGAGATACATGGAACTTTTATCTAGTTAATTTACTAACATTTGAGAAAGTAGATTTGAAGATCTTGTTTAAACATCCGATTAATGTTTAAAGTGTTTATGAACAAGATGTTATAGTGTGTATGAGAGTGTTGTTTTGAGCAATGGATACGAGAGTTGTACAAGGAAGCAATACTTAATATTTTGATAGCATCAACCTAAGGGAAGATTATAAGGATTATAAAAGCCTGATGCACTCATAACTGTCAAGGTATAAAAATATATAAATGTAAATTTATGTTTGAAAGTATGTTGCTAGTGAAACAATGTTACGCACAAATGTCTTTGTCTCTTGCGCAAGCTGGAATTTTGTTATTTTAGAAAACAAGATTTAGAGAATTTTTGTTTACAACAGTTTGTACTATAAAAGTTAGTGGTGTAATTTCCTTTTACAATAATGGCAGGTTAGGGTTCTTATTTCAATCGATATTCATTACTTACTATACAAATCGTAGTTTATTTGTTCTTTACTGATTTCTATATACATATATGATTGATTGTTGTTACTTCATTTTGTTGTTGTGTTGGTGATAGTAACATCCCATGAATTGTTTCGACCAGTTCATTTTGGTTGATTGATTGTAATCAAAGATCGTTCACAGACTCATAAGTATTCATCACTTTCGGTTTTTAATTAAGGGAAATAATTAGCAAAACTTGGTTTTTTATATGGTCATTTCGAGAATGGTACCTACAGAACGGTAACTCAAGTGTTCTTTGTAGATTAGTTTAGGGTGGCCCTAAGAAAGAATTATTGGAGAATATAATCAAAACACATATATATATATACCTAATGTTTAAAACCCCATTCCCTCTAAATTGTCTTCTAATTGAGGTTTGAGGTCAGATGTATGCTTCTTACGAGTTTTTTCTTTCCAGCAAAGCATTCTGACATTAAGATCACGATTTTTGAATTTAAGTCAATGGGCCTTAATTTGGTCTTAGTGATATTTCATTTCTGTCTTTCATACGACATCAGCCTTAACATAGTTGATCTATTGGTAAAAGTACATGCAACTCTTGCATCTTCTTCCCTTTCCATTCCTAGAATTTCAAGATTTACTAATAATCTCATATAAACGTCATGGATGATCATCTTTTCTAGTTCTAACATGACCATTCAAGAGTTTATTCATGCATTCTAAATGACACCAAACTATCTCCATAGATCTCATTCAATACCATTTAAGTAGTCTTACGATTAAGTTTCCAAGTTTTAAAATTCAAATTTTACTTGATAGTTCTTAATTTCTACCTTGGAATATTTGTTCTTAATGATTCGTATGTCAAGCACCTACACTCTCTATAACACATGAAAACTTTTAAAGGGTTAAAATAAGAATAAAAAGAAAATTTAAATTTTAAAGAACGTTTAAGGACTAAAGATGGCATTAATAGAAACTGTTTACCTTAAAACTTACAAAATGAAGAAAAAAGGCCACCTCTAGGGGTGCCTTGCACTCTAAATTTCCCAAATTATCTACACAGAGAGAGAGAGAGAGGCAGGTAGAGAGATATATATAGAGAGAGAGCGCTTGGGAAAATTACAAAAAGGTAAGGTTTTTCACTCAATTCTATATAGATCTATGCTACAAATTGATTGATAACCATGATAATTGATATCTAATGATAAAGTTTAGATTTTTTAATATGTATGCATAGATCTCGACTACAAAGGGGCTCGATTCTAGGGTTTTGCAAGTCTTCTTCACTAGGTGTGCTCTTGATCCCCTTATTTTATATGTTTTAGATGATTTTGGTACCACTATGCATACTCTTATCAATGTTTTACTCTATGATGAAAGTCTAAGTTTACGAAGTTGCATATTTGACAGGATAATGCATGCATGAACCCTAAAATTTTGTGTGCTTCGATCTTTTTTATTTGACAAGGAATAGCTCCATGAGGTTTTATTCAGATAATAGGGTTCATGGCCGGTAATAGTACTCAGTCTGTAAGATTTTACTCGGCTAGTCAAATTCTTGGTATTTGGAGTTATCAGCCTAGCATAGTGCTCGGTAGGATAAACATTCTCGGCTCTTAAGTGTTTTGGTCATATGTAGTTCTCGACCTTATGAATATATTCAACTACAGATAGTGTTCAACACTATGAAAGATCTCGGCTTCTGAAAAGTACTCGTTTAGATAGAGTACTTGTCATGGTTTAAGGGTTAGGTTTATAGGAATTCTCTGCTATTGAATAGTAGGTTTACTTTGACCTAGGATTGACTATGCTATGATAGGATCTTTCCTATATGTTGTTCTATATGATAATTTATACATGATTGATGACATGTAATACATGATGAAATGGAAGGAATAATGATAAGTATTATGCCTATTGAAGTAAAACTATAATGGATAATGAATGATAATTAAACCTTAATAACATGAAATATGGTCCCTAATGACAAGTCTTGCAAACAAAGAATGGAATATACTTCACTTATATGAGTTGAATGTATGGATCGGCTCCTTAAACATATGCCGGATGCTGTGGGCCTTGCATTGTGGGTCAACTGTTAGGGTTTTAGCTAACCAAAGTTGGTTACTTAAAAAAGTTAGACATCTATTATCAATCAAATGTTTTGAGCTTTTGTTTTTACGAAACTAGTTTTAAGGAAAGTAGAAAGATAATTAATTTAATAACAATAATAAACACCATAGTGAATGATATGAAGGTCAAATGGACTAGTGTGTATGGTTAATGTTTGTTAATTAAAAGTATATTTTCTTTTGTATATATACACATATACAAACATAACTAAAAGTCAATCAGCTACGCTAACTTTTGTATTTATATTAGTTGGTAGGTATTGGCCAGAATATGAGGAGTGCATGGATAGAAGCCACTTGGCACCTAAAGACTCGCATGTTTGTTTCGATTGATTAATAATTTATTTTGAATAATAATATAATGTTCTTTTGTTTTAAGACAACTTTTTACTCTGAACAAGTTTTGATGACAATAGTTAAATTAAAGAATTCATGGCTTGGATAAAATTTACCATACTTGTTAGTAAGGTAAGTAGTTAATCATACTTGACCTTGTAATTAGAAGCTTACCATACTTGTTATGATTTGAGGTATTACATTAATTGATCATGTTTGTGTCTCAAATCTTATAAAAAATAAAGAATTCATGGCTTGGATAAAATTTACAAAAGCTGCTCGTGGTGGATGTGCAACCAGACCATGTGTTACCAAAACCAAAAGTAGGCCTCAGCTATTGAAACGGCTCATGGGAAGTCTAAGATCAACACTCATCATAAATGAGGGAGCTTAAAAACGCTATTGCTAATGAGGTCTACCATATCATGTAGAATTTCCTACCATTAGTGGTGACATAGGTGATTAAGGTAGTCAAAGATGGAGAAAAGAAAGAACAAGGAACCAAATAGAAAAAGATGAGAAGAAGGGTAAGGAGACTCAAAAAAAGATGAGAAGAAGGGTAAGGGACTCAAAAAGAAGCTGTGGAGAGGTGGAACAACTAGAATCAGATATGGTGGCTTATAATGATAGTGAAGACGATTCCAAGAAGGAACCAACCAAAGGATGTAATCATTGGGTTTTTCAAAGCTACAAACCCCCAGTGTTCGATGGAAATGGGAATGCTACTGTTGTACACCATTGGATTAGAGAGGTGGTGTAGTGTCGGACATAAGTGAGCATCGGGAGGACCAGAAGGTGAAATTCGCCTCCTATTCCTTTTTTTGATTCAGCATTGTGTTCATGGGAGAATATAAGCTAAAGGTAGAAAGGTTTTGAAGATAAGGTGGTCTATGCTGAAGAAGTTGGTTCTTAAGGAATATTATCCACATAGGAAGTTAAACAAGATCAAGAAAGAGTTCCTGCATCTAGAGGCTAGGAACATGACTTACTAGAAATAAACTACCAAATTCAATGAGCTGGCCAGACTGGTGCGAGAGTTGGTGACTCTCGTGTCTAGAAAAATCAAGAGGTTATAGGTTTGCTATTGGACATCTGAAGAGATATGATAGCCGCCAGACCAAGCACTCCTAGGTTTATGATGGATATAGAAGGGATGTTATATGATTAAAGATAAGAGGCACCAGTGTATGAGTTGAAGAATAAGTCGAATGGAAACTATAATGGAATGGGAAGCGTTTCAAGAATAACAACTACATGATTGGGGAAAAGAAAATGAAAATTGATGATCGATGTGTAGGATAAAGGACTTTGGTTGATATAAAGAAATGCAAAAAAGCATGGAAAAGGTCACTATAGGGAATGCAGATGGGAAACGTATACGCGTTTCAAATATGAAAACGGGCATCATTATGCCAAGGACTGTGTGGCGCCAACCAAATGCCATCAGTCTGGAGGAATGGGCCACTCAGGTCGAGATTGCAAGAGGGTCAGGACAAAAGGTTGGAGAGTGAACAAGGTTGGGGAAAAGTGAAGGATGACAACTCGTAGGCAAAGGCCAGGTCACTGAAGTAGTGTGAGGTATGTTTCTAGTGAATTATGTTTGCACATCCATACTTTTGGATTCTAGAGCTAGTAAGAGTTTTGTGGCTGGTTTATTTTGGTAAGTGTAGGAAGATAGATGTGTGTTTTAAGTAGAAAATGCAATAGGTAGGTCTACTAAGGTGATGAAATCAATTGATGATTATTGCATAGAACTAGATGATCATTGGTTCACTGCTATATTATTTGTGATGACCTTAGAAGGGTTTGATATGGTATTGGAAATGGACTGGTTAGCAACTTATGCAGCAAATATTGTATGCTATATAAAGATAATTCGACTAACAGTGCCTAATGGCAGTCTGGTTACCATTTATGGGGACAAACAAATGTAATATTCCAAAAGTGAATTCGATGATGGCAGAAAAAAAGTTTATAAGGAAACAGTGTGGTGCTTACCTGACTTATCTAAAGGATGTTGATGCGAAAGTAATGCAAGTGTTAGATGTACCTATTGTACCCGACTTCCCCAATGTGTTTCCCAAGGATTTGGCAGGTGTGTCGCCCAATCGCAAGATCGAATTCCGGATTGACATGTTTCTAGGAGCTCAACTCGCTGCCAAGGCACCATATCGCTATGCGCTATGATTATTTAAATGTGTTTATTTGTTATGTTATTCATTATTGGATCCTAATGGATTATCTTCATCAGTAGTACTTATTCTTGTTAATATTTAGTCATATCAGATCCAGCAGTTTAAACAAGTGCATGAAGTGCTAGAATGAATTCACCCATTAGGGTGTTTAATCATACAACCAAAGGAAAAGATATGCTATACACACATAAATAACCTAAGATTATGAAGTGAACACTATTCAGATCAGCATATGGCTTAGAACCGCCTATCAACCTCAAAAAATTACACATCCATTTCACATAACCTATAATCAACCAGGAAATACATATGAATGATTGTAACAAGGTATTGAATTCTTTTATTCAAAACTAATTCAAAAATTAGCACACAAAATTAGTGGGTTATACCTTATATCTATCTATTATTTTTTCAAGTCTTACGCCCTAGATTAAAAACAACCTAAAGATAATTGAATTTTACCAAGGAACATGTCTTTTCTTAAGGTCAAACATGAGCGCACATATCTAATAATATGAACAGGTTATTAAAACACATATCACACATCAAAATTAATATAAAATAATGTTTTACTACCCATAAGCAAAAGTTAATTCAATAACTTAATACTAGCTAAATTTATTTGAACCTTGATGATAAACAAACGTTAGCCGATCATGATTAAAACATCATAAACTCTATTGGTATCAGATCTGGAATAAAGAGAAAATAAGAAAAAAAACAACCAAACCAGGGCATATTCTAGCAATACGGGGCATGTTATTTGTCACACCCCAAACCTTGGGGCACTACCTATTGAATTACAATGCATAATAATACACAATAGAAGACTTAACTTTCAAGATCATAAACTAGAGTGAATTAAAACTATAGTAGTACATACATAATACACGCATCCCTTGCATTGTAGACAATCAAAATGTAAACTACATCATCTATTGCCCAAGGAAATTTTAATCTAGTCACCATTTTTATATGAAGGTCTTATCCAATACAGTCCGCTAAGTCTCCTTAACCTAGATAGTGCCTCATGGCACTTCTTGCTCCTGCAACACGAGCTAAAACACGTCAACAACAAAGTTGATGGTGAGGCATAACCAATGACACTATAATAGTTAAACATCAAAATGATGTATTGAAGTAAATTGTTTATCAAATCAAATCTCACTAACCCCCTCACATATAAGGAATTGTTCATCGACATAAATATGACTCCATGTTTCATAGTGATGGTGGATAGGTAAAATGTACCTCGACGGATCAAATCCCTACACGACATAATACATGAGTATCATGCGGCCCTTAGGATCCAAAACTCAAACCAATCTTAAAGGATCGTAAATAGTAGCGCCAAACCATACCTGGGAGTGAGGCCCCTCCGACCTAGATGGATCCAACTACAGTACATATGCCTTGAGGTGATCAGTGACTTAGTCCAGAGCCCATTCTCACACCTTAATGATTTACCCATGACTAATAGTGATCAACATCGGACGCACTTAAGCTATGGTATGCTAGCCTATCAAGGACAAGTTATCTTACAGCCACACATCAAAATATCTTAACCAAAACATTTAACCAGCTCAGATACAGCTCCAAAAACATTAAGAAAAGGGGACGGTTAGACTCACAACGATTTGCTTTCCGAGAGTGTCCACACACCGGTAGGCGAGCTCCACGAGGTTAGTATGACCCTGAAGCACATTTACATACACATTATCTGTGAACATGGAAATCCTCAGGTCGTCCTACCTGAGGCGATTAACCTGACCTATCTTGGTTACACCCGTGACTACATGCTAAAGTTCTCACGAGAACCATAATTCATGCACATACCTTAACGGGTAACCAGGTGGACTCAAACCGCCACACACTAGATGCCTTTTCATATATAACACACATGGGCATTCCATGGTTATGACACAATCTATTCATTACCCATTATCGACCCCAAAACCGGACTTTGTCCCGTGACACATCCGATTACCAAATCGCATATGCTTTTACTAACATAACTACAATGTGCATCCTAGTAACTTAATCTCTGGTTTTGGTTCTTTCCAAAAACCTTGATTTGCCCAAAATCCATGATAATGCATTATGCGAGGGTCTAGGGTCTTACCACAACATATATAGAGCACACAGGTGCATTTGAACGACCACAACTCTTCCACCGAGTGAACTAACATTAAAATGGTGTTTCACACGTCACATTCTCACTTAAACATAGTAATAACCCGTATTTGAAAGGGAATGAAGGTTACCAACGTAACGAAGAGTTTCTAGACGCACTCCCAAGCAAAACAATATCAAGGAGAGCAAATACGGCCTCTAATCGTTTCACCGAGCTTTCAAACCATCACCAATCTTAGAGAGAGTATGTAGGTCAGCGAGAGAGAGAGAGAGAGAGAGAGAGAGAGAGAGAGAGAGAGAATCAATAATGGAGGTGTGAAATGGTAAAATTTGGGTTCTTAGCCTTTTTATGTAGAATTGGCCGATTGGGCATCCTGGTGTAGAGGTGGGCATAAAAACCAGGTTCGGACCCGACCCGAAAATGGGTACGGGTACGACCCGGAACCGGGTACGGGTACGACCCGGTATATGTATACCCGTTTTGGACCCGAAAAAAAACCGTAGGGTTGGAACCGGGTATGATTTTCTAGAATTTCTTAGAACCCGACCCGACCCGAACCGGAACCGGTTGAACCCGGGTTGGACCAGGTTTTGACCGTTTTTTTTTTTTAAAAGTAGCCATTTTTTAACGGCTATATAGCCGTTGGGATCGATTTTTTGCCCTTTTTTGTGACTTTTAGGCTTATAAGTTAGTATAAATAGGTGTGGGTTGATATGGTTTAGTACCCAAGTCTCAAACACAAAAACATATGCAAAAAAAGCAAAAAATACTCTCGTTTACTCTCGTTTTACACGTTCACTCTCTCGTTTTACACTTTCACTCTCTTCAATCTTGATATGGCTCACCCACAATCTTCCGTTGGTCAAGGTTCGTCCAACGCTCCAACCGTCATTCGTGTTCTTGCACACAATCGTAACATGGATGTTTGGTGCAATTGGGATATGGTTGAGTTGAGTGACGGGCTTGTAAAGGCTTGTTGCAAGTTTTGTGAAGCTTTGCTTGCTAAAGATTCTAACACGACTTTAAACAAACACATTAGCAAGAAGTTTTGTAAGTCGTTGAAAAGTAACCCGGATTCGCAACAAACACAATTGGGTGGAGACGGTGGAATCTTTAATTGCGATGTTAATATGGTTCGAGATCGAATGGCGAAGTTCGTGATTCAAGAAGCTTTGCCTTTTAGTCACTTCGACAATCCTCGGTTGACCAACTTAATTCGAGAGACGCTTCAACCTCGTTACACCCACGTAAGTCGTACTACACTTAGACGTTATTGTTTAAAATTATAGAAACAAGCAAAAAATGATTTAATTGTATTATTTGAAAATTTAAATACCGGTGTAAACTTAACTAGTGACGTTTGGTCGGCTCCACACGGTTTACCCGAATCGTACCTTTGCGTCACCGCTTATTGGGTAGATCCCAATTCATGGCAATTGATGAAACGTACGATTGCATTTGATCTTTTTTCGCATCCACACACCGGAGAATTTTTGTTTTACTTTTTAGATAATGTAATAAGTAATTTTAAATTACAAAATAAACTTTTTTCAATTGCATTTGATAACGCCTCTAACAACACAACCGCGGTTGAAAAATTAAAATTAAAATATCTTCCGATTGCAAACGGTGATTTTTTCCATACTCGTTGTGTTGCACATATTATTAATTTAGTAGTGCAAGACAGACTATCCGGGCAATATGTTAATGACTTTATTACAGCTTTTCGATTTATGTTACATGACGTTTTTAGAAAAAGTAGAAGAAGATATCAAGATTATAAACAATTTTGTAAGGATACGCACTCTAGATTTTTAGGTCCTAATTGGGATGTACCTACTCGGTGGAATTCGACTTGTCATATGTTTGAATGTGCTTTAAAACAAAAGGGCATTTTGAAAGCTTTTCATAATAGCCTTTCGGATAATGGTGAAGCCGACCCATTTCCGGATTCAGGTTGGGAGAATCTTCAACGTCTTTTCGAGTTTCTTGAGGTTTTTTAAAAACTCAACAACAAAATTATCGGGAGTTTATTATTCCACTAGTTATTCGGTGCTTCAAGAATTATATTGTATGGCTTTGAATTTTAAAAATTTTCAAAATGAAAATCATATATTTAATTAAATGATAGAATCAATGAAAGATCGTTTATATTATTTATGCATAACTTGGAGCATGTTAGAATCCTACATTTTTACTGCCATTTAGAGGAAAACCTAGAATCAAAAATCCTCTGGTGATCATCCACAAAGACATCTCATCTAATTCGTAAGATTAACAAAGAGACATCAAATGTCAAGAGATTAAATAATAAATAGGTTATTTGATTCTCACTGAAAATATTTATTCACAACTATTATATGTAACTTGTAATTAGTGATCATCAGACATGTTTGAAAACCGTTAAAACAGCCTAAACTAAATGAAATGAACCCCTTTAGAAGGGAATCGATTGGGTATACAGCTTACGCTTTGATTAACTGGTTTTCAGGGTTCAAATTATTATCTTGGTTTGAAAAACCTGATTTTATGGTTTGTTTTACGGTTTACGATTTGGAATTGGACTGATTAACCGAAAAAGAAAAGGTATTAAAATATAAAATTATCTATCTTTAGAATTTTAATAGAAAGGAAAAATAGATTGTTTTTCACATACATGAAGCTAACAATTACAATATGGTTACAGTTATAATACGTAAAAGTTGTTAATTTAATTGATTTCATCCAAGTAAGTTTTTTTTTCTTTTTTCATAAACCCTTTAATAATTAAAAGGTAAAATGTGTGGTTCTTTAAGATTACCATGTTACTAAACCTTCTAAGATCTAATGATACAATACCATGCTAAATTAAGAAGTAAAAAAGAAAAAAACTGCCCTAAACGGTAAACCATCAAACTTAAACCGTTTTGCCAGGTTCGACCAACACAACCCACCCACCCGTTCCTCTTTAGTTTCTCTAAGACCGTACTTACTGATTTAACACCCCTTATTATCATCAAATTTGAAAGAAACACAGATGTAATCACTACCTAGACTAGTGAGAAGAAGTTGGTGATCTCTATCATACTAGAGCCACATGATGGTGATATCTACTGTATAAAAGAGGAATGTTGATGATCTCTACCTTCTTAGAGTGACGTTTGCACTCGTTGATTTGTACTAGTTTCTAAAGACGGCGATGAAAAGCAACTCTAGGTCGATAGATAAGAAGTAGACTTTAGGTGAATTTGTAAACATCTGCCTAAATCATTATACATTAGGTGTCATTTCTTCTCTTATCTCCTTATTTATTCACAATTCATGTGTCATTTTCAAGAGCTAAACAAATGTTTAAAATCGAAAGAAATTCAAAAACAACTTATTCAGATCTACTAATTCTTACACACACATCACATAAAATATGTTATTACGACATAGTAAAAATGCATATAAAGTCGAACATTCAATGTAACAAACTTAAAATATGATGGAAAGAATATGTCATGTGGTGCTTCATATTTCTCATATCCCTTCACATTGTATCATGGTTAGTTTTGTAGCTCTTATACTTTGAAAGATGTATTTTATAGTATTAACTAATATATGTGTAATCTGGACACCTTGAACAATGTATTATCATCATTTAGCTTCAAAGTTTTAAACGTAACATTAAATAATAAGGGTAGGGTTAGAATAAAAAGATTATTTAATTTAAAAAGTTTAAGAATGATTGTGAACTTGATATGTGTTCTTTTATTGTTTAAAAGAGGATGATTTTTTTTGTTATTGTGTTAAATAAATCAGCTCATTACGTCATGTACGTTTATTGTGTCATATATTTTACACCATTTGTTATATGTATTTATCACTGTATTTCACGTTTTAGATCATTTTGTGTTATTATTGTCATTCTTTTAATAGATTATATAAACTTTTTATCTATCATAGTGTTTTACAATTAGAAGTGCATAATAATATACTTTCACCAATGTATTTATCAAAACTCATAGTATTGAAAATAACACAATATGTTATTTTTGTCATTATTTTTTATATATTATATAAACTTGTTATTATCTATTATTGTGTTTTACAACTAAAAATAAACAATGATTTTATTTCACCAATGTATTTTTCTAAATTCATAATGTTTAAGATTACACAATGGCAATCAAAAAATACAATGAGACATTGTATTATTTTATCATTGTTTTTAATGTATTAAATTAATTAGTTATTAATTAATTATTATGCTTTACATATTAGAGATACACAATAATGCTATTTCATCATTATACTTTTTAAAAATTCATCATTTTCAAAAAACACACAATAGTTTTAGAAAAACACAATAACTAACAAAAATACATAATGAACTGGACTAAAATACACAATGACGAGATATGAGCTTAAAAACGTAAAAAAGATTATTAATATTTTTATATAACAATACTGTACTGGTTTAAAAAATAAAAAACCTTTGTTTTTAAAGTGTAATTTTTATTAAAAAAATAATATCGTACACAAAAGTTATGATCGTTTAACTTTCAAAAAATAAACAAAAGTGGTTATTTTTAAAATACACGTTTAACAAACTTTTTCATACAAATTTATCTCAACCATTGATTAAGGAAATGGATGATTGAGATTACTTTTTACACGTTTTAATTTGAGAACCCTTTATATTTTAATATTTCCCAAATAATAATACACTTGTCATACGTATTATGATATGTTACTTAAGTTTTTAACATAAAATAAACATAATTTTCTTCATTTTGTCCCCTAAAATTTATCCAGTGAGCCAAAATTAATAAATGAATAAGCTCTCCGAATGAAATTATATTACGACAAAAGAGTGGTACGCAAGTTAAAGTAGATACGCGACTAGGGCTGTTAACGAATTGAACGTTATATGAACAGTTCGTGAACAATTCGGCAGAATGTCGGCTTATGTTTGCTACTTTACTATATGAATGAACACATACAAAAGTTATTCGTTAAGTTAAACGAACAAAAATGAACAGATGTCTCGTTCTTTTATTTATTTCGTGAACGTTCAATAATGTATTCATTTGTGTTTGTTCATTAAAAAATTTAATATATATTCTTTACTAGTATTAACTTTTATAAATGACGTCTCTACTAACATATTTCATTTTACTACATTCAACTTCAATTTATGCTAAAATTTAACAAACTTTTGAAATTTTGTCTTAATTGTATTTATGATAATTATGTCAAATATGTTCACATAATTGTGTTAAGTTTGTATTAAAGCTTAGATAAAATTATGGTTGTGTTCGTTTGTATTAGTTGGTGTTCATAAGTATTTGTAAACAGTTTAAACACTTATATAGTCATACTTATAAAGTATAAAAGTTTTAATATACTTCATGTCCAGATTAGAACCATGTTTTTTTTAATGAAAATCTTTGTTTCTTACAAAATAATGTACCAACCCAAGTGGTAATAATACGAATAAAATTTTTTTAATTGACAAATTTATCTTACTTTTACATTTAACTTACAATCAAACGAATATTATTCATGATTAAGTTTGAACTTAAAACATTTTATGTAATAGAAGGAGTATTTATCAAATGAGATAATCACATGTCAACATAATATGAATTATATATGGGTAATTGAAAATCGGATTGCACAAAAGAAGGAAGGGGTAAAAAGGCATGTGAGGGAAAGTAAAATAAAGGGGCAGATCCAAAGCCGGTAAAAAGCCGCAGTTCCCCATAAACTTGTCTGCGCAATCTTTGCCGTGTACTATGCTAACATCGTTACTCGTTATTAAACAAACATACCTATAAATAACAAACTTCTCTCCTAATTTTTTTTCTTAGGGTTGTAACCGGATTATATTAAGTAATATGGTTAATTTCATATATATTCTTACAAACTTAACAAATATCATATATATCTAAATAAAAACTTAAATCTATACTAATAAATGATTACATTTGGTGGACACATGTTACCATCACATTAACTCTACCATTTATTTTTCCGCTCAAACTATTTATCAATTTTTAAAAACTTAAAATAACTATTACTAAATTTTCTCTCTCTATTTATCTCTCTCCTTCTTTCTCTTTCTTTCTCTCTCTCTCTCTCTCTCTCTCTTATACAATTTTTGAATTTTTCTAAAATCAACATTTTGAATTTTTCTAAAATCAATATTTTTTGTAAAACATATTTTTTATTAATTAAAAACAAAACATTTTGCTTGCATAATACAATTTTTTGAAAAAATATTTTTAAAAACTATGAATTTTTTAAACAACGTATCTTTCTACACATATGAAATATTCTAAAACCGATCTTTTTTAAAAAATAAAGGTTTTATATGAAAATGTTTTTCTAAAAAAATTAAAAAAATAACTGAAAGACAAAGTCTTTAAACAGTGAAATATATATAAAAATAATATTTTGTCAAAGAAATTTTACCAAATTCAAAAAATTATTTATAAAACAATAATAACTAAAGCCCATAGTTTTGAAATAATAAGATTTCTATTAAAAATAATATTTTTAAAAAACAATATTCTTAGAGCGAAATGTCTCTTAATAAACTTCTAAAACGAAAGTTAAAAAACACTTTATTAAAATGAAAGTTTTAAAAAATAATAATAAAAATATTTTATTAATTAAAGTAATTACTCACACATAATTTTAGTTATATCTTATACCAAAATAATGTTTTATATCTTTTAGCTTTTTATTATATTTTAATATATTTTTATTTAACCTCGTGTAATACAGGGGGTGATAACCTAGTATCATATATATCCCTCTAAAATTATTAAAATATCAAATATATCCTTTTAATAAGTTTCAATAAAAAGTATTACCATTTTACACTTGATTCATTTTTTCTCAAAATACATCAAATATGTTCATATTTTATGAATTTTTTTTACACAAAGCCGATGCAGCCATCAGAAGTTTTAGGTTTTCAGATATTATGATGTTGTTAGGGTTTGAAAACTAATTTGTGGCATGTGACATGCTTAGAGCATTCATAACACATTATTTATTTGTGTTTTTATAATTAGAATAATTTCATATATATCCTTATAAATCTAGTTAAATATCATTTATATCTAGAGTAAAGTTTAAATTTCATATGTATCCTTTCTTAATAATCTTTCTTTAAATGTCAATTTTAACATTTACAAATATACATGTTTGTTTCATTTTCATTTGATCGTTGGTGCCTCCGTTGCTTCTTTATTCTTAAAAAGATGTTAATAAATATCTACGTGAGTAAAAGGACCCCCATGTATTCGACAACTAAGGTTTTTATTAAATAATAACATCAAATTATAATACTCATTAAAAACTTTGTTCGGTGTAGGTGAAAAATTATTGCTCTTGATATTAACCACAAGAGTTTTAGGGATGTTTATTTAGAAATATTAACCACGTCATCTCCCCAAAATGATAATAAAAGCATCCACATTTCCACTTCCAATTTCACACAAGAAAAACTCTCTCTATCCATTATATATTTCTATTAATGCACTTAGTAAAATAAATAAACTACAAATCATACTTGTTTGTTAAAAAAGAAAATAGATAATATAAAATTTACATTGAGTGCTTTTATTATCATTATCAACTAACACAAATATTTAAGGAATGTTTATAAATATATAAGAGTAAAAAGTATAACGTAATTTTTTAATAATCCTAAAAAATCCCTTAAACTATTTTTTATCTTTTGTTTTTCTTAAAGGATTTCGTTTAAGACCTTACTTTTTCGTTATCTAACATAGTATTTTCTACTCGTAGCAATGCGTGAATCACAATTTTATAAAAAAATCCTAACCCAAAAGAGACACGTGGCAACGCACGAGTCTCAATTTCTAGTTTTACTAAAATCGATTAAACTGCTTTTGTTTTTTTTATTGGTTAACTACCACTGCATATGTAAAATTAATTGAAATTTCTTGAAGATGAAAACCTAAAACTCCTGATGACTGCATCGGCTTTGTGTAAAAAAAATTCACAAAATATGGACATATTTGATGTATTTTGAGAAAAAATGAATTAAGGGTAAAATGGTAATACTTTTTATTGAAACTTATTAAAAGGATATATTTGATATTTTATTAATTTTAGAGGGATATATATGATATTTAAGTTTTTATTTGGATATATATGATATTTGTTAAGTTTGTAAGTATATATATGAAATTAACCCTAAGTAGTACTAATGTCACACCCCAACCACAGCGGTTTCCCGCGGGGCGTGATCATCATGGAAACCATAGTCATTGATCGACCACTATATGATCTGATAAAACATACGTTGCAATCACGTTGAAAGATACATAATTGTTTTCAGAGTTACATAGCGGAAGTAGTAGCAAAATGTAAATTGTTTTTCAAACAAGACAATTTAGAAATAGTGTCCCAAAAGCATGCGTGAATCCTAGAATGCGATAAGCTCCAAACAAGCCTATCCTCGTGCAAACCTTAATTTCCTGAGAAAACATGCATGAAGTATGTCAACATAAAGTTGGTGAGCTCACAGGTTTTAAGTAACAGTAATAAGTGTAATGGACCTCAAGACTTTCTATGATTTGATTGTCGATCATACAATACTACAATATTATATAAGCACCGCAACCGAAGCTAGAGTATAAATGTAATAGATTGCCCCTACCCGTGCCTACCGTAAGCACAGGGGTGAACAGGCTAATAATGCACCCGTTTAGACCTCTAGTCAAGGTTAGGGTAATTAACCCGGGTGGGGGTAGTCAAACCCAATAGTACTATCCATGATTACCTCGCTTTGGGAAATAAACTAACGGTCCGATAACAGGGGACTTCATACGGTAAGTAACAACTTATATAACATGCGAAACCATTGACAAGTAATTGTGTCCATGAAAATAGTAATTTGCATGTAATCTCCCCCAAAATGAAAATAAGTAAAAATGGGGCCGTGAAACTCACCTGTAATGCACGCGTGAATACTAGTAATAGTCCGTACGTATGATCGGTCTAGGAATCTCCTAAACAATGTCACAATATATTCATGAGGTCATGATTACTAGCCCTAGATGGTCATGCATAACGCATCCACAAAGTTAGATTTGAAAACGTCACTTGACTAGTTAGACACGTCGAGCCGTTAATGTTTTATTTAGATTCCTTTCTTCATAGTTATCTTCTTAAAAATAAATAATGTATTGTATGAGTTTTATATTAGGTATGATAAAATTATACTTTCAATGTGCATGAGTTTCTTTTTACCAAATACCTTCCAAAGTTTACTTTATATAAATGTAGACTTTTGACAGAAACAGGTGGATTTTTAGGCCAACTTGTCATCCTATTTTCATGGTCCAAAGAATTTTTATAAAATCTGATATTTTTACCACATCTAGATCTATGTCTTAGGTTTCCAAAAAGGTATACCTTGTAATATTTAACTAAGTTTAAGTGCCTCGAAATGGGTCATGAGGCAACAGATGTCAGTGCAACATTTTTCCTGTACATGTCTATGGATTTCATCTTTTTGAGAGGTCAAACCATACTTTTACAAATAGTGCCTATAGTACTTTTAAACCTAACATCTTATGATAAGCTACCACAAAAAGAAAGACTTCATTTGATTACTTTAAGCATAACTTATGTCTCATTCTTTCTGCCCTATCTAATTTGCCAAAAAACTCAGATTCAACACCTTAATCATATTTGTACGTTTTGGATGGGTTATAATTATCTAAAAATTTCAAGGTTGGATCGTTGGAAACTAGACATTCTAAGGTTAATGTTAGGCTCAAGAAAAGATTCATTTGGTCCTTTTTAGGTTGAGTTATGGTGTCTAAAACACAGAACATGAATCTGCCAGAAAATGTCTTACATGTTTTGTTACTTTTTAAGCTTTGCTAGAGCACCTTCGGATGAGTTAGTGAACATGGACACATCATGGTGATGTATAGAAGATTAGGAACCAGGTGCTAACCTTAAACAAGCAAGGAGAAGATGATCTTGCAATGCAAAGAGAAGGACTTGATCCCTTGAACTAAGAATCAAGCAAGAAAAAGTGGAGATGTTATAGGATGCTTGAAAGCTTCAAAAATCACCTGATCTTCAATTATAGCACTTGAATCACCAAATATTTGTAGAAAAAGAGTTGAAAATCAAATGAAATGGTGGTGGTGATGCCTTGGCCGAATTTGGAAGAGGGAGGAGAGAAGAGTATGGTGTGTTGGTGTGGTTGAAATGAAGTGCTTGCAAGCTTTATAGTCTTACACCCTTTTGGCATGGGGTTTTGGGATATGGATGCATCATGTCATGGGAAAAGGTGGATGAGATGGAGCACTTCAATTGTGATAATGGGTCTAAGTTTCTTTAATCAACATCAAAAGTGTTTCACAAAAGAGGTAAGTCTTGAATTTTTGGTACAAGTCAACATGATTTCCAAGAAATCTTGAAAAGGAGAGTTGAGGGGAGGGAAAGGGGGGGGGGGGGGGGGGGGGGGATGGCCAAAGGGGAGGGGAGGGGGTTTGGTTT
The DNA here is from genome assembly GCA_025506505.1 of Flaveria sonorensis. NCBI lineage: Eukaryota > Viridiplantae > Streptophyta > Magnoliopsida > Asterales > Asteraceae > Flaveria > Flaveria sonorensis. The sequence continues at coordinate 15,702,616 of CM046423.1, read as the reverse complement.
TCAAATTTTGTGTAGTATTGGGTATTTGGATGGTATTTGTTGCACTAAGGTAGTTTTTATATATTTTTATAATTTTATATGTTACTTTTTAAAATACATAAAAATATTATCAGAAATCATATAAGGTCATATATTTTAATATTGATGATATGTAAATAATAACTCGTGTATCTAGTAGTTGCGTTATACGCGTTTTATCCGGGTAAAATATCAATTTAAGCGTTAAGGTTTATTTATAAGTTTATTCTTTTCCAATGTAATTAATTTGGAATCTAAAATACTTTGAAACACTTTAAAGTATTTATTGACACATATATATTAATTGTCACCAACGTTCGTGTGTGCTTTTATCGCGTGCAAAAATGGCAATTACGCCAAATTACCGATGCATGAAATGTTATGCGTGAAATTTTGCAATGCATAAAACGACTTTAATAATTGTAATTAAATTGAAAATCAAGTAGTATAAGTATAATTATAACCAAGTCAAGGCTGGGTATTGACCTGAAATTTGCCGATTGTCACATACTCCCCATGTTAGAAAGAATTTCGTCCCGAAATTCAGTTAGGGTTGTCTGCAGATGCCAAGGTTTCAAACAAGTAAGGGTAGTTGAGCTTCATTTGGTCTTCGTGTTCCCAAGTAAATTCGGGTCCTCGGCTGGAATTCCATCGGACCTTCACTATGGGAATGCGGCTTCGTTTCATCTTCTTTACCTCTCGATCTAGGATCTCCACAGGTTTCTCAATAAAATAAAGTTGTTCATCAATCTGAACCTCATCGAGTGGTATAACTAGAGTTTCATATGACACACACTTCTTCAGATTTGACACGTGGAAAGTGTCATGAACACTACTAAGTTCTTGAGGTAGTTTGAGTTTGTAAGCTACGGGACCAATCCTTGCTAGGATTTCAAATGGTCCAATGTATCTGGGGTTTAGCTTACCACGTTTACCAAAATGAATAACTCACTTCCAAGGTGAGACTTTAAGTTGGACTTTATCTCCCACTTGGAATTCCAATGGTTTACGTCTCACGTTAGCGTAGCTTTTCTGACGGTCACGCACGGCTTTGAGTCGGTTCTGAATCTGAGCGATCTTTTCCGTGGTCTCGTGTATAATCTCAGGACCAGTGAGTTGACTATCGCCAACCTCTGTCCAACACAGTGGTGATCGACACTTCCTTCCGTATAGTGCTTTAAATGGTGCAGCTTTGATACTGGTGTGATAACTGTTATTGTAAGGAAACTCAGCTAAAGGTAGATGAGTATCCCAACGGTTTCCAAAGTCTATCACACAAGCTCTAAGCATGTCTTCCAATGTCTGAATGGTCCGTTCACTCTGACCATCCGTTTGAGGGTGGTATGCGGTACTCATATCCAACCGTGTACCCAAGGCCTTTTGTAATGACTGCCAAAATCTCTAGGTAAATCGACTGTCTCGATCAGAGATAATGGAGATCGGTACTCCATGTCTCGAAACAACCTCCTTGAGATAAACCCTCATCAACTTTTCCATTTTATCAGTTTCCTTAATTGGTAGGAAGTGAGCAGACTTTGTCAGTCGATCCACAATTACCCAAATCGTATCATAACTGGTGGATGTCTTGGGTAGTTTTGTGATGAAGTCCATGGAAATATGCTCCCATTTCCATTGAGGAATCTACGGTTGGTGCAGTAATCCAGATGGTTTCTGATATTCTGCCTTAACCTTTGAACATGTGAGGCACTTGCTAACGTAGGTGGCTATGTCAGCTTTCATGTTAGGCCACTAGTATAACTCCTTCAGGTCCTGATACATCTTATCAGATCCCGGGTGGATGGAGTATCTTGATTTGTGTGCCTCGTTCACCACAAGTTCCCTTAAGTTTCCATAATTTGGCACCCAAATTCGGTTCATAAAGTATCGAGCTCCATCGGACTTGATCTCAAATTGCTTATCCATGCTGCGAAGAGATTCATTTCTCAAATTCTGTTCTTTCAGTGCTTCGGACTGAGCATCATGAATTTGAGTAGTTAGACTCGTATGGATCGTCATTCCCAATGCTAGCACCCGTAAAGTTTTGGTTCGTTCTTTCCTGCTCAGAGCGTCTGCTACACCATTGCTTTTCCAGGATGATAACGAATCTTACAGTCATAATCGTTTAGTAACTCGACCCACCTGCGTTATCTCATATTTAATTCCTTCTGATCAAAGATGTGTTGCAGGCTTTTGTGATCAGTGAATATAGTACACTTGGTACCATACAGGTAGTGTCGCCAAATCTTTAGTGCGAAAACAACAGTTCCCAGTTCGAGGTCGTGAGTGGTGTAATTTTTCTCATGCACTTTCAATTGTCGAGATGCGTAAGCAATAACCTTGTTGTGTTGCATCAAGACACAGCCAAGTCCTTGTCGTGATGCGTCGCAGTACACCACAAAACCATCAGTTCCCTCCGGTAGGGACAGAATTCGCGCGCAACATAGTTTCTGCTTTAACAATTGAAACGCTGCTTCTTGTTTATCACCCCAATCGAACTTCTTGTCTTTCTGAGTCAAGGTTGTCAATGGTTGGGCTATTTTGGAGAAATTTTCGATAAAGTGTCGGTAATAACCTGCCAATCCCAGGAATTGTCGTACTTCAGTCTGGGTCTTGGGTGCTTTCCAGTTCTTAATGGCCTCTATCTTGGAGGGGTCAAAATGTATGCCTTTCTCATTGACTATATGACCGAGAAATTGCACTTCTCGAATCCAAAAGTCGCATTTTTAAATTTTGGCGTACAACTTCTCGTTTTTGAGTAGTTCCAAGATTAACCTTAGATGTTGCTCGTGCTCATCCTTGGTTCGCGAGTATATTAAGATATCATCGATGAAGACGATCACGAATTTATCCAAGTAAGGTTTGCATACTCTATTCATGAGGTCCATGAATAAAGCTGGTGCGTTGGTTAACCCAAATGGCATGACCATGAACTCATAGTGGCCATAACGTGTTCGAAATGCGGTCTTGGGGATATCTTCCTCCTGGATTCGTAATTGGTGATATCCCGAACGTAAGTCAATCTTCGAGTAGTAACTAGATCCCTGAAGTTGGTCGAATAAGTCGTCGATTCGAGGTAGAGGATACCGGTTCTTAATGGTGAGTTTGTTTAACTCTCGGTAGTCGATGCACATTCGAAAAGATCCATCCTTCTTCTTGACAAACAAGACCGGGGCTCCCCAGGGTGAGAAACTTGGTCTTATGAATCCTTTATCTAATAATTCTTGTAATTGATTAGACAACTCTTGCATCTCTGATGGTGCTAGCCGGTATGGGGATTGTTCTACTGGAGCAGCTCCAGGTACCAAGTCAATTCGAAATTCGACTTGCCTTTGAGGTGGAAGTCTGGCAAGTCCTCGGGAAAGACTTCTGGGTAGTCTCGCACGATGGGTATGTTCTCGATTCTTTTCTCCTCGGTTTGCTTCTCCACTACGTGCGCCAAGATTGCATGATAGCCTTTTCGTAAGTACTTCCGGGCCTTCATACATGAAATGATCCTTAACACCGTACCATGCTTTTCTCCTTGAATCGATATGGTCTCTCCGCTCGGAAGTGGAATGCGAACGATCTTCTCACGACAAACGATTTCCGCTCGGTTTTCCGACAACCAATCCATGCCCATAACAATGTCGAAACTCCCTAGGGTTACAGGTAGCAAATCTATATCGAACGTGTGATCCGCCAAGCTAAGAGTGCAACCTCGTATGATTTTGTCGGTTTCAATCAACTTACCATTGACTAACTCAATTGTATACTTGGAATTCAAACAGGTAGGAGTAATTTCAAGCAATGGACTAAATTTGCTAGACACGAAACTCCTGTCGGCACCCGTATCGAATAGGATAGATGCATAGATATTATTTACAAGAAACGTACCCGTAACAATGTTTGGGTCATGTCGAGCTTCTCCAGCTCCAATTACAAAAGCTCGACCACGTGCGTTGTTTCAACCAGTTTGCTTCGAGTTCGGACAATCCTTGTGAAAGTGCCCGGTAACACCACATTCAAAACATGCACGATTGTTTCCTGTTTTAGGAGCAGGGTTGGGCTTTCGGCAGTCCTTAGTTGCATGGCCAAAATGTTTGCACTTCTAGCATATGGAATCCCCACATGCACCTAGATGATGAAAGTTACACTTGTCGCACTTAGGTAGGTTTCCAGCATACCCACCTTTTGTCTTCTTCTCAGATGGGCCAGCAGTGAAAGCCCTAACAACCACTTGTTTGTTTTGGTTTTGATACGGGGCATTTTGGCCATGATTGTTGTCCCACTTCCTCTTGTTTTCATAGTTCTTTTCCACTAACGTCTTCTTCACAAATACTCCCTGACGTACAGCTTGATCAGTCAGGTCATGAGCAATTCTGACAGCCTCTTGGATGGTGGCTGGCTTGGATGAGGTCACCATGCTTTGAATTTGGGGTGCAAGGCCCCAAATGTACCTTTCCACACGTTTGAACTCTGGGTTAACCATGTGAGGGCATAGACGAGCAAGGTCATGAAATCGGGTGGTGTAGCTTGTAACTTCTGCACCCTTCATGGTATGGTTCCAGAACTTAACCTCAAGTTTTTGCAATTCATTTTGGGGGCAATATTCATCAGTCAGCATTTGTTTCAACTCATCCCAAGTGATTTGATAGGCAGCGTCAATACCCAAAGTCTGGGCATGAGTATTCCACCAAGTGAGTGCTTGACCTTCAAAGGTACAAGTGGCGAATTTCATCTTATTCTCCTCAGCACAGTTACAGATTCGCTGGACTGACTCCATCTTCTCTATCCAGCGGACCAAACCAACAGCTCCTTTATTACCGCGAAAGTTAAACGGTTTACAGTTTAGGAACGTCTTGTAGGAGCAACCTTTGTTGTTTGCATCAGATCCTGTGTTGTAGGTTTAATCATATTAATAATAGTTAAACATTAACAATGACCTTTGTATCTCAGGTATTTAGTTACGCCAGACATTATAATACCTCCTGCGCCACTGGCATTGCCTCCATTTACTTCAGATCCTCCTGCGCTGTGATTCGCCTCGTGATGTGCGATTGCATCCGCCACTCGTTGCGCCACAAGCTGTTCGATGGCCTCTGCTGTCATGGGAGTACCGCTTCCCATATTAGTTCTGACGTTTCTCCTTCGCGGTGGCATGTTTCTTCCAATCATAATGATAAGCAAGATAAGACAATTTTTAATAATGTCAAGCACATGTGCACCAAAAGTAAACAATCATAACAACCAAGCAACCACACAATATATAGAAGATAACATAACTTGATAATAAATTGTACAAATTAAAAAATATTTTAAGAGTACACACTACTACAACAAGTTAATATCCAATATTATGTAAGCACAACCCGCTCACGATAGGCAATCAATGGAATAAATGAGTGAATGCGCCTGTCTGCACAGCTGCCATGGCCATGAGCATACACACGGCTGCCAATGCAGTAGAGAACGCCAGGAGCTCTTCCATCACCATCACTCTTTCTTCAGCCACTGTCGCGCGCTGCTCTACTTGAGTAGCTCTCTGCTCCACTGCCTCCACTCTCTGTGTCATAGCTGCCATGTCCTCTTGTACGCTAGTGAGTCGGTCATGCATCATGTGCACGACCTGATCATCAAGGTATCTGCTCTCCTCGATCACTAACAGTCGGCACTCCACATCCTCCATATCGATGGTCTCCTGAACTCCTGTAAGCTCGGCCCGTATCTCATGTAGTTGCTGATCGTGCCTTGCAAAACGTGCCACCAGTAAAGGCATGGTGAGCTCCACTGGCTCTCGAGTGAGTGGTATCGAGCCTGGGGCACGTGATGACTCTCCCACCTCAAATGTAGAGGGAATACCCTCGATGTCTCTCCACTCGTCCAGTCGGCTAGGCATCTACTCCCACCGACGAATGTCGATTCTGCGTCTTTTGGGCGCAGGATCGGGCTCAACAGTACAGTCTCTAGCGGGTGTGGGAGGGCGAATCGGGACATGAACCCGCTTCCTAGGAGTGTGTGAAAGAAGCACACTCCCGGGGCGAGCCCGATAGCGACGAAAAGAAGGCGGTGGTACACCCAGACCAAAGATACGGTGGGTGTCCACAGCCACCGGCTCGGGACTAGCAGCTATAGGGGTGGGGTCAGCAGGCTCGGGGGTGAGGTGGAGGGGGTCAGGGTCTGCTAGCGGAGTTGGGTCAGAGGGATGAGGAATCGGGTCAATGGGTTGAGTAACAGGATCAACAGAGGGAGAGGTGGGGTCACTGGACTGGAGGGTGGCCTCAGAGGGCTCCGGGTCGGAATCGACCGGGTCAGTATCGGCTGTCTGAGAAACTGGATCAATAGACTCCGAATCTAGGTCAACTACCTCGGTGTCAGCAGGCTGAGGGGGGGGATCTATGGCCTCGGGAGTGGGGTCAACTGGCCAAGGATCAGTAGTCACAGGGGCAGACCCCAGGGATGGCTCAACAAAGATATGAGACATAGTCAGTGGAACGGCCATCGGCAGCTGTGGGCCGATGATACGCACGACTCCTGGGATGAGCTCCTCTGGGAGGTCGGCATGAATCTTAGGTGTTGACGCCCACCAATACGCGCCTGTAGGGGGAGGGGGTAACCCGGAATATCGGGTTGTGGTTAAGACCCTAGTGGTGTCAGGAATGGGGTTCGGAGTGGGAGCGAGGATAGGAGTAAGAGGTGGTGCAGGGATCTCGGCCTCAGTGGGGCCAGTAGGCTGGAGCACGGCATCGGACGTAGGGGTCAGGATGGCTGATGTAGATCCTGTGGATGAAGTCGGAGATGTCGTCTCAAACTCCTCATCTGAGTAAAAAACGTATATCGGCATCGATGTAGACGACATCTCTATGACAAGACAACACACAAGTAGAATTGATATAAGTTAAGTTAATGTATAAAGTGTTAAAGACATGTAATGAACTACAGTTATAGTCTAGGTCCACTAAATGCAACCTAATTCCCTATAACCAATGGCTCTGATACCAATCTGTCACACCCCAACCACAGCGGTTTCCCGCGGGGCGTGATCATCATGGAAACCATAGTCATTGATCGACCACTACATTATCTGATAAAACATACGTTGCAATCACGTTGAAACATACATAATTGTTTTCAGAGTTACATAACGGAAGTAGTAGCAAAATGTAAATTGTTTTTCAAACAAGACAATTTAGAAATAGTGTCCCAAAAGCATGCATGAATCCTAGAATGCGATAAGATCCAAACAAGCCTATCCTCATGCAAACCTTAATTTCCTGAGAAAACATGCATGAAGTATGTCAACATAAAGTTGGTGAGCTCACAGGTTTGAAGTAACAGTAATCAGTGTAATGGACCACAAGACTTTCTATGATTTGATTGTCGATCATACAATACTACAATATTATATAAGCACCGCAACCGAAGATAGACTGTAAATGTAATAGATTGCCCCTACACGTGCCTACCGTAAGCACAGGGGTGAACAGGCTAATAATGCACCCGTTTAGACCTCTAGTCAAGGTTAGGGTAATTAACCCGGGTGGGGGTAGTCAAACCCAATAGTACTATCCATGATTATCTCGCTTTGGGAAATAAACTAACGGTCCGATAGCAGGGGACTTCATACGGTAAGTAACAACTTATATAACATGTGAAACCATTGACAAGTAATTGTGTCCATGAAAATAGTAATTTGCATGTAATCTCCCCCAAAATGAAAATAAGTAAAAATGGGGCCGTGAAACTCACCTGTAATGCACGCGTGAATACTAGTAATAGTCCGTACGTATGATCGGTCTAGGAATCTCCTAAACAATGTCACAATATATTCATGAGGTCATGATTACTAGCCCTAGATGGTCATGCATAACGCATCCACAAAGTTAGATTTGAAAACGTCACTTGACTAGTTAGACACGCCGAGCCGTTAATGTTTTATTTAGATTCCTTTCTTCATAGTTATCTTCTTAAAAATAAATAATGTATTGTATGAGTTTTATATTAGGTATGATAAAATTAAACTTTCAATGTGCATGAGTTTCTTTTTACCAATACCTTCCAAAGTTTACTTTATATAAATGTAGACTTTTGACAGAAACAGGTGGATTTTTAGGCCAAGTTGTCATCCTATTTTCATGGTCCAAAGAATTTTTATAAAATATGATATTTTTAGCACATCTAGCTCTATGTCTTAGGTTTGCAAAAAGGTATACCTTGTAATATGTAACTAAGTTTAAGTGCCTCGAAATGGGTCATGAGGCAACAGATGTCAGTGCAGCAGTTTTCCTGTACATGTCCATGGATTTCATCTTTTTAAGAGGTCAAAACATACTTTTACAAATAGTGCCTATAGTACTTTTAAACCTAACATCTTAAGCTAAGTTACCAAAAAAAGAAAGACTTCATTTTATTAATTTAAGTATAACTTATGCCTCATTCTTTCTGCCTTATCTAATCTGCCAAAAAACTCAGATTCAACACCTTAATCATATTTGTAAGTTTTGGATGGGTTATAATTATCTAAAAATTTCAAGGTTGGATCGTTGGAAACTAGACATTCTAAGGTTAATGTTAGGCTCAAGAAAAGATTCATTTGGTCCTTTTTAGGTCGAGTTATGGTGTCTAAAACACAGAACATGAATCTGCCAGAAAATGTCTTACATGTTTTATTACTTTTTAAGCTTGCTAGAGCACCTTCGGATGAGTTAGTGAACATGGACACATCATGGTGATGTATAGAAGATTAGGAACCAGGTGCTAACCTTAAACAAGCAAGGAGAAGATGATCTTGCAATGCAAAGAGAAGGACTTGATCCCTTGAACTAAGAATCAAGCAAGAAAAAGTGGAGAAGATGTTGTAGGATGCTTGGAAGCTTCAAAAATCACTTGATCTTCAATTATAGCACTTGAATCACCCAATTTGTAGAATAAGAGTTGAAAATCAAATGAAATGGTGGTGGGGATGCCTTGGCCGAATTTGGAAGAGGGAGGAGAGAAGAGTGTGGTATGTTGGTGTGGTTGAAATGAAGTGCTTGCAAGCTTTATAGTCTTACACCCTTTTGGCATGGGGTTTTGGGATATGATGCATCATGTCATGGGCAAAGGTGGATGAGATGGAGCACTCCAATCGTGTTAATGGTTCTAAGTTTCTTTAATCAACATCAAAAGTGTTTCACAAAAGAGGTAAGTCTTGGATTTTGGTACAAGTCAACATGATTTCAAAGAAATCTTGAAAAGGAGAGTTGAGGGGAGGGAGGGGAGGAGGGGAGGGGGGAAGGGACGGCCTATGACATCCGGTAATTTTCCGTTACCAAACTCCGTTAGTTCCGTTAAGTCTTGCATACACGTGTCGGGAGCACACACTAGTTGTCGTTGAACGTTGGTGACTTAATAATAATTAATAATGTTAAACAATAATTTCTATGTTGATTATTAGTTGTGATTATGTGATTTAAATATTAATTGTGAATTTTAACGCGTAACGTGGAAACGTGTGTATTTACTTTGTAAATTTTGTAGCTTGTAAAGATAATACATATAATTGTTACTACTAGTTTATATGTTATTATTCTAGTTAAAAACATTCTAAAAGAGTATTTAAAAGCCTAATCTTTATAAAATCAAATTATAAGGGTTAAAAGGGTAAATATGATTAATTAAGTTACAAAATCAAAAATCCTAACCCTAAACACCCATCGGCTGCGACTTGCATTCTTCCCTCTCCCTTTGCGAAATTCAACCTAAACCAAGCAATAAACATCGATCTTGATTAGTTCCAAGTGGTTCAAACGTGTAGCAAGCATCAAACCCGCCCAACACACGATTAAAGGTTAGTTTTGTGCTCTTTTCAAGTATTTTGATGTGGGGAGGGTTATGGTTCGAATGTGATGATTGGATGTCGAATTCCTTAATGTTTGTGGATGTTACTATGTTAGTTAGATTGAATACATGCTAGTTAACGTTGATTATGCAAGAAAGTTTGGATTTTGGTTGTTTGTTCACATGATCATCTTTGGCCGAGAGGTTGAGGCGATTTTGGATCAAACTGGATGTTGAATGTTGGTTGTTTGATGTTGTAATGATGCTAGTAGGTTGTATGCATATTGGTTAACGTCGATTTGCAAGAAAGCTTTGATTTTGATTTATGGTTCATAGGTTACTAAGAATAGTAACTTTATTTTGCATGAATTGATGATTGGATGATGTATGAATGTTATGGATGTGTTTGTGATGATGATTAGATGCTAGTTTGATGATATGAACAATTTAAAATCGAGAAGATGTCTTATAGTTCATACATTGCTAAAAATAGTAACTTTTGGTGTTGAATGTTGATGAATCATGATGATTTGGTGTTTTGATCATACTAGATGTTGTTATGAGCTTGAATTAGTAAGTGATTGATGGATTCATGAATGTTTTAGGTGTTTAATGAATTTGGGATGAACTTTCCCAAAAGGGAAACTTTAATTGTGCAAATCCTTGAATTGGATGATTTGAGCATGTTTGGGATATTAGGACCATGCTAGTGTGTTCATGGATGGTTTTTAAGGTGATGAAATGTGTTGTTTAGGTTATAGGGATGTTGATTTGGTTTATTACCTGTTTTGGCCTGTTGAGATTCGCATGACTTGTATGATATCTAGTTGTATGATGATCTAGGTAGTACGTGTGGATAATGAAGTGCTATATGTAATCAAGTGGTATGTTGATCATGTATGATATGCTGTTGTGTTAGTATTAACGAGTTATCACCTATAAGGTCACCAACGGGTCAAACGGGTCAACTGGGTCAAATGTGTCTTGTATTTCTTAAACCTTGAGTCTCTTGGTTTGTAGAACACTTAGGGTTTCATGTGATTCTGTGTACACGTGCTTATGTACTCTTATGTTCTAGGTGACCTTTGAAGGTTGTCTTTTCCCTCTTTCTTTCAAGTTAAGCTCTAAGTTAATTCTTGCGCGTATCAGGTGAGTTCTTGCCCCACTCATTTTACATAATCTCTTTTGGGGGAGATAACATACTGTTGATCACAAACGCTTTTATATATGAGTGTGTATAATATTGATATAGTGCTGTTTACCATGGAAAAGTCCTCACACTTTCGGATTGTTAATATTGACTAGCGGGGAAATTTTGGGTAGTACTACTGGGTCTGACGAGCCCCACCTGTGCGACTCGAGGTCAAACGGGTGCAATTTTGTCCTAACATATATTCGTCACGACCTGGTAAGTCGTGACGGGAGGCAACAAACGTAACACAGTCAGCTTCGATCGCGAAATCACTATGATTAATATTTTTATGTTAATAGACTAGATATCTATTACAATACACTACTTATGCTCTGGAAACTGTTGATTGGTTTATATTTTAACGCAAACTCTTGAACTCACCAACCATGTGTTGACTTGTTTAGTATGCTATTCTCAGGTTAGGTTGCCAGTTGCCTAGGAGCACGCACGTCAGCATCGTTGAGTTGTCTACATTTGTTTGTTTACAAATTGGGATTATTTTCATATTAAACATTTGTGTTTGGGGCGCGTATGTTTTGCGCATTCTATTTACATACTACTTGTTTGGGTTTTTCTGTTTTAAAAACGCTTCCGCAGTATTTTAAACGTTAACTCTGGTTTTGTTTATTAATCATATAGAGTCGTTCTTGGTAACTAATGACTGAGATCCTGGTATGTCACGAACCTCGCGGTAAAACCCCGCACACGGATTTGAGGGTGTGACAGATTGGTATCAGAGCCATTGGTTATAGGGAACTAGGTTGCATACACACACTAGACTTTAACCGCACAGTTGTTAGTTACTTATCGCTTACTCTCCTTACTGTATACTCATTGGCATACGCAACACGTACTTCGTACATGGCATCGTCGTCCAGAAATTTAGGCAAGAGACCTGCACGATCTGAGTCTCCTCCTACTTCTCCCGTACCGGATAGGGGATTTGACTGGCCTCGACATCCTTATCCTCCTGGCGAGATAGACTGGGATCAGCCTTTCATACCTCCTGAGCTCGATCCTCCGCGTAACTGGGATTTCTACCCCACTTACATAAACCGTATGGCTTATAGAGAACGCGTACCACCAGTAGCACCTACACGACCTAGGACTAGGTCATCAACCGCCTCTAGTTTGCCTACACTCCCTACCTTGAGCATTCCTCTGGAGCAGGCATTTGCAGCCCTAGTAGCCACACTGAACATAAAGCGACAGCGGATTAGAGGACTCACTGATGAGAACTCTGCATTACGATCTGAGATGCGTCAGCTGCGTTTCCAGGTAGAGACGCTTCAGGAGCGACTCTCGATGGCCATTGGTGGACATCATACTCTGGCAGGCAACGTGGTAGCACTTAGTGGGCGCATGGACCCACAGGATCACCGTAACGTTGTGATCAATGATAGGTTTGCTGATTTAGAGGCACAGCTAGCAGCACTTCAGATTGCTGAAGCCCCTGCACCTTTGGTGGAACCTGATGAGGAAGACCCAGAAGAGGAACCCGAGGAAGCCCCAGAAGAAGAACCAGTAGAGATGGATGAGGACAGTGACGGATCTGATGTACTGGACTGATCCTACCTTTTAAATGACTTAGACTATGTAGTGTTTCTTTTCTTTGAAACCTATGTGGGAAGGGTTGTTTCCCACCCAACTGACAAACTTAAATTTTGACATTGATGGAATATTTTGTGACTCAATTGCAATTATTTATCTTTGATTATTATTTCTGTTATAAATGTTATGGTTGTGGTGAATGCATTATTTCTTATTGTTTACTATACCTTGATGATATTAATGTGTTGGATGTTACTCATTATTGTAATTGTGAATTTTAAAGTGAAATATGGACGCACGTGGAAGAGGACGTGGGCGTGGTCGTGGACGTGGCGCCGGAGGCCGTGGAGCCGGAGCCATAAACATGACGCCTGCGGAATTGGCGGCATTAATTAACGAACATGTTCAGGCGGCAGTGGCTGCTGCCCAACCGGGACAACCAGCAGGTAAATGATGACAAGAGGTTAAACTAATTATCCTAGTTATTTGTCTGGGATATCTGACTAATGTTTGGGTTGTCAAAACAGGACCACCACTATGTACCTACAAGTCCTTCATGGACTGTAAACCCCGTACCTACAGCGGGACGGAAGGAGCTGTAGGGCTTGTAAGGTGGTTTGAGAAGACAGAGTCTGTCTTCGCTAAATGCAATTGCCCGCCTGCTGATCAGGTGAAGTATGCCACCGGGACATTGGAAGGCGTAACACTTTCCTGGTGGAATGCCCAGGTACAAATGCTGGGTCAAGCCATGGCCAATGAACTACCTTGGGATGAGTTTAAGGGAATTATGACTGAAGAATACTGCCCCCGAAATGAAGTGCAGAAACTGGAGATTGAGTTCTGGCAACTCAAAATGCAAGGCTCAGAAATTGAAGCCTACACGACTCGTACTCATGAGTTAGCCACTTTATGCCCAGGGATGGTGAATGAAATGCACAAGAGGGTGGAGCATTATATACGGGGATTGGTGCCTGAAATTCAAAGTATGGTAACTGCCTCTAACCCCACTACCATACAACAAGCTATCGAACAGCCCACAGGCTGACTGACCAGGCAGTTGAGCAAGGACGGTTACCCAAACGGGGTGCGGTGGCAAGCGTGCCCGACCAGAAACGCAAGTGGGATGGTTCAAGCAACAAGGGATCGTCATCCGACAGCCAATCTCAACCTCAACAACAGCAGCAAAGTCAGCAACAGCAACGGAAGTTCGATAACAACCGAAGCTTCAACCAGGCGACTCCCTCAAATCAAGGACCCGGTGGGTATGGTGGAAGACTGCCGAAGTGCAACCGGTGTAACTACCACCATGTGGGTCGATGTGATAACTTCAAGTGCCAACGTTGTGGGAAGATTGGTCACGCAGCCAAAGACTGTCGGGGTGAACTGATAAAGAAGCCTCAACAATCACAAGAAACTCCGAAAGGTTGTTTTGAGTGCGGAAAAGAAGGCCATTACAGACGCAACTGTCCCAGCTTAAGAGGAATGGTAATGGCAACAACAACAATGGGAACAACAGCAACAATAACAATGGCAACAACAATAACAACAACAATGGTAATGGCAACAACAATGGTGGAAACAACAATGGAGCCAAAGGAAGAGCCTTCGTCATTGGCTCAGGTGAGGCTCTAAACGATCCTACAACAGTAACTGGTAAATTTTCGGTTAATGGTCGTTTTGCTACCGTATTATTCGATACCGGAGCCGATAGAAGTTTCGTGTCCACTAGGTTTGTAGTCTTTTAAGTGATATGCCCTCAGCCTTAGAATCTAAATACACCGTAGAGTTAGCTAACGGTACACAGATTCACGTAACGCATATTCTTAGAGACTGCAAGATAGAGCTTGCTGGTCATACATTCACCATAGATCTCATGCCTGTTACGTTAGGAAGTTTCGATGTGGTAGTAGGCATGGATTGGCTTTCCGATAAGCAAGCGGAAGTCATATGCCACGAGAAGATCATACGGATTCCCTTGGTGAAGAAGTCCTTACGGTCAGAGGTGATAGAAGTGGTGCGGTGATAGGCATCATCTCGTTTATGAAAGCACAGAAGTTGTTACGAAAGGGTCGACTGGCCATATTAGCACTCGTCACAGATAAACAAGTCGAGGAAAAAAAGATAGAGGATATCCCCGTAGTTCGTGAGTTTCCCGAGGTGTTTCCGGAAGACCTGCCTGGATTACCGCCTCATCGTCAAGTTGAATTCCAGATTGAGTTGACTCCAGGAGCCGCTCCAATTGCGAGAGCACCGTACCGGTTAGCTCCGAACGAACTGCAGGAATTATCTGCCCAACTACAAGAGTGTTGGATAAAGGGTTCATCCGACCGAGTTCGTCGCCTGGGGAGCGCCAGTTCTATTTGTGAAGAAGAAGGATGGTACATTTCGAATGTGCATTGACTATAGGGAACTGAACAAGGTTACTATCAAGAATAGATATCCGTTACCTCGTATCGATGATTTGTTTGATCAACTGCAAGGATCAAGCTATTATTCTAAGATTGATCTGAGGTCTGGGTATCATCAGCTGAGAGTTCGAGAAGAGGACATCTCGAAGATGCTTTCCGTACACGATATGGTCACTATGAATTTTTGGTCATGCCATTTGGGTTGATGAATGCACCAGCAGTATTCATGGACCTCATGAATCGCGTGTGCAAACCCTATCATGATCAGTTTGTTATCGTCTTTATTGATGATATACTGATATACTCAAGGACCGAGGAAGAACATGGAGAGCACTTACGTTTGATCTTGGAATTACTTAGAGAGGAACGACTGTACGCAAAGTTTTCTAAGTGTGATTTCTGGATACGTGAGGTACAATTCTTGGGTCATATTGTCAACGAGAAGGGAATACATGTTGATCCTGCAAAGATTGAAGCGATAAAGAATTGGTCTGTTCCTAAGACACCAAGTGAGATACGACAATTCCTTGGATTAGCGGGATATTATCAACGATTCATTGAAGGATTCTCTAAGATTGCACAACCTCTCATAGCCTTGACTCACAAGGGAACGACGTACAAATGGGGTGAGAATCAAGAAACTGCTTTTCAGTTGCTGAAACATAAATTGTGTAGCGCACCAATATTAGCGTTACCGGATGGTAGTGACGACTTCGTAGTCTACTGCGATGCGTCTATTCAAGGACTTGGATGCGTCCTGATGCAGCGGGATAAAGTGATAGCTTACGCCTCTAGACAATTGAAGATTCATGAGAAGAACTATACCACCCATGACTTGGAACTGGGTGCGGTAGTTTTTGCCTTAAAGATCTGGAGTCATTACTTGTACGGTACCAAATGCACCATCTACACCGATCACAAGAGTCTTCAGCACATCTTTGAGCAAAAGGAGTTGAACATGAGGCAAAGACGCTGGGTGGAATTGTTAAACGACTATGATTGTGCTATTAAGTACCACCCGGGGAAAGCAAATGTAGTTGCTGATGCGCTGAGTAGAAAAGAGACTGCTAAACCTCGACGTGTGCAAGCTCTGCAACTAACGATTAGTACGCAGTTACCTGAACAAATCCGAGAGGCTCAAACAGAAGCCTTGAAAGCAGAAAACATTGGGTCTGAATCGTTAAGGGGTAGGGAAAAACAATTGGAAGTAAAAGCGGATGGAATTCGTTACTTCATGGATAGACTATGGGTACCTCTACACGGAGACCTGAGAGACTTGGTGATGAGTGAGGCTCACAAGTCCAAGTATTCTATACATCCTGGATCTGACAAGATGTACCACGATTTGAAGGCGCACTATTGGAGGCCTAACATGAAAGCGGATGTAGCTACTTATGTGAGTAAGTGTCTGACCTGCTCGAAGGTTAAAGTGGAGTATCAAAAACCATCTGGTCTACTACAACAACCCGAGATCCCTATGTGGAAGTGGGATCAAATATCAATGGATTTTATTACTAAGTTACCTCCACTTTACGGGTTGTGATACAATATGGGTTATCGTGGACCGATTGACAAAATCTGCTCATTTCCTAGCGATAAAGGAAACAGATAAGATGGAGAAGTTAACCCGACTTTATCTGAAGGAGATCGTTTCGAGGCATGGAGTACCGATCTCAATCATTTCTGATCGCGATTCTCGTTTCACATCACACTTCTGGCAATCACTGCAGAAAGCTTTAGGTACGCGATTGGATATGAGTACTGCTTATCATCCACAGACTGATGGTCAAAGCGAGTGTACTATACAGACTTTGGAGGACATGTTACGTGCTTGTGTGATTGACTTCGGGAATAACTGGGAAGTTCACCTACCATTGGTGGAATTTTCTTACAACAACAGTTATCACACTAGCATAAAGGCATCACCTTTTGAAGCTTTATATGGGAGAAAGTGTAGATCACCAGTTTGCTGGGCTGAAATTGGTGATAGTCAATTAACGGGTCCCGAGTTAGTACACGAGACAACTGAGAAGATTGTTCAGATAAGAAACCGCATGGCCGCAACGCGAGACAGACAGAAAAGCTATGCTGACAAACGACGAAAACCTTTGGAATTTCAGACAGGTGACAAGGTTTTATTAAAATTTTCACCATGGAAAGGCGTAGTTCGGTTTGGTAAGCGAGGAAAGCTAAATCCGAGATACGTTGGACCATTTGAGATAGTGGAAAGAATTGGTCCAGTGGCTTATCGACTAGCCTTACCTGATTCATTGAGTGGAATCCATGATGTATTCCATGTTTCAAATCTAAAGAAATGTTTAACGGATGAAACGATGGTCGTACCACTGGAAGAAGTTCAAGTAGACGAACAATTACGTTTCATTGAGGAACCTGTCGAAGTGATGGATCGTGAGGTGAAAACGCTTAAGCAAAGCAAGATACCCATTGTTAAAGTTCGTTGGAACTAGAGATGTGGACCATAATTCACGTGGGAACGTGAAGACCAAATGAAGCTTAAGTATCCTCAGCTATTCGAAAAGACGATGCCAGCTGGCGAAGGTACTGATTAAATTTCGGGACGAAATTTCTTTCAACATGGGGATGATGTGACAACTCATCCAAAACTCACACGATTTCGATTTCCTTATGCCAATGCAGTAGACCAGTGATGGAACACTCACCATGTAACGCAATTTTCGGGACGAAAATTCTTTCAACATGGGGATAATGTGACATCCGGTAATTTTCGTTACCAAACTCCGTTAGTTCCGTTAAGTCTTGCATACACGTGTCGGGAGCACACACTAGTTGTCGTTGAACGTTGGTGACTTAATAATAATTAATAATGTTAAACAATAATTCTATGTTGATTATTAGTTGTGATTATGTGATTTAAATATTAATTGTGAATTTTATCGCGTAACGTGGAAACGTGTGTATTTACTTTGTAAATTTTGTAGCTTGTAAAGATAATACATATAATTGTTACTACTAGTTTATATGTTTATTATTCTAGTTAAAAACATTCTAAAAGAGTATTTAAAAGCCTAATCTTTATAAAATACAAATTATAAGGGTTAAAAGGGTAAATATGATTAATTAAGTTACAAAATCAAAAATCCTAACCCTAAACACCCCATCGGCCGCGACCTGCATTCTTCCCCTCTCCCTTTGCGAAATTTGACCTAAACCAAGCAATAAACATCGATCTTGATTAGTTCCAAGTGGTTCAAACGTGTAGCAAGCATCAAACCTCGCCCAACACACGATTTAAAGGTTAGTTTTGTGCTCTTTTCACGTATTTTGATGTGGGGAGGGTTATGGTTCGAATGTGATGATTGGATGTCGAATTCCTTAATGTTTGTGGATGTTACTATGTTAGTTAGATTGAATACATGCTAGTTAACGTTGATTATGCAAGAAAGTTTGGATTTTGGTTGTTTGTTCACATGATCATCTTTGGCCGAGAGGTTGAGGCGATTTTGGATCAAACTGGATGTTGAATGTTGGTTGTTTGATGTTGTAATGATGCTAGTAGGTTGTATGCATATTGGTTAACGTCGATTTTGCAAGAAAGCTTTGATTTTGATTTATGGTTCATAGGTTACTAAGAATAGTAACTTTATTTTGCATGAATTGATGATTGGATGATGTATGAATGTTATGGATGTGTTTGTGATGATGATTAGATGCTAGTTTGATGATATGAACAATTTAAAATCGAGAAGATGTCTTATAGTTCATACATTGCTAAAAATAGTAACTTTTGGTGTTGAATGTTGATGAATCATGATGATTGGTGTTTTGATCATACTAGATGTTGTTATGAGCTTGAATTAGTAAGTGATTGATGGATTCATGAATGTTTTAGGTGTTTATGAATTGGGATGAACTTTCCCAAAAGGGAAACTTTAATTGTGCAAATCCTTGAATTGGATGATTTGAGCATGTTTGGGATATTAGGACCATGCTAGTGTGTTCATGGATGGTTTTTAAGGTGATGAAATGTGTTGTTTAGGTTATAGGGATGTTGATTTGGTTTATTACCTGTTTTGGCCTGTTGAGATTCGCATGACTTGTATGATATCTAGTTGTATGATGATCTAGGTAGTACGTGTGGATAATGAAGTGCTATATGTAATCAAGTGGTATGTTGATCATGTATGATATGCTGTTGTGTTGGTATTAACGAGTTA
The DNA here is from genome assembly GCA_025506505.1 of Flaveria sonorensis. Lineage (NCBI taxonomy): Eukaryota > Viridiplantae > Streptophyta > Magnoliopsida > Asterales > Asteraceae > Flaveria > Flaveria sonorensis. Next base: position 15,683,456 of record CM046423.1, on the reverse strand, counting down.
TCACCTATAAGGTCACCAACGGGTCAAACGGGTCAACTGGGTCAAATGTGTCTTGTATTTCTTAAACCTTGAGTCTCTTGGTTTGTAGAACACTTAGGGTTTCATGTTGATTCTGTGTACACGTGCTTATGTACTCTTGTGTTCTAGGTGACCTTTGAAGGTTGTCTTTTCCCTCTTTCTTTCAAGTTAAGCTCTAAGTTAATTCTTGCGCGTATCAGGTGAGTTCTTGCCCCACTCATTTTACATAATCTCTTTGGGGGAGATAACATACTGTTGATCACAAACGCTTTTATATATGAGTGTGTATAATATTGATATAGTGCTGTTTACCATGGAAAAGTCCTCACACTTTCGGATTGTTAATATTGACTAGCGGGGAAATTTTGGGTAGTACTACTGGGTCTGACGAGCCCCACCTGTGCGACTCGAGGTCAAACGGGTGCAATTTTGTCCTAACATATATTCGTCACGACCTGGTAAGTCGTGACGGGAGGCAACAAACGTAACACAGTCAGCTTCGATCGCGAAATCACTATGATTAATATTTTTATGTTAATAGACTAGCTATCTATTACAATACACTACTTATGCTCTGGAAACTGTTGATTGGTTTATATTTTAACGCAAACTCTTGAACTCACCAACCATGTGTTGACTTGTTTAGTATGCTATTCTCAGGTTAAGGTTGCCAGTTGCCTAGGAGCACGCACGTCAGCATCGTTGAGTTGTCTACATTTGTTTGTTTACAAATTTGGGATTATTTTCATATTAAACATTTGTGTTTGGGGCGCGTATGTTTTGCGCATTCTCTTTACATACTACTTGTTTTGGGTTTTCTGTTTTTAAAAACGCTTCTGCAGTATTTTAAACGTTAACTCTGGTTTCTTTATTAATCATATAGAGTCGTTCTTGGTAACTAATGACTGAGATCCTGGTATGTCACGCGCCTCGCGGTAAAACCCCGCACGCGGATTTTGAGGGTGTGACACGGCCAAAGGGGAGGGGAGGGGGTTTGGTTTTCAAATTTTATGTAGTATTAGATATTTGGGTAGTATTTGTTGCACTAAGGTAATTTTTATATATTTTTATAATTTTACATGTTACTTTTTAAAATACATAAAAATATTATCAGAAATCATATAAGGTCACATATTTTAATATTAATGATATGTAAATAATAACTCGTGTATCTAGTAGTTACGTTATACGCGTTTTATCCGGGTAAAATATCAATTTACGCATTAAGGTTTATTTATAAGTTTAAGGTATTTCAATGTAATTAATTTGGAATCTAAAATACTTTGAAACACTTTAAAGTATTTATTGACACATATATATTAATTGTCACCAACGTTCGTGTGTGCTTTTATCGCGTGCAAAAATGGTAATTACGCCAAATTACCGATGCATGAAATGTTATGCGTGAAATTTTGAAATGCATAAAACGACTTTAATAATTATAATTAAATTGAAAATCGAGTAGTATAAGTATAATTATAACCAAGTCAAGGCCGGGTATTGACCTGAAATTTGCCGGTTGTCACAACTAACGAGAGTGGTGGTATACATATCCAATTTAAATTATTTTTACTTGTTATACTTTTCATTTTAACTTTTTAATATAGTTAATTTTTTATTTTATGTTTTCTTATTCACCATATCACCTCTTAATATGTTAAACTAAAAGCCTTTAAGTTTTATTTGTTTATTATTTACTTTTAGTCTTTATTAGTTTTTGGTTTTTAATATTTTTAAGTGTAGTAATTATGAATGTTTACGCATAGAGTAACCGAAAATCAAGTCGTATCTGTAATCGAAAAACCGAATCAAATCGTGAAGTTGGTTTTTGGTTCGGTTAGCGATTACTCAAAATCTTGCTTGTTCGGTTCGATTATCCGTATAAACCGAAAAATAAATGGTGTAATAGGTTTAATTGGATAACCGAACTAAATAAATTGGTTTAAACGGTTTAGTCCGTTGAATTTGGTTCGTTTAGGTTTATTTCTAATTCTAAAGATATTTTTGATTTTATTAAAGTTTTTTTTCTAACTTCAGAAATGTTTATATTAAAATTTTATATAATTTTTTGATTATTTTTTAAACATGTTTTTTTATCGTTATATAAAAAGTGTTTTTTAAACTTTTTTTTGGGGGAAAAACTTTTTTCTAAATTTAAAAAATTTCAAGGTAAAATATAACAAGTTTGAAAACTAGTTTTAAGTAGGGAGTATGACAAGTAATAAATGGGGTATGTATAGCCTAACCTACTAATAAATAGTTAAAAGTAACATATGAAATTTTAACATAATTAGGGAGAGGGGCGCTCTCGGGTACCTGCTCGGGTAGGGGGTACCTGCTCGGGTACACCGCCGCCACCCTTGCGGGTACCCTGGCGAGTAGTTGCTCACGGGTATCATTTGCCGAAGAAGAAACCGAAGAAGAACGACTATATAGCCGTTGAAGATATCCGTTAGAGCCGCCCTCCAATATAAAAAAGAAAAATTATTTTAACACTATAAATACTCACACACATACACAATATTATCTACAGAAACATACATATATGAAGGAAGAGCGATATCACCGGTATACATAATGGACCCTCAGGTCCAACCGGTTTTTGACAGTAACGCTCTTTCGAAAATATATGATCAAGATACACATTTCCGACTTCGATATGATCTTGTCGAACATCTTTCAAGTTTAGATCTAGCGTACCTCGCTTCGGACGAGGAATAGGTTAATTTTAATATTTGTAATGTTTTAGTTTTAATTATGTACTATTTTTATTTTTAATTATGTAATATTTTATTTTTAATTATGTAATGTTTTATTTTTAATTATATAATTTTTAATTTTTAGTAAAACTTAATTTTCTTTTTGAATTATTTAAATGTGAAAATAAAGTTCCAGGGTAGTCCAGGTTGCATTTCCAGCTTTTTGAGTGTTTCAGGGTAGTTCAGGGTACTTGTGATGTGATAGTGTGTGATTGATGGATTCCAGGGTAGTCCAGGGTACTTCAGGGCTGCGCCCCCTCCTCCCTTAGTTGTTAAAAACTAAAAACGGGTTGGTATCAGTTTGAATTGTAAGATAACTAACCACATGTTTTTTAAGTGATAGGTCAGTAGTAAGAGTCAAATACTATTGGATCGAGTCTAAAATGAGGTAAATTAAAGTTTGATCTAGTTTAAGAGTAAAGTAGATAAGCGTGTGACTCACTATTAATAAAACTAAAAGGACCATGACAAAAAATATTTTTGAATGATAAGAGCTCTAGAGTAGGATAAACATAAAATCAAACTAGAAATATGTTTTAAGAGTATGATAAACCAAAAACCGAACTAAACATAATGCTCTTATAGTGAAATTTAACTTAAACATTACTCTATTATTTGGTCGTAAGTATGTTTTTATATTAACTTTGGTATGAGTATATCATTTATGAAATAATTAATAATTACAGGAGAGTAAAATAATGGAATAATTCACATTTTATTAGTTATGATATTATCTGAAATCTAATTCGATTTGAATTGGAAGTATTGATGATCGTTGGCAAAGCTTCTTTGGGGTGGGGGGTTCTTTTTTTCGTCAGTAGTGTTAATTTTCAGTTTGGTAATATAAATTTTTGGTCCGGTAGTGAAAATTCTTAATAAATATAGTCTTCCCCCGCTAAAATAGTTTACTTTCGCCCCCGCCCCCCCTAAGTTTTGGTTCAAGTTCTGCCAATGTTGATATTTGATATGAATCTATCCAAATTCAATTTAAATCGGATTAAGATAATCTAAATGATTTATATCAAATTGAATAACAATTTTTACTAAATTTTGGCTCATGCTTAATTTATCCTAATTTTTCGTCTCTAACAACTACTAGTTTAGAAGAACAAATAGTAGAATATAAACCGAATTCAATTAAGATGTCAAGAATTTGAGAGTTGCAGTAAGTTAAGCTGTGAGTTTTTTGTTTACATATAGAATTTAGGTCTAGGTTTAGTTGTTTAGTAGTCCCATATAGAGGTGGACAAAAAAACCGGGTTCGGACCCAACCCGGAACCGGGTACGGGTACGACCCGGTATAGTTGAACCCGGTTTGGACCCGGAAAAAACCCATAGGGTTGGAACCGGGTATTAGTTTCTAGATTTTCTTAGAACCCGACCCGAACCCGACCCGACCCGGAACCGATTGAACCCGGGTTGGACCCGGTTTTGCCCTTTTTATTTTTATTTAAAAGTAGCCTTTTTTAACGGCTATATAGCCGTTGGGATCGATTTTTGGCCGTTTTTTTGTCACTTTTAGGCTTATAAGTTAGTATAAATAGATGTAGGTTGATATGGTTTAGTACCCAAGTCTCAAACGCAAAAACATATGCAAAAAACGCAAAAAATACTCTTGTTTACTTTCGTTTTACACGTTCACTCTCTCGTTTTACACTTTCACTCTCTTCAATCTTGATATGGCTCACTCACAATCTTCCTTTGGTCAAGGTTCGTCCAACGCTCCAACCGTCGTTCGTGTCATTCAAGAAAAGAAAAAAAAATATTAAAAAAAAGAAAAAACCCGGTTGGACCCGGTTTCATACCCGACCCGGTCCCGACCCTACCCGGATATACCGGGTAGGGTTTTTATGCTGCTGAACCCGACCCGGGTTCGTACCCGGGTTCACCAATACCCGGGTACCAAAAAACCCGGTTGGGCCAAACCCGGGTTGTACCCGGTTTTCGGGTCCGGCCCAAACCCGAAATGCACATCTCTAGTCCCATAGAACATAATGGATTAATAGGTATTGGGCTTGAAAGTAAAAACACAGTAGGCTTTTTAATCGGTTTAATCAAATGCGTGAATAATCAAAATTATTCAAATTTAAAACTTTTGATCGAAATCTGATCCAAAATCCAAATAAAAGATTCTGTTCAGATGAGGTCCGATTCAAATATTCAAATACAGATGTGGATCAATTTTTTCTGAATTTAGATGATGTTTCTGGATTTTAGTGTCTTTAACAACTCTGCTAAAAAAAGAGTTTTTTTTTTTAATGTCATGGAAAAATAGAGATTGGCTCATGCATTTAATGAAACATCGTAGAATATTTGGACAACAGGCTCTGCCTTTTTAGAAATAAATGAAAAGCTTGATTTAAAGTGATGTTAATTTGAGGAATTTTGTATACAAGTAACATTTAAATAGTGTATATCTTTAAGCGGAGCGGAGATGTTGATGGTTAAGTGTGTGCCCAACGATTAAAAAGTAAAAACTTAAAAGTGCAACGATCAAAAAGTTAAAAGATTCAAATCCTAGAGGATGCTTTTGGGATGTTAATTTTAAAAAAATGTATTGTTATGAATCAAAGGGTATAAGGTTTAGCTGCACAACAATGTATTGGAAATGCGTCCCTCTGCATAAAGTTGAGAGTTCAAGTCTCGTGACGAACAAGATAATTAGATTTAGAAGTAAAATTATGCGGTATATGAGCTACTTGTTCTTAAAAATATAATTTAGAGGTATAAATGCCTATAAGAAAAGTGTCATTATTTATGTGGTTGAGGTGTTCAAATCCCATGGAGGACAAAATGTATAGATTTAGATACATGATTAAAAAGTGTTAAGTAATATAAAAAAATTGAGTTTTATGGCGTATGAGTTAGCTATTCTAAAAAATAGGGGTGTTCAAATTCAAATATCCGAAATCCGAATATTTTAGTTAGTGGATTTCACTATCCGAATCCGAAATTTCGGATTCAAATCCAGATATCCGAATTTCAAAAAAATTGTATTATTTAATAAATTTTATAAAAATAGAATAATTTTTATTGAAATATATATTTAATATTTTTAATTTTTTATAGAGATATTTCGGATATCTGAATATCCGAAAAATCTCAAAATCACCGTCCAAATCCAAATTCGAATTTCAGATTTTTGGATATTTCGAATTCGGATATTTTAGAACCACCCTTACAAAAAATTATGTTCTAATGGGATCAATATTTGTATGAAAAGTTTCATTTCTTATGTAGCAAAGGCTTCAAATCTCAAAAAGAGTGAAACGTATAGATATGAAAGTAAGATAAGAAAACATGCGAGTTAGAAAAACAAAACATCTTCGAACAAAATCAATCTTACTAGTTTGTTTTATGTTTTGATAATCACATCCTTTAAAATTATAGTTAGAGTAAGAATATAGTAAAATAACTATTTATATATAATACTAAAATAGTAACTTAGTGGAACATTTGGTATATTTCTAGGCCCCTTAAGTTTATTTTTCCCGTCTCTCTCTCCTCTTAAATAATTACCTAAATTAAGAAATATTAAATAATTTTAATTTTAATTCTTTTTTAGATTTATTTTTTTAATAAATTAAGAAAGATGTCTTCTATTAATGTTATTTCTAGAAAATAATTTTTTATACTATTAAAACATTTTTCAAAAACATCTAACTTTTTTTTAAAATATAAAATATTTTATAATTGGTATTTTAAAAAAGTAAATTTTTTATAAACTAAAAATAATTAAAATTAGGAGTTATAATAAAAAAAATATAAAAAATAACATTTTTAATACGGTTTGTTTTGAAAAAAATATTTAACTTTCTTTGAAAAGAATGTTTAAAAAACAAAAGTTTAAAAATTGATATCGTTATTTTATTACTTATAGTTATTACTCATATGTAATTTTAATCATGTCTTATTTTAAATTATCACTATCTTTAGTTACCCGTGAATTACACGGGAGGTGGAGAGTTAATTATTAAATAACATAAAAACATAAATAAAACTAAGTGCATTACACGGGTTGAAAAAAATAAAATTGATTAGTTGTTCATTGTTATTTATATAATACCAACTTTAGTAAACCCGTACATTAAACGAGTTAAACTATAAAATTTTAACTATAATGAAAGTTTATGAAGTATAAAATGATATTCTAAAATAAGATATGATTAAAATTAAGTATGTGTAATAACTATATGTTATAAAATAATGATACCAATTTTTAAACTTTAGTTTTAAACTTTTTTTCCAAAAAAAAATTAACTATTTTTTTTCAAAACAAACTGTATTAAAAATATTAATTTTAAATTTTTTTATTATAACTCCTAATTTTAATTACTTTTAGTTTATAAAAAAGAATTTACTTTTTAAAAGCATCAATTTTGAAATATTTCATATTTTAAAAAATGTTTGATGTTTTAGAAAAATTCTTATTTTTTAAAAATTTGTTTTCTAGAAATAACATTAATAAAAAGACATCTTTTCTTAATTTAGTGAAAAAATATTTTTAATCTTAAAAAGAATTAAAATTATTTAATCTTTTTAAATTTAGGTAATTATTTAAGAGGAGAGTGAGGTGGGAAAAACAAAATTAGGGGGCCTAAGAATATGCCAATTGTCTTCACAAATTACTCTTTTAGTATTATATATAGATATAGATTTTATACTTCATAAAAGTTTATTATGTTTAATATTTTATTTTTTCAACCCGTATAATACACGGGTTTACTAAAGCTAGTATTAAATAAATAATAATCATCTATATATAATACTAAAATAGTAACTTAGGGGGACACTTGTCACATTTTAAGGCCCCCTAAGTTTATTTTTCCCCGCTCTCTCTCTTCTTAAATAATATCTCCTCGAATTATTTTGATCCGATTCAATAATGTATCTCTATATTTGATTACAGGGTCAAAATAATTCGAAATTGATCTAATTATTGCACATAACTTTTCGGTGTATATTACTCAAATCTTAATTTCTTCATACTAATATCCTCACACTCACTCAATATCTAGCTTACGATTTGAGCCGTCAAAAGTATTCCTTTTAAGTCTAAAAGAAGACAGTTTTCTTTAACTATATATTCGCTATCACAATAAACAAAATTAAGGTCAATCTCTATCAAGTGTCGGTTTATATTTGAAAGAGCCTATTTTTTACGTATGATCAGCTTTTTGGCATCTTGTCACAAATTAAGAGTAAAGATAAATTGAAGTTTTTAGCTTTAAATAATGAGTGTAAACCTACTAATGTTACTACAAATATAGTTTACAAGTATGTTTTTGCTCATTTGTGACCTTATAATCAAAAGTTATTATGTCTTATTTAATATATAACACACTTGATTTTATTTTTATTTTATATTATTTAATAATTAACTTTTCATACTTCCGTGTAATACACGGGTAACTAAAGCTAGTTTAATATAAAAAGCCTAAGAAAGACTGTGGGGTTGACAAGTGTCATTCTATTGTTTTAAAGGGAATGATATTTTGGTATTATGTCAAATACGTCAACTCGTTGTGTCTTATAGGTTTATTGTATCAAAAATCTGTTCAATGTATCATATATTTTATATTATCTCTTATGTATTTATTATTGTGTTTTACATTTTAAATCATAATTTGTTTTTTTTTGTCATTCTATGTATAGATCATATATACTTGTATCTTACTGTGTATTATACAACTAGATTTACACAATAAGATATTTTCACTAATATATTTTTCAAAACACATAGTGTTGAAGATAACACTATGTGTTATTTTTGTTATTGTTTTTATTAGATTATATAAACTTGGTATTCTCTATCATTGTGTTTTATAATTAAAAACAAATAATAATATTATTTCACCAATGTATTTTTTTAAAACTCATAGTGTTCAAAATAATACACTCACAATAAAAAAACAGAATAAGACATTTTGTTATTTTGTCATTGTTTTTAATGTATTAGATTAATTAGTTGTTAGTTTATTATTATGTTTTAAATACTAAAGATACACAACAATGTTATTTCACCATTATACTTTTTTAGAATTGATCATTTTAAAAAATACAATAACTAACAAAAGTAAATAATGAACTGCACTAAATACATAATGACGAGCAATAATCATGAGAGCTTAAAATATAATAAAATATTATCTTTTATATAAAAATACTGTACTTGTTTTAAAGATAAAAACGAATATTTTTATGGTGTAATTTTTATAAAAAAATAATATCGTATATAAACGTTATAAACGTTTAAATAATTGGAGAAACTTGAAAAGTTCAACAAAAATGACTATGCTTAAAATACCATTTTAACAAACTTCTTCTATCCAATTTGATCTTAACCATTATTAAAAAATTGATGATTAATATTATTTCTTATATTTTTTAGTTTTAAGGGTCTTTTCGTTCGAACTCTTACTTTATAATTAAGGGTTAAATGCATATAAGAATAACTATATTTTAGCCACAAGCTACTCTCTGATAAAATGGATGATCCCTTTTAGTAAATCATTGATTTTAAATTATTATCTTTTTCATCGTAAGACATAGGTAACATTATTCTTAGCCTTTAAAAATTTTAAATTTTGTCCAAGCCCGTCCGTAGTGGAGCGTGATAGGCGCTACATTAGCTCCTATCACGACGGAACACCGTGTCTCGGGCAACATAGGTTCTTCCCTGACCAATACAACAGACGTGAGGCGGTGTTTTTGTTTTTTTATTTTGACCACCAAACACAACACCACACATCTTCATCTATTTTTCAATTAAACCTTTTTCATTTACACAAACACCTACACTCACCCTGTGACCACCATGACTTCAGCCCTTATCACACGACCTATCACTTCCCATTACACATTCTAGTAATGTTAAACCTATATATCTAACTATACATCGATGATATAAAGAATAATGTTTGTCAACCAATATATTTATAACTTCTTTTTAATCATAGATTGCACTATACTCCGTCAATGGAAAGTTAGGAGAGTGCCAGGTAGAAGACCATGACCGGACTCGCACTCGAGAGTATACAAAAGTGGTGGTTTATTTTGATTATAATTTTAATAATAATATTTTTCTTTATCATATAGTTTGATTTTTGTTTATATATATTTGTTAATTTTCTAAAAAAGAAACTAAATTCACATTTTTAGTTTGGTTACTTTATAAAGATCTCCATATAATTTAGAAGTAAACGAAGTTAGTTAAAAAAAACTGAATACTTTGAACTAACATTTCTTTTTATAAAGTTTGTTGGTAATTACATAGCTTTGTTAAATATCATGTCTCTTTTGATGACTTTAAAATCATACACATGCAATTTAATGCTAACTACAAATGATCATACAATTAATATATGCTTCTCTTAAATGTCCAAACTACACAAAGCAACATAAACAAGGGCATAAGATTTGAGTTGTTTTTGTGGTCGATATTTAGTGCGATTGAAGCCTCTAAGCCACTAGCAAAACTCATCAAACCGACATGTTGTTAATGTCTTGATCAATCACCAATCGGTTGTGCCCTAAAGTTTGAAATTTAAAGCTCAAGGCTTATAGTCGATCAACAACTTAACCATTGGATAGTCCGGTAGTTAAATCCAAACCGAATATCATATAACTAACCAACTTTGAACAATTTTGGAGTTCAAATCATATATATATGGATCAACTACAAGAAGGCCAGGGAAAAAATTACAAGCGAAAGAAATACCTAAAGTCGACTTCAACGACACTCACATCTACGGTATCAAAAACTATACAAAACATGGGTATATGAAGGTGGTTGTCAAATAATACAGGATAACTTCACAAAATAGTAAGTATGTTTTAAAAGTGTTTCAATTAGGTCACTTGTATTTTTATTTGTTCAAATCAGGTTACCAATATTTTTATTTGTTTCAATCAGGTCTTACGGCTGTTCCAATCACGTCATTTATGTTTTTTGGAATTTTTTTTTAAAAATAATTTTCAATTTTTTTTAAATAATTTGGCTTTTTATGAATATTGTTAATTCTTTAAATATTTCAATGTTTTTAAATATTTTGTAATTTATAAATGACCTAATTAGAACAATAATTAAACTTTAGTGAGCTGATTGAGAATAAAAATTATGTGTAATATGGTTGAAACAAAAAAATTTATGATTAACTTAATTAGAACAATCCTGATACTTAATAACTAAGTTACAAAGTTATTCCAATAATATAATATTTGATAAGCTAATTTATAATAACTCAATACATTTTTATAAATCCCATATCTCATTTAACATGATTCATTTTTATATGTTTATCTTTTTTTAGAATGACAAATATATCCTACTCCTATATTACACCCCAATACATGTTACACTCGTTAAGGTTTAAACCTTTCACTTCCTCGTAATAATATATCTAGAGCTAAAACCTTTGCCACTTGGCCACCAACCCTAATAGTTTTTATATGTTTATCTACTCATTCAACAATTAGCTCACTCGTGATATTTTTCTTTGTTTGTAGTGGTTTTAACAGTTTTCACGTTGCCTGTGAAGAGCACGCACCATAGAGGTTCAAAAGCTAAATAGAATGTCAAGTTGGTAACTAGAATTAGTAAAGTCCCTTTACATTACCCATTTATACTTTATGGATTTATATTATTATAGATTAAGATTGTTTAAATAGCTCGCACAAAAACACATCAAGAGAATATTGTTTGAAAAAAGCTCGCGAATAAACAAGCAGGTTCGGTTGGGATCGTCTAAATCGATCTCTAGCCAAGCTTTGGTCAATACGAGCTTGCTCATTAACAAGCCTAACTTTCATAGCTAAAAGATCTAACATGATCTTTTTCCTAATATATATATATATATATATATATATATATATATATATATATATATATATATATATATATATATATATATATATATATATATATATTCACATATACAAGATATATTAGTTCTACGTTGATTTATCTATCTAATAACATAAGAAATATAATTGTTATAGATTTTTGTAATATACAAGTTTGCTCATCAAGCCGTGAGCTGGCTCAGACTTTATCTAAGATGAATATATACTCAAATATAAACTTGTCAAAGTCAAAAAAAACTTTTTATTGAAATTATCGGAAAGATCATTTGACTTTGATTTACTTAATAGTGACGGGTAACTTCTTTTCTAGCTAGTATCATCAAAGTTAATTAAAAACGGAAATGCAATCGACTCTTTATACACAAGTTATTGGTTCTAATGATTGAGTACTTATGCTTTTCTATTATATAGAAAACTAAGTTATAATCATTATATGGGTTAAGTAAAGAAAAAATGAAATACTTAGTAATTAAGATTTAAAAAGATTTAATTGTTATTTTCGTCTTCAAGATTTGATGCCTTTTGTCGTTTTTATCCAAAAACTTTATTTTTCCTATCTGTGTACCTAACATTCTAAAAACTTGCTATTTTCATTCACTTTCGTTAACGCCGTTTGTTTTACCCTTTAATAGAACATCAACTTTGAATATTAAAAACAATTGAATAATGTCTGAATGTTCCGGGCAATTGAACAATGTTTATTTAGGTTTTTTTTTTCCTCGTAAAGTGTAAAAGTACATAAATAGCCCTCACATGAGATATACGTGATGGATACTTAAAAGGTAAATAAATAGGGTTAACGAAATTGGATGAAAATTATAAGTTTATTTAATGCCAAGGACGCACAAGGGAAAAAATATTGTTTTTGGATTAAAATGACAAAATGCATCCAACCTCAGGGACGAAAATGACAATTTACTCATTTAAAAATTTATAAAATGGTGTATTAAGATTTAAGTAAGTAATAATCTCTATACTAACAAATAAAAATAAATTAAAACACTTGTCATCATTTTAGAACATCTAATAATTGGTTTTTACGCCTCTCTTTTCTCTTAAATAATAAGAATATAAAAAAATACTTTTATGTATATACAATAAATTTAATTATAAATGCTAAAATAACTATTTATTAATAACTATCCATAATTAAGTGGATTGTTATTAAGAGATTTAATATGAAAAACAAAACCATATCCACTGGTTACCTAAATAAGTATAACATTAACTAAATGAACTTAATATAAAATTAACTATTAATTTTTATTAATATTTTTAACTTAAAAGATTCTATTTAATTATTCAAATATAATCAAGTGCAAAAATATGTTTTTATATATATTAAGGAATAAAAAATGGAGTAATGATAATAAATGCTTTTTTATGATTGATTTCTAAAAATTTTCAAATATATTAACTTTAAATTTTCAAAATGTATAACTCACGAGTTTATTCAATTCATATAATACACGATGTTTAAAAGAAGCATGAAAAAAATCTTAGGGATCTAAAACTGGAACACAATGACGACAAATTAAAAAATGTAAAAAAAAATTCATTGGAAACTAGAATTATGTCACGCGCCAGGATGAGTTATTCATTAGACATATACATATCTATAAAATGGTCTTCTATTATATAACTAAGTTCATGAAACTATGTGATATTTTTGGATCCTTGATATTTTCTGGAATTGATTATTTCATGATCACAAATTAATGAAAAAGAGAATATATGTGTTGGATTGTTGGTGAATATTGTTTAAATTTTTTAGATTCATGGCGCCATTAATTATATAAATTAAAGTATTAAACCTTACTTGCGAAAACAGGGCCATGAAGGCAATTTCTTTTTGAAGAGGTGTAATGTGCCCATTTGTTTTTTTTTTTTGACATTATTATACATGGGTATTTCATATTTTCAAAAAAAATTATGTTTATTAAAATGTAATAATATATATTAATTGATTTCAATATGATATCTACATTATATATAAAACATATAGAAGAAGTGTTTTAAGATACCATAAAATTAAAAACAATTACTTTTTGATATGCATAAGATACAAACACTTTTGAGGGCAAAATAATATTTTTAACATTATTTACAGATTATCCCTTATAATTAGTTACATAATAACCTTATAATTACCGTAACTTACATAAAATTTTAAACATGATAGATTAAAACAAATTAAGTTTTCTTTCTAGTCTTAAAAGTTTTTAAACATGATAGATTAAAGAGTAAATTATAAATTTTGTCCTTTAAGTATGCTTAAAATTATGAATCTTGTCCTTAAACTTTAATAAGTACACTGAATATCATTTATTTGAAAATTTGTAACGCTTTTTGTCCTTTTTACTAACAGCAGTTAACTTTTTCTGTTATATTTTTGTAAATGCACATTTTGCCCCTAACCCTCAAAAGGACAAAATGTGTAATTTTTATGAATCTTTTATTTTCTTTCTTTGTGTGCTTATTTTATTAACTTTACTTTTTATTATTTCTTTATTCTTAACCACTTTTTATTTTACATACTTATCTTAAATATTATTAACAAACTGATTACTAGTTTAATATTTATCTAATGTGAAATAACTAAAGTAAACAAATAAAAACATTAGATAATTTAATAATCTATAAATAAAATTTAAATTTAATAAAATATTTAAATTAATTAATTAATAATATTTAAGATAAGTTTATAAAACAAAAATATTTATAAGAGAGAAAGAAAGAAAAGTTAACTAAACTAAATAAAAACATAAAGAAACAAAATAATATATTAGTGAAAAACTATTAGGTGTTCTTTAAATTTTTTATTAATTGGTATTATTTAAACCCTTGTATGTTTTAGTTTATATTTTAATCAATTATGTTTCATTAATTTTTATAAATTATATTTTTAATTTATGTAATTTTTATTTTTAGAAAAACTATTAGGTGTTCTTTAAATTTTATTTGTTCTAGCAGAAAAGTACTTAACTATTTTTAACAAATAACAAAATTATAATATATTAAAATCAATAAATGAAATTAATTTTTTTACAATTAAAATTAATTTATTAATTATATTTAAGATAAGTTGTAAAATAAAAATGGTGAGAAAAAAGAAAAAGAACAGTAAGTAAATAAATAAAAGAAAGAAAGAAATTATATGATTAGTATAAGTTACATATTTTGTCCTTTAAAAGATAAGGGCAAAAATGTCAGTTACCATAAACTTAACGGAAATATCTAACTTCAGGTAGTGAAAAGGACGGAAAGTGTGACAATTTTTCAAATAAAGGACATCCAGTGTAATTATCAAAGTTTAAGGATAAGATCCGTAATTTTAGTAATACTTAAAGGTCAATATTTGTAATTTACTCTAGATTAAAAGATATAGCTAAAATCTTAAAATAAATTAATTTTTTTTGATTTATGGGTAGATAATGTAAAATTTTATGTAAGTTACAGTAATTTATAAATAATGTTAAAAATACTATTTTGCCCTCAAAAGTGATTGTATCATATGCATATCATAAAGTAATTGTTATTAATTTTACGATATCTTAAAATATCATCTCATATGCTTTATATATAGTATAGATATAGGTTTTTTGCTAAACCGATCTATAGTTTATGAGGTATAATAAGTTAATGTGTAAATGTACAAGTTGTCATGCAAAACCCATATTTTTGGTGTTTTAAATTTTAGCTTAGAAAAAAAATAATATACTTTTGTAAAAATACTATAAGAATAAAAAAATTAGAAACACGTATCGGATGTAAAATGTTGCTCCCGTCGCATTGCGCGGGCACCCTTCTAGTTCTATTAATGATATATGTGTCGTAGTATGTGTCAATTCATTTCTTTATTCATATATAATTTTCATTTTAATACAAAGTAAAAGAAATTAACAAAATTAAGTTTTCATTACTCATAAAGTCTATATATATAACCTCCTAAATCATTTCAACCAATTAAACACAAACATGATATATATTTCGTAGTATGTGTCAAACTATCAATTCATTTCTTTATTCATATATCATTTTCATTTTAATACAAAGTAAAAGAAATTACCGAAATTAAGTTTTCGTTACTCATAAAGTCTATATGTATAACCTCCTAAATCATTTCAACCAAAGACAAAATTGTGGTATCATTATACTATTAGTGGAAATGCTCGCGCGTTGCGGTGGTACGACTGTTTGCGTGATTTTTTGAAAATTCGATTTTAGTCAGTACCGGCTTGGTGCGTTATGGCGTAAATTAAAAAAATCAAAATATAATTATCAAAAAAATTGAATGAAAGAAAACAATTACGTATATCACAAATACCTTTAAGACAATTATACTAACAACTATATTATCCCAACAAGATTAGTGAAAACATGAGTGTATTTGTGGTCGGAAATAACTTATTACTTAGATTTTAGGGGGGGGGGTTTCGTTTTTTAATGTACATTAGAGTTTCATACAATGGATAACTACGTATTTATTTGTTTACTTGTTAAAAAAATAAATGTAAGATTTTATACCAAGTTTCGCTCTTTTTTCTTAGTTTATTAGTCTTTCAAAAGCATTATATCTTATAACTAACCAACCATCCTCAAAATTTGAATGAATATTTGATGAAAACATGCTTATATACTTGTCTTTATTTTTCCATATATGACTTAATGCAGAAACAAAAAAACCAATTCATGCTTTTTGAAAAAAAAGAACATTTGCTTATGATCGGTTCAAAAAGATCGAATCTGTGATGATTTCGTGATGCAATGATCAATTCACACACAAAGTAATCAAACACAAGTAATTACATAAAAAAAAAATCATAGATTTCATTGATAGTAAATGCACGGATACAATGTGTAGGGTTACAGTTCGTTCAACTGATTCTAACTGTTTCTTATCTATTGTCTGTTGTCTCTAATCTCGTCTACCCTGCACATACATAAAATATCCTATATATACTATCAAGAAACTAAGGAACATATATTTATAAATAAGTCCCTATACTATGACAAAAAAACATACAAATACAAAATGCTAATCTTCTAGAGTCTAACAATACTCCCCTTAAGATTACATTTGTTTTCAGTCTTAAGTTAATCTTCAGACTTCAAAATAATCTTCTGGTTCTTCCTTTATCTTGAACATTGGCTTCTCTTTATATATTTCTTGTTTCTTTAATGCTTTAGCAATTGCTGATTTGAATTTACCTGCAAGAATTCCTTGTTCAGGCTTTGACGCGTTCGTCTTTATTTCCATCTTGTTCATAATTTCCAGAGTCTCTTTAGATAATCATGCAATGTCAACATTAGCATAAAATTCTAGAGGTTTGGGATAATCCTTCGAGTGTATCTCCAAAACTCCTTTGCTTGATATCATCATGAAATCAATTGACTTGATATCCTTCTTTACAATCTTTGCATAGGCTAATGCTTTCCTTAAAGATATTCTTTCCATGGCAGCATCCATAACCTTGATAATTGACATAAAGTATTTACGATCATTCTCAGCCACTTCAGGTGCTACCCGATCAAACTTCTGAATTGACAAAAATGAGATGTAACTTGGATGTAGAAGTTTTAATTCAAACACTCCAAACAATGAAATCATATCACGATCCCAATCATCCAAATTCCGAACCAACTTCAACTCAAACGTGTCGGAATTATAAAACCATCTCAAGATCGGTTTTGTCGTTTGCGTTCCATTGATTACCTTCAGGCCAGGATTAGTAACCTTCTCAAAGAATTGGTCACTATATGCATCTAAGAATTTTTCTTCTTCTTCACCTTTTTCACCACTTTTTCTCTTACTTTTCAATGACTTAAAGTATTCCTTATCTTCTTGATCACATCTCGTTTTGAGAAATGATTCCATCCTTGACATACCTCGATTCAACAATTTAACAAAATTTTCACCTCTATTTGCCTTTGATGGATTGACCAGCTTCAATTTGTTTAATTCTTTTAGATCTTTCACTGGAAGAGCAATAATGCTAGTGTAAAAGTGATACACATCGCAAATAGCATTTACGCGCTTAATAAAAAATGCATCAAATACATCATCATACTTCCATGCCACGATCTTCACATTCTTGGTATTATCAGGAACAATCATTGCATTTAGCAGTTCAGAGATTCATTGTCCTTTCTGTAAAACATTTCTTACAATATCACTTGTAGTTCTTGCTTTGTTCCATAATTGTTTTTGTTCAACAGATACTTCATAAGCTTGCTTTTTTTCAGGAAACATTTTCATCAATTCTTTCCTGCTTTCGTGTTCGTTCCTTTTCAATGCCATTGACTTGATCTCTTGTGGTTTTAAAATTCTTGTTCTTTTAGTGATCTCCAAATATTATGGATTGTCCATATCAAGCACGATCATTCCGTTGTTTTGTTTTTCAGTCTCTTGGAAACTTTTCACCAAATTCCTCAATGATTCGGCTTGTAATCTGTTCAGCTTCTTCCTAGGATAGTTTCTCAATTGCAGCCATAATCTCAGCTCAATTGTGTTCATGTTATCAGGGTCAGGATGATGTAGCTCCGATGTTGAAAGTTCCTCAATGTTAATACTTTCATGTAGAGGATTCCATTCACCATGTTCAATAATAATCTCATCTGGATCCATAAGAGAAATTGACTCAGCTATCACACACTTCTCATATTCTTTATTTATTTGAGACACTGTGAGTCCATCTAAGAATACCCTGTTATACT
This sequence comes from Flaveria sonorensis, assembly GCA_025506505.1. Taxonomy (NCBI): domain Eukaryota; kingdom Viridiplantae; phylum Streptophyta; class Magnoliopsida; order Asterales; family Asteraceae; genus Flaveria; species Flaveria sonorensis. The sequence continues at coordinate 15,665,097 of CM046423.1, read as the reverse complement.
TTCTCTTTATCAAGTAATTATATCTCTCATCAACATCCACATGTATATCTTCAGATACAGCTTCAAAAGGAGAATAACTTGCTTCAACGATATCTTTATCTTCTAATACCTCATCATACCATGCATTTGCAAACTCTGTTTCTAAATCATCAAGAGCTCCAATTGTCTCTTGGGCTTCAGTTTCTTCACTTTCTTGAATAACAGATTCAGACGCAATCTTTTGTGTTTTTGACATCGGTATGGATGAAGATTCAGCTAGAACTGATAAATCAGTATCATCAATCTTTCTTTTTCCTTTATCAACTTCAGGTATCTTTTCAACATCAATTGGATTTACTTCAGCCACAATCATTACTTCAGGAGATGGAGATTTGAATCTTTCCTTCATACTTTCAAATTCTTCTTTCAATAAATCATTACTTTCTTTTAACTTCTTAAATTTTTCTTCCATGAGATCATAATCTTTGAGCATCACTTCAAAGTTTTGTAAATTTGCTTCTTTATCTTTTTCAAGATCAGCAATCATTAAATCTTTCTTCAACAATTCCTCTTTCAATTTTTCATTTTCTTCCTTCAACTTCTCAATTTGCTTAAGATGATTGGAGTTTTCTTCTTTCAATGAATCAATTATATGCTGAATATTTACTTCCTCAGTCAGAACTATGTCATGTTGACTTAATCTTTTAATTTCATCTGGGAGAACAGATTCAAAGGTTTTAAAATTTTGAACAACATCATCAACTTCTTGTTGTACATCAGTTTCAACATTTTCTTCAATCATTTCTACTAATTCATCAACATTTTGAATTTCTTCATTCACACCTTCAACCTGTTCTACTTCAGGAACAACATCTTCATATACTTCTTTTATGACATTTACTTCATTTCCATCATCACTGTCATCATCACTATCATCATCAGTTGAACTAGAACTTTCTTCATCAACATCTTCATCATCATTTTCATCATTATCTTCATCATCATCATCATCAGATAGATATTGAGGATCTTCTTCAATTAGACATTTAGATCTACTGGTTCATCTTCAATCAAATGAAAATGCTCTTCATTTATGTTTACTTCATCTCGAGCAACTGCTCTCATATATTCAAACAAAGGAATATTTTGAGCACCAATAATCATTGCAAGTCTTTTGTATGAGGTTTCATTCATGTGCTCAAGAATCAGTCTTTCACCACCAACTCCATAAACATGGAAATCTGGATTAGCTTTATTAATAATCATTTACAGAAATCTTGGGTACATCAAGTATTTGTTTCTGATCCCTTTTTCCAAGTTAAATGTAAATCCATTAAGAATCCATCTAGCCTTGTTAAATCTTCTATTTGTTGCAATGGCTACGATAGGAGAAGCTATATCAACTGGAAATGAGTTCCATCCAACACTTCTTTTTGACATATAGTGTTGGAAGATATAACAAAGAAGTTTCCAGTGATTGTATACTCTGGCTTGGAAGAATTGCTTCTTTGGAAAATTATCCGGATGACCCATGGCAATAAAAATTTCTCTACACTCATTAAAAGTAAATTCTGCCAAATCTTGTGGATCATTATCTCCCATCCTTAGAGCTTCTCTAATGGATTGTTCAGATACTTCGATCATTCTTTCATTTGTAATGAATCCTCTTACAACCTTTCTACCAGCTTCATCTCATTCAATTTCAGCAGTGTGCCAAAATCTCTTGATTAATCTAGCATAGATCACAGGTCGGTAACACATGGCATACACATACTTAGTCCTTAATAAGAATCTTATCATCTCTTCATATCCTGTAGCTTCACGAACATCTTCATCAAGAAATGCAGCTACATTGTGTTTTGGTTCAAATTTGAGTTCAGCCATCTGAAAGTATAAAACATAAAGAGAATTAGTCACTTGAATTTGCAAACTTAAAATCAAATTGTGAAATATCAAATATGACCATAACGCTAAAAAATTTTGTAATTGTTTATACAACTTATTACTTGAATAAGTGTATATTGGCTACAATTTTGATTTAACCCAATTTGTTACATAACAAGAAATTTTGCATCAAGAAACTTGTAAATTTATTGAATTTTAAATGAATTATCATGTTTTAAATCTTTTAACCTAACTTTCACTTTGAAAATTTTTTTTGAGTGTTCATGTATACTGTCAAAGATTTCAAACATAAAATTCACATTCAAAGATTAATAAAAATTATTACAATCAGATTAATAAAATTTGACATTTTTGATATTAAACAACTGCCTCTTCATATTCTGTTCTTATAAACATCCGTATGAACACTCAATCATCAAGAACAATTTTTGATGAAATTCGAATTTGATTATCACAAAATGTTCGAAATCAGACTTTAACAGTCATTCAATGTTCAACTTTTGTCATCAATTCATGTTTTAGACACAAATTTCAAATCTTCAGTTCATCTAGGGTTTGAAACGCCTGAACAGAGGTGAAACGTTCAAATTTAAACTTTAAACTTGAAATTAGATGTCTCTAAACATGAACTTACGTTTAGAATCAGTGAAACTATCAGTCGATTACAAGATTTAAACAGAAACAATCGATGATGATGAAATGGTGAATTGAAGGTTTGAGAGTATCGGGCGCTATGTTCAGAGTGTTTGTGAGTGAATGAAGAACTGAAATCACAAGTGTTGTATTTATACAAGTGAAAATTTTTAGGCGCATGAGCACTGTTTATGCGCATGAGAATGAATTTTACACTAAGTATTTAGGCGCATGAGCACTGTTTGTGCACATGAGGTTTATACGCATGGGCACTGTACAGGCGCATGAGACTAGATGAAACGCCCAACACTTGGTAATTTTTGACTTCAAACGTCTAACCCTTGGAAGTCTGGTACTGTTTAGACGCATGAGCATAGATAATACGCCCAACACTTGACCAATATTTCAGACACATGACAACTGTTTAGGCGCATGAGCTTGAATGAAACGCCCAACACTTGTGCAAATTTCTGAAAAATCACCATACTCCTGAATTGGACTTAAGAGTACTGTTCAGGCGCATGAGGATACTTCCATAAGTCTTGACACTTGTAATTTTTCTCATTATCCGTCTGAACACTATTTAAACACATTAGCACTGTTCACACTTAATTTTTCAACACTTAGTCAAAATTGTTTGACTATCACTCAAAATTTTTATTAATTTCCCTCAATTTTAACAATTTTGAAATTCAAACTTTTATTTTTTCTTTTTGACCATTATTTTTATTTTAAATTTTCAAAAATTAATTTCCCGTTATTTTAGTCTCTATTTAATTTTTACAAAAACAAATAATCTCATTTTGTTTACAAGAAGCTTTTCCACTGAATTCAGGTCTATGATGACTCATAACAGAGAAGTGAATAGATGATTTAAATTATTAGAGCTCAATGATTATTCATATCACCACCAGGTGTGAGTTTATGACTTAACAAGTAATCAGTCTGAGAAGTCAACACTACTCATTGGTACTAAAATGGACAAACATGAATGCATGATTGATTTAGTTTGATCACAAGAAATTACTTTTTCAGTATAATTGCATGAGCTTACATGCACATCATATCTGATCACGTTAGACTTTAGAAGTGAGTGAAATATGCAACTGATCATAACTAATGTATCTATCATTTCTCACAAATTGCAAAGACAGATTCAGTCCTAAACACTTAACTTACAAGAAAAACTCTATTTTTGTGTTTTTGTTTTATATTTTTCTATTTTTATTTTGCAGTTTTCTATTTTTGTATTTGATTTTTTATTTTCTATTGATCATACACACATAATATATACAATCAGACAGTTAACTTTGACAGTTTCTCTATATTCAAGATTAAGCTAAGGGAGGGTTCTTATCATTTTTAATGAATTAAACAACTGAATTAAACTCAAAACCAGTTTTTAAATATGATTAATAAGTCCAATTGACTTGACCAAAAATTAAAATCGACCTAGTAAAAAGGCTTTTGTAAATAGGTCAGCCAACTATTTTTCAGTTGCTATTTTAATCAAAATGATTAAACCTATTTCAGAGTTATCTCTGAGAAAATGATTTCGAATTTCGATATGTTTTGTTTTTGAGTGCTGGACAGGATTAGCTGTAATAAACATAGCAGTAGTGTTATCAATGTAAATTGGGGTTTTAAGAAAATTAAACCCGTAATCCAGCAGTTGGTTTTGTAACCAAAGGATTTGAGAACATCCTGCTGATGTAGCAATGTACTTAGCTTCTGCGGTTAAAACAGAGACATTTGTTTGTTTCTTACATTGCCATGAGACAATTCTGGGACCTAAAAACTGACAACCACCTATCGTAGATTTACGATCTTGGCAACATCCCCCATAATCACTATCTGTATATCCATGTAACTCGAAGTTTCCTTCATAAGGATACCATAATCCTAAAGCCGGTTTTCCTTTGAGATACCTGAATACTCATATAACAGCGATTAGATGAGATTCCTTCGGGTCAGATTGATACCTGGCACAGACACAAATAGTATACATTATATCAGGTCTAGATGTAGTAAGATACATCAAAGATCCGATCATAGATCTGTATAGAGTTTGGTCAACTGATTTTCCTTTAGAATCAGGTTCAATCTTGGTATTTACATCAGCTGGAGTTCTGATGGATTGACAATCTTGCAGATTAAATTTCTTCAAGAGTTTATCAACGAATTTCTTTTGATTGATAAAAATTCCATCTGCAGATTACTTCACTTGAAGACCAAGAAAAAAATTAATTTCTCCCATAGAACTCATTTGAAAACGAGACTTCATGATTTCTTCAAATTCATTGCACAACTTTGGACTTGTAGAACCAAATATGATATCATCAACATACACTTGAACATATAAGAGATCATCAACATCCTTCTTAATAAACAAAGTAGGATCAATTTTCCCTCGCGTGTATCCATGTTGGATCAAATGTTGTGCTAACGTTTCATACCAAATTCGAGGAGCTTGATGCAGACCATACAATGCTTTGCTAAGCTTGTACACATGATGAGGATATTCTGAATCTTGAAAACCTGGAGGTTGCTTGACATACATATCATCGGTGATTGGTCCATATAAGAAAGTACCTTTAACGTCCATTTGATACCCCTTGAATTTCATGAATGATGCATAAGCCAGGAAGACCCGAATTGATTAAAGTCTTGCAACTGGAGCAAATACTTCATCATAATCTATTCTTTCTTCTTGGGTGTAACCTTGTGCAACGAGTCTCGCTTTGTTGCGAACAACAATTCCCCGATCGTCTGTTTTGTTTCGGAACAACCATTTTGTGCCTATGGCATTTTCTCCTTCAGGTAAATCCACAAGCTTCCACACTTTTTGTTTACGAAATTGCAATAACTCTTCTTGCATTGCTTCAATCCAACTATTGTCCTTTAACACTTCAGTGATGTTTTTAGGAACAATTTGAGATAGAAAACATGAGTATAAGTAGAGATTTGCTTGTTTTGAATGACTTCTCATTGTTCTCTCATTCAATGGACAGATAATCTGAGATGTAGGATGGTTCTTGTGAACACGAGATGTTGGAATCTCATTCACTTGAATATGAACATCCAGATTAGATTGGTTCAAGTCGGAAAGCTAATGTAATAAGTTCGAAGAATGTGGATTGAAATTAGGAACTTGAGTTGGTGAGTTGATAAAGTAATCAAGATTATCTGTAACAACTACATCATCAGAAATCGATGACGTTAGGTTGTATAATTTCAGGACCATCATTAGGAATAGGTTGTGAAACATTGGTATTTTCAGACAAGGAATGTTCTTGAGCTTGTTGAGGTTGATCATAAGTTTCAGACTGAAATATAGGATCTTTCACAAAAGAGAAAAATAGATAATCTGGGCTTGAGTCATCCATATCATCAGAATCAGAATCATCACTGAATGATCCGAGACCTCCTTCTTGTTTCTTATTCTGACCTATAGATTCAAACGAGTTAGAGTTGAAAGAGTTTGATAAAGAATCTAAATCAAATAACCAAGCTGGACCATTTGCAACTGATGAAAAGGAGTTTTCAAGAAATTTAACGTTGAAAGTTTCAAGGATAAAATTTGTCCTAGAGTTATAAACTCTAAAAGTTTTGAAATCGATGAATATCCAATGAAAAATCCTTCATCAGATTTTGCATCAAATTTTCCTAGCTGATCACTTGAATTTAAAATCAAAACTGGACAACCAAAAGATTTAAGAAAATCTATATTAGGTTTCCTTCCAAACATCAACTCATAAGGAGTTTTCTGTTTATCTTTCACAATCAATGAACGATTCTGCACAAAACACGCTGTGGATATAACTTCATCCCAGAAAGTGATTGGAATTTTGGCATCTGCTAACATAGACCGTGCTGCTTTAATCAAATTTTTGTTTTTCTTTTCAGCAACTCTATTTTGTTGTGGAGTTCTAGGAGCACTGAACTGACGAGCAATACCTTTTTCTGCACAAAATCTATCAATATTAGCATTTTTAAATTCCGTTCTATTATCACACCTAATTATTTTGACCTTTTTGTTCTAATTGGTTTTCTACTTTAATGATGAATTCTTTTAATAATTCACCCGTTTTAGATTTAGCATGCAAAAATAAAACCCAAGAAAATCTTGTAAAGTCATCAATGATAACTAAACAATAAGATTTCTTTCCAATACTCCGAACATTTGTTGGTCCTAATAGGTCCATATGCAACATCTGGAGAGGCTTGGAATTTGAGTTTATCTGCTTGGGCTTATAAGACGCTCTGTGTTGCTTTTCTTTTAAACATGCTGAGCAGAGATCAGTTGTGGCAAACTTCTTTGTTGGAAGACCTACAACATGATTTCCTGATACAAGCTTGTTCATGTTCTTGAAATTGGAATGCTCGAGACGTCTATGCCATAGCTGACTTTCGTCATTTGATGCTTGAGCAATTAGGCATGTTGTTTTTGTAGAAGGATCAACTTGAGACATATCTAATTTGTATACATCTTGATCTCGAACAGCTTTAACAACTAGCCATTCTTTGCTAATCTGAAAAACTGGCTTCAAAATATAACAGAACGAATCATCGAAAAGAACAGAATAAGATTTGTCACAAATTTAGGAAACACTTAAAAGATTAAAGTTCAACTGTGAACAGTAGTTGACTTTATCAAAGCTAATAATCCCATTGGACACCGTTCCTTCTCCTGTTATTTTTCCACCTGCATCACCTCCGAATGCAACATGTGTACTATCTTTTAATTTAAATTCTTGAAGCAAGGCATGGTTGCCTGTCATATGCCGGCTACACCCACTATCAACATACCACGTGTTAATAGGTCTTCTCGGACGTACCTGCATTTTGAAAAGAATTAAGTTGAGTTATCAACCCAAGCCGAGATGGTCTTGGGCTTGCCAAATTTATCAATAATGGTAAACTGTTTAAAGTGAAGCTTTTTCAAATCAGGCTTGTTGTTGACAAATTTACCAATTCCGTTCTCTTTCAACTTGTTGATTATCTTTGATTTGTTTTATCCTTAAAACATTGTAACGTTTTTCAAGATCATCATCAAGATATTTCAAATCATCAGACAAAAAATTTTGTTTACCAAACTACCCACCATTCATTCTTACAGATCATGGAATGAATTTTCCTTGATTAACTGTATTGGTTTTGTAGCATAAGAATCATCATAAACAGAATTATTTCTTTGAAAAGATCTCAAGCCTAAGGAAGGTTGTTTTGTCAATCTTTGAAAGTCAACACTTTGATTTCTTTGAAATTGTGGATTGACATATCCATTTCTTAACTGTGGATTAACATATGCATTCCTCGAGGAGTTCTTTTTGAAGTAGCAATTCTTAGTTTTGTGAGTTCTTTCATCATAATAGGTACAATATTTGTTGAAATAACAATCAGCTGTTGAATGGTTTTTCATATCACAAATGTGACAGTACCTGTTAAAGAAACATTTTTCAGTCTTATGATTGTACATATCACTTATATCACAGTATCTTTGTTGAAATTTAAACATCTGTTGATTAACTTTTGATGTGGAGGCCACACTTGATCCTTGTTTTGATTTAGGAGTTGAAAAGTTAATATGTTGTTTTTGATTTAAAAGTTTGTTCTTTTGAAATTTGGATTTTGCCTTTTGCTCATTAACATCATTTCTTGACTCTTTAGATACAAATCTTTTATTGACAGTGGAAGACTTGGAACTGAACCTGCTTTCAGATCAGCGTTAGATTTGTTCTTTGAGTTAGATTTGATTTCTGGAATTGTGTTCATGTCAAAAGTACCCGCAGATACAAACTTTATTGGTTTAAACTGATTAGTTTGATTTGTTCTTTGAGTTTGATTGTTTTGAGAAGAGTTAGATTTAACATTTTTCCTTCTCCTTCTTTGATTTCTTGATCTTGATGATTTCTGTTTACTTTGGGATTGAACATCTTCAGTAGATGACTCTTTTGTATTTTCTTTATCTTTTTGTTCTTTTTTCCATTTAATGAAATCTGGATTGTTTAATCCATAGGAAAATGAATCTTCAGATGTTACTTCATCTAGTTTTGCTTTCTCTTTATTCTTTGAGTTTTGTTTGTCATTATTTACCATCACTTCTTCAATAACAGACTCTTTTGAAACAAAAATTTTCTTAGTCATTGGTCATGGTTCATAAGATTTTACTTTTATAGGATGACCAGTTTTAATCTTCTCTGAATCTTGTTCCTTAAATATCTCAACATTCATTTTCTCTTCATCACTCTCAGAATTCTTTTTCTTATTTTGGAATGCACTTAGCTTAGCTTTGTTTTTAGGTGAGTGATCATGCATGTTGAAGTTTTCTGGTAATATGTTTGTGATGGATTCAGGCATTGGTTCATATGTAAAACCTAAACCTGCTTTTTGTTTGTCTTTTCTCTCACTTACCAGTTGTTCTACAATTGTTTTTGAACTTTTAACTTTTGCAAGATCAACTTGTGTTGTAGCATGTGCTATTTTCTCTTCTTCTAAATTCTTTGTCATTTCTTCAAGTTGTTTTGTAACAATTTCCAGTTTTTTCAAAGTTTTATTCCATGATGTTTGTAAAGAGAGGATCTTTTCATCAGATATTTTGTGATCATTTTTAAGTATGTTATGCATTACTTCCTCTTGTTTGAGCTTGTCACATATTTTATATGAATAAGTTCTGTAGTACTCTACTTGTTCAAAGCAAGCTTTAGTGCACATTTTTTCTCTTACTTCAACTGGATTTTTAGGATATTTTGAGAAATAAGTCTTAGAGTCAGAAAATGAATTTTCAACCTTTGGTTGATCTGACTGTGCCATTAGTGCAACTTTTTCTGAATCCTCTTTAGGATCAGATTTATCACTCTAATCATACTCTTCTTCTTCATTTTCTGAGTTACCTTCAGTTTTAGGATCACTGTCTTCTGACCAATCTTCAGTTTGAATTTCTGCAACAAGAGATAAACTAGAGGTTAGATCAGCTGTAAATTGTTCAGCATAAGCACTCCAGTCATATCCATCTTTAATGTTAACGACTAGAGCTTTCTTTGGCTCTTCAGATGCTTTTGATTCATCCTTAAGTTCTGGCATAGGAAGACTCTGATAAGGCTTTTGAAATGTCTTCTGAGACTGCTGATGATATCTTTGACTGCTAGAACCTGCTTGACTGTTTCCTCCTTGGTTTCTGGGAGCTTTACAATCTCTCAAGAAATGACCATAGTTGTTGCAGTTGAAACACCTTGACTTTGATTTGTCGAAGCCAATAGTTTTGTTAGCATTTGGCTTGTAGTTCCTGTTAACATAAGAGTGTTTTTGGCTTCTATAAGCAATTATCACCATCTGCCAGTTCAAGTCCATCTCTTCTACATCATCAGGATCCATCTTGAACAAATCCTACAAAACAAGATCTAATTATGTTAGATGACTACCTTGATAAGCTTGAAAACTTGCCATAAAAGCAGTAAAAGCAGATTTAGACTCATCATCCTGTAAAAGGATATTAATAACATCTTTAACTTTGCTAGTTTTAGCAGAGTTAAAAGATGGAGTCTCAGTTTGAGGTTTAGGAGTTTAAGTTTTAGGAGGAGACTGAGATTGAGGTTGAGTTGTGTAAACAGGAACACTTGTGTAAGAAGAATCTGTAAAGAAACCAGCTCCGACGAACAAATCACCCTCTTCTTCTAGAGATTTATCATCTTTGGCCAGAAAAGCATTCTCCACTGTATTAGCTGGAGATGCAACATACTTATACTGAGACATTGAAGCAACTCTATCATTGTTTCTGGAGCTCTCATCAATCTCAACTGATTCAATCTTGGCAATCAAAAGATCTAGATCCATAGGAAACTTTTCAGAATGCTTTAACAGTGTAACTATCTGTTTCCATGAAGATGGAAGAGCATTGAGAAGTCTGTAGTTTAGATCTTTGAGATCATTTTTGATACCAGCAGTTGACATCTCAGTAATTAGTTGCACAAATCTATTCATCATTTGATTAATTGTTTCCCCAGAAAGATGCTCAAATAACTCCAATTGCCTCTTGAGTTTCTGTCTTTTGAGATCTTGTATCTCTTTACCTCCTTCACATATGATTTTCAAAGCTTTGTACAAAGTGTACCCAGTTTGATAACCATCAAGTCTAGTCAAGACTTCCAATGGTAATCCTTTACACATCAATGAATAAGCTTTGATATCATTCATCACATTTCTTAAGTCATCACCTTGCAGATCATCCTCAGGATAAGGTTCTTGAGAGTCTTTTGTGTAAACAAATCCTCTATCAGGACCATCAGATGTAATCGGAATATAAGGCTTTTCTCTATTGACTTCCACAAGTCAGTGTCAATAGAATTTAGATGATGCTTCAGTCTTTAAGACTAGTTCTTGAAATCAGCTCTGTTCTTTAGCTTTGGAACCCTGTTCTCAGAATCTTCTGACTTAACCATTTTGTATTTTTGAATTTAAGAGAAAGACTTGTTTTTGTTGTTTTTTAATTTTTAATTAAAAACTATAAAATGAAAATACTTTTGGATTTTAGTTTCTAAAAAAAATTTCTAAGTGTAAACTGATAAGTCTGAAAGCTGATGCGCCTGAATAGTTGACAAGCACCTGAATAGTAGTGAAACGCCTACACAGTTCTCAAACATCTGACTTTGAAGTAGAAACACTCAAGGGAATGCCTTAGTAGAATTCTGAAAAACGCCCAACTGAAATGCGGCTGAACAGTTGCAAAGCGCCCAAACAGTTGTTAAACGCCTGGGGTCCAAACAGTTCAAATGCGCCTAAACAGTTGAAATGCGCCTAGAATTACTTTGTTTCTGCAAAGTCACCAAGTGTCCAAACAGTCTTAAAATGTCTCAACAGCGGTCAAACGCCTGATCTGAAACGTCTACACAGTATCAAAACGCCCAGATAGTGGAAATGCGCCTAGATACTTGTACAATTTTCAGCAGTTTTCAACCATAATGCGCCTAATTAATCAGCTTCAACGAACTCAGATCTTATGAAAATCTTCAAAACTTGATTAATTGATCTAAAAACTTCCAATTTGGTAGTAATTAGGTCGATTAACAATCCTTAATCCTCAATTTCATCAAACAACAACAACAAATCAGTATTCTGATTGAATTTCAGTCCGAATATGAAGAACAAAGTTCGAACACTAATTTAATTAATTTCTCAGATTTGAACAAATTGAACACAAAATTGTGATTCAAATCATGTTTCTATTGATGAAACACAACTAAAAACAACAATGAATTGATCAAATTGCAATCAATCACAGATTTCAAGTGATTCAATGAGCTCAAAATGTCGATAAGCTCTGATTACTGAACCGAAGGCTCTGATACCAATTGATCAGTTTAAAAGGATCGAATATGTGATGATTTCATGATGCAATGATCAATTCACACACAAAGTAATCAAACATAATTACATAAAAAAAAATCATAGATTTCATTGATAGTAAATGCACGGATACAATGTGTAGGGTTACAGTTCGTTCAACTGATTCTAACTGTTTCTTATCTATTGTCTGTTGTCTCTAATCTCGTCTACCCTGCACATACATAAAATATCCTATATATACTATCAAGAAACTAAGGAACATATATTTATAAATAAGTCCCTATACTATGACAAAAAATATACAAAGACAAAATACTAATCTTCTAGAGTCTAACTGCTTATAAAATATGCTCATAGCCAGAAACAAATAGACGAACTCTAAGTTCAAAACTAATAAAACTTTTTACCTCAATGGTTTTACACTTCAAATGATAGTAAATTAGGCAATAAATTGATTAAAACCAAATAACAAGGAAAGTAAACAATTAAAATACAAATCAAAGTTGACCTGATTCAAGGGTGGTTGGAACAAAGCAACAGACTAGTGAAATCTTTGGAGACTTGCGGCAAATGTTATTCCTGTCAAATAAGAAACCGGCGATGGCGGATGAGAGTGAATCGATATGTAACCGCCGAACAGTTGGAGATAAAACTTGGGTGTAACCGGTGATGGTTGAGGCGTGCGATGATGATGATGTTGATGATATGGAAAAAGATGGGGGGTTGAGGGTGCAATAGGAAGACGGAAGTACAGTGGTGTTATGAGTCGATAATTCTAGAAATTGAGTGAAAAATTTGAAGTATAATTCAACATAATGATCATCGGAGACAGCTTTTGTAAGGCCCCGTTCCCGGAACGCTTACAGCTGGTCAATCATTGCACACAAGCATAAAACATACATTAACTTTACTAAAATATTGCAGCGGAATTCTTTTAAACAAACCATTTCATATATATATAATTGCTTTTGCAAAATAATACATCGTTGACAGATTACAAAATATTACTCGTTGCATTACATCACAAAAACATTATAATTCTAAACCACGGATGCCATCCAAAAATACCAAGTAGCTGCCCCGTGCCATCCTCAGCAACATTTACCTGCCAACTGGAAACACATAAAAGTTAGCGTTGCTGAGTGAGTTCTAGTTTTATAATTTAAAATACTTTTCTTCCGTTTAAAACCATTCTTTCTTTACTTTCACATGTGATCATGCATCATACGTAGACATAGATAATAATTTATTATTATCTTTCATCGTCATACATTAACTTCCGTTCATTCATCATCGTACTTCATCTTTATCATTCATTATCTTTCTTACCGTACTATACGTACATTCATTAACTTCCGATGACATATACTGTACCCCGAACATTGTGCACAAAGCTGGTTACTGGGCCTGAGGTCTATCGTAGACCTCGAACATTATGCACGAAGCTGACTCCCGTACCTAGGGCAAGTACACTCATCATTATCATTCATCTTTCATTCCGGACCAACGCCATGTGCTATACCCCGAACATTGTGCACGAAGCTGGTTACTGGGCCTGAGGTCTATCGTAGACCTCAAACATTATACACGAAGCTGACTCCAGTACCTAGGGCAAGCGACATGGTTCCCATACATATGGTCAATCACAAAGATTAGACCCCTAGTGTGCATCCTTCTGGGGTAGCTAACCCGCACACAGTTGAGCTAACACCCTTCATTGGGTGTGAACCTCCATACATTGCTTGCAAGACTTTCCGTACATCATTCATTAATGCATGTACATTCATTCTTTATGTTCCTCTTTTCATTATCTTCCGCTTTACGTTACATAATAATTTCCATTTACTTTTCATAATCATACCACGTAAAGCCACGGAAAATAACATACATAACAAGGAACACAACATAAACATAACCATACCATACATAGCATCATCATCACATCACATATGATGTCATAAAGTCAACTTACATAACCCCCGGGAACATCCCAAGTCAAAGCCTACACTTTACATTTTCCCCAAAATCTCAGAAAATATTCTAAGGCATAGGCGCATGAGCACTATGCAGGCGCATGGCCTTGCAGGTGCATGGCCTTTCAGGCGCATGGGAACACTTAAGCACATGGGGAACTTTCAGGCGCATAGGCACTATTTGGGCGCATGATCCAACACTTAGGCTTCTGGGCAAATTTCTAGGCGCATGGACACTATGCAGGGGTATGAGTGCCTAGGCGCATGGCAGTTTTGGGCGCATGGAACACTTAGTCAAATTTAACTTATTCTAGGCGCATGGATACTATTTGGGTGCATGAGGTTTGGGCGCATGGGGCAATACTTAGGCAAATTCATCCGTTGGGCGCATGGGCCAAATCCAGGCGCATGGGCAACCAACACAGACTAATAACATCATATTCAGTCCCAAATCATCATTCATCATGTTCTAAACTTAGTTCTAGCATTCTAAGCATCATAACATGAACATGGCATCGTCATAACATCATAAATCACCCAAATCATAACCCACCCACATCCACACATACACATACATACGGGTACAACACCCATTTTTGTAAAAACATACATACATGCATTTTCAGCCCCAAAATCAGTTAAAACAAGTAAAAAGGGGTTATAGAACTCACCTTAAACAACCTTCGAGTATGACTTCCTTCAAACCCGTTTGCACTATGAGTTCAACCGCCTAGAAACCCACCAAAAACACACACCCGAACACAACAAACACACATAAGCATTTAACCGAGGCATAGGCCGGCCAAGAACAACTTAAAATGATGAATTCTTACCTTGAATTCTAATTCCTCTTCTTCTTTCTTCAAAAACCCGAGAGCTCTGCTCTTTCTCCTTTCTCTCTCTAGAAAATCCGGTTGAAGTGAAATATGCAGGAAGGTGTGGGCGGTCATCACCTTTTTTTACACCCACTTTTATTCTTTTTGTTCTTTTTGACACATTTAGCCTCTCAACTTGGGTTAAATTGTGTTTCTTCCTTTTTATCTGCTTTTATGCTTCACTTTGCATCACTTAAAATATCCGGGTGTTACAAGTCCAACCCCCTTATATAGGTTTCGTCCCCGAAACCTGTTATTCCTTAAACAAATATGGGTAATGCTGCCTCATCTCTTCTTCAGTCTCCCATGTAGACTCGGATCCCTTCCTGTGCTTCCACTGTACACGCACAAGGGGAACCACTTTATTCCTTAACCTTTTCTCCTTGCGATCAATGATTGCCACTGGTTGCTCCACATAATTGAGCCTTTTCATCAACTTTAATATCTTCCAGTGGTACAACCATATCTTCATCAACTAAACACTTCCGCAGATGAGATACATGGAATGTAGGGTGAATTCCACTTAACTCATCGGGTAACTCTAACCTATAGGCAACCTCTCCTACTCGAGCAATAATTCGGAAAGGCCCTATGTATCTCGGGCTCAACTTGCCCCGCTTCCTGAACCGAATGATACCTTTCCAAGGTGAGACTTTCAACCTAACTCTATCGCCCACCTGGAATTCAATTGGTCTACGTCTCTTATCGGCATATGACTTCTGCCTATCTTTGGCTGCCTTCATAAAGGCTTTGATCTTTTCGAGCTTCTCATTCGTAGCCTCAATCACCTCAATACTTCGTAACTCCTTCTGACCAATATCACCCCAACAAACGGGTGTTCTACATCTCCTACCGTATAGCATCTTATAAGGGGGCATACCAATACTGGCATGATAACTGTTATTATATGAGAACTCAGCTAACGGTAAGTGGTCATCCCAACTTCCTCCAAAGTTAATAACGCATGCCCGAAGCATATCTTCAAGCGTCTGAATAGTCCTTTCCGACTAACCATCCGTCTGAGGATGATAAGTCGTGCTAATGTGTAACCTCGTCCCCATCGCATCATGGAACTTCTTCCAAAATTTAGATGTAAACCGAGTGTCACGATCAGAAACAATAGACACCAGCACACCATGACGAGTTACAATCACTTTGATGAATATATCCGCTAATCTTTCAGAGGAGTACGTCTCGTGGATAGGTAGAAAGTGGGCACTCTTTGTTAAATGATCAACTATCACCCATATGGCATCATACCCTCTCACGGTACATGGTAACTTTGAGATAAAGTCCATGGTGATATGCTCCCACTTCCACTTCGGTATATCCAACGGTTGGATCTTCCCGTACGGCTTCTAATGCTCGGCCTTCACTTGCAAGCAAGTAAGGCACTTACTCACATACTCAGCTACATCATGCTGCATACCCGGCCACCAATAATCTTTCTTCATATATTGATACATCTTTGTAGCATCGGGATGAATAGAGTATCGAGTCTTATGAGCTTCATCCATAATCCTCCCACGTAAATCCTCGTAACGAGGGATCCACATCCGTCCGAATCGGGTTCTAACACCAAGAGCATTTTCACCCAACTCCGCAACCATACCTCTCATCCTTTCGGGGTTAAGATGATCTTCCTTCAATGCCTCGTCTTGAAACTCCTTGACCTGCTTCATCACATCAGAGGTCATAATCAACTGATAAGCCTTCACCCGAATCAGCTCGGGTCTCTCCTTTCGGCTAAAGGCATCCGCCACTACGTTGGCCTTGCCCGGATGGTAATGGATCTCGCAATCATAATCCTTTATGAGCTCCAACCATCGCCTTTGCCTCATGTTCAGGTCCTTTTGCTCGAAGAAGTACTTCAAGCTCTTGTGGTCCATGAAGATTGTGCACTTCGTTCCGTATAGGTAGTGCCTCCAAATCTTTAGTGTAAAGACCACAGCTGCTAACTCCAAGTCATGAGTAGGGTAATTCACCTCATGAACCTTCAATTGTCGGGATGCGTAGGCTATAACCTTTCCTTGCTGCATCAACACACAACCCAACCCTGAGTAAGAAGCGTCCGAATAGACCACTAAGTCCTCGCTTCCTTCGGGTAATGATAAAACTGGAGCTTGAGGCAACTTTGCCTTTAACTCCTCAAAAGCACTCTCTTGAGCTTGACCCCATACAAACTTCACATCCTTGCGGGTCAACTTAGTCAACGGAGAAGCTATCTTAGAGAAGTCTTGAATGAATCTCCTATAATATCCCGCCAACCCTAAGAAACTACGAATCTCGGATGGCGTCTTTGGAGACTTCCATTGCATCACCGCTTCCACCTTTGCCGGGTCTACCATAATCCCCTCGGGATTCACTACATGACCCAAAAACTGAACTTCGTGCAACCAGAACACAAACTTGGAGAACTTGGCATACAACTTATCTTTTCTCAACGTCTCTAGCACTTCCCGAATGTGACCGACATGCTCCGCCTCACTCTTCGAATAAATCAAGATATCATCGGTAAACACAATCACTGATTTATCCAACATCGGCCGACACACTCGATTCATCAGGTCCATAAAAGCAGCTAGCGCGTTGGTCAAACCAAAAGACATAACGAGAAACTCGTAGTGTCCATAACGCGTGCGAAAAGCTGTTTTAGGAATATGTTGTTCCTTCACTTTCAGCTAATGATAGCCAGATTGAAGATCTATCCTCGAGAACCAACTGGCACCTTGTAACTGATCAAACAGGTCATCAATCCTTGGCAATGGATACCGATTCTTCACCGTCAACTTGTTCAGCTCGCGGTAGTCTATGCACATCCTCATACTACCGTCCTTCTTCTTCGCAAATAAGACCAGAGCACCCCAAGGAGAGACACTCGGTCTAATGAACCCCTTATCAAGCAACTCCTGCAGTTTCTCCATCAATTCCTTCATCTCTGTCGGAGCCAACCGATACGGTGCCTTAGCAACAGGTTGAGCACCGGGTATCAGGTCAATTAGGAACTCAATTTCACGATTCGGTGGCACACCTGGTAAATCTTCGGGAAACACATCTGGGAACTCACACACAACCGGTACATCTGACAGTTGTGGTGTTGGCGTATCTACATCCTTCACGTAGGCCAAGTAGGCACTACATCCACGCCTCATGCACTTTCCCGCCACCGCTATCGAAATCACCTTCGGGATGGTCGTAACTTGATCACCGTAGATCGTCACCAAACTCCCGTCGGGCGCTGTCAGTCGAATCATCTTCTTACGACATATGATATTCGCCTCGTAGTCCGCCAACCAATCCATTCCTAGGACTATGTCAAATCCGCCTAAGGTCATCACGAATAGTCTAGCAGGAAATTTATGACCTTCTAGTTCTATATTGCAACCTTCTATCAGATCAACAATCCTGGTAGACTTACCTATTGCAGTTTCTACATCGAAGGGCTCATCAACACCTCTACTACTAACAGGCAACTTAGCACAGAAAGCAACAAAAATAAAACTCTTACTAGCACCTGAATCAAATAACACAGAAGCTAGAGTTTGGTTTACTCGAAACGTACCAGACACGACATCGGGGTCCGTCCTAACCTCCTCTTGAGTCATCGTGAATTCCCTGGCGCTCACCCTCTGCCCCTTGGTCCTGGTCTTCTGCCCTGCCCCGGAACTCTCAGCCCTTGGGCTTTTGCATTCTCGACTCATGTGGCCCTTTCCACCACAGTTAAAACACCTTGCCCCCTTGCACTCTCTTGCCATATGGCCTGGCTTTCCACACTTGAAGCACACGTTCAATCCCCACCTACACTCTCCGGTGTGCTCCTTCCTACACTTGCCACACCCCTTCAACCCCGCACCGGATGTGACCACACGTTGGTCATCCACCCGTGCCGTCTTGTTGTTTGCCGGGGCACCACCACGACCAAACCTCTTCCCATTCTAATTTTGGCCTCCACCGCCTTTCTTACTCACCTCAGCCACCATCACCTCCCTTTCATCGTACATTCTTCCTGCCAAATCAACCACCGACCTGAACGTATTCTGCCGGGTGGCGATCATGTGCCTACAGATATCCGCCGGCAAGCCCTGAATATACCTCTTGATCTTTCGCGACAGAGGTGTTACCTGATCTGGCACCAGTCATGCCATCTCGTTAAACTTGGTGGTGTATTGTTGGTGAGTCATCGTCCTTACCTCCAGCTGCAGGAACTCCCTCTCAACCTTGTCGAGTTCCCTATGAGGACAGAACTCCTCGATCACCAGCTTCTTCAACTCTGGCCATCTCATTCTTCCAATTTCCCTACTACCCTCGGCTTGGACGATATTGTCCCACCAACATAGAGTAGAGTCCACAAATGAATAAGTGGCAAACTTCACCTTCTGATCCTCCCGGCACTCGCTGATATCAAGTACAGCTTCCATCTCTCTCACCCACCGGTGAGCAGCAGCAGCAGTGCCGTTGCCATCGAAAGTTGGGGGCTTGCATCTTTGAAATGCCCCGTAGTTACAGCCTCGTGCTACCTCTGGCACAGGATCTTCTTTTTCTTCCTCATCAGCTGAGAGAATCGTCTCAGTCTCCGGTTGCTCCCATACTCGCGAGGACCTATTCCTCTCTTTCCTTTCTCCTTCTCTCATAGCCTTTATCACTTCGGTCACCACAGACGGTAAGATCGTCTGCATGACCTGATGAACCTCCTCTACAACAGCCTCCTTCACCGAGGCCCTTAAGTTAGCACTTTCGTCACCACCCTCCGGATGAGGGGTCTCGGGCTCTTCATGAGCCACCTCTTCAGCTCTAGGCCTTCCTCTTATGACCCGCGGTCCAGCACCACGTCCACCACGACCTCCACCTCGAGAAACCTTTGAAGATCTACCACCAGCCATCCTCTAACACGCTATAAGGTTCAAACACTAACACGGTCATTCAAGGTAATAGCTCAGTTTATGTCAAGTATAGTAAGTCCCTAATTACAGTAGCCAGTTGTGATTAGCCACTTACTTTACTCTTTATACCCCAAGCATTTCCTATCCTGACTACATTAGTATCTAAATCTACTAAGAAGCACATAAATCACATAACATGTGCACGTAATACCGGTTAACATCAAGAAACTACCTGATAGCACGTAGCTACTCGGACTGGCATCCCTTCCCTTTGTCCCATTTTCAGTTTAAGTTTAGGTTTCTTTTGAAAATTTTAACCTGTTTCACTTAAACTTTGGCTCTGATACCAACTTGTAAGGCCCCGTTCCCGAAACGCTTACAGCTGGTTAATCATTGCACACAAGCATAAAACATACATTAACTTTACTAAAATATTGCAGCGGAATTCTTTTAAACAAACCATTTCATATATATATAATTGCTTTTGCAAAATAATACATCGTTGACAGATTACAAAATATTACTCGTTACATTACATCACAAAAACATTATAATTATAAACCACGGATGCCAACCAAAAATGCCAAGTAGCTGCCCCGTGCCATCCTCAGCAACATTTACCTGCCAACTGGAAACACATAAAAGTCAACGTTGCTGAGTGAGTTCTAGTTTTATAATTTAAAATACTTTTCTTTCGTTTAAAACCATTCTTTCTTTACTTTCACATGTGATCATGCATCATACGTACACATAGATAATAATTTATTATTATCTTTCATCGTCATACATTAACTTCCGTTCATTCATCATCGTACTTCATCTTTATCATTCATTATCTTTCTTACCGTACTATACGTACATTCATTAACTTCCGATGACATATACTGTACCCCGAACATTGTGCACAAAGCTAGTTACTGGGCCTGAGGTCTATCGTAGACCTCGAACATTATGCAAGAAGCTGACTCCAGTACCTAGGGCAAGTACACTTATCATTATCATTCATCTTTCATTCCGGACCAATGCCATGTGCTATACCCCGAACATTGTGCACGAAGCTGGTTACTGGGCCTGTGGTCTATCGTAGACCTTGAACATTATGCATGAAGCTAACTCCAGTACTTAGGGCAAGCGACATGGGTCCCATACATATGGTCAATCACAAAGATTAGACCCCTAGTGTGCATCCTTCCGGGGTAGCTAACCTGCACACAGTTGAGCTAACACCCTTCATTGGTGTGAACCTCCATACATTGCTTGCAAGACTTTCCGTACATCATTCTTTAATGCGTGCATACATTCATTCTTTACGTTCTTCTTTTCATTATCTTCCGCTTTACGTTACATAATACTTTCCATTTACTTTTCATAATCATACCACGTAAATCCACGGAAAATAACATACATAACAAGGAACACAACATAAACATAACCATACCATACATAGCATCATCATCACATCACATATGACGACATAAAGTCAACTTACATAACCCCCGGGAACATCCCAAGTCAAAGCCTACACTTTACATTTTCCCCAAAATCTCAGAAAATATTCTAAGGCATAGGAGCATGAGCACTATGCAGGCGCATGGCCTTGCAGGCGCATGGCCTTTCAGGCGCATGGGAACACTTAGGTTCCTGGGGAACTTTCAGGCGCATGGGCACTATTTGGGCGCATGATCCAACACTTAGGCTTCTGGGCAAATTTCTAGGCGCATGGACATAATGCAGGCGCATGAGTGCCTAGGCGCATGGGCAGTTTTGGGCTCATGGAACACTTAGTCAAATTCAACTTATTTTAGGCGCATGGATACTATTTGGGTGCATGGGGTTTGGGCGCATGGGGCAATACTTAGGCAAATTCATCCGTTGGGTGCATGGGCCAAATCCAGGCGTATGGGCAACCAACACAGACTAATAACATCATATTCAGTCCCAAATCATCATTCATCATGTTCTAAGCTTAGTTCTAGCATTCTAAGCATCATAACATGAGCATGACATCGTCATAACATCATAAATCACCCAATCATAACCCACCCACATCCACACATACACATACATAGGGGTACAACACCCATTTTCGTAAAAACATACATACATGCATTTCCAGCCCCAAAATCAGTTAAAACAAGTAAAAAGGGGTTCTAGAACTCACCTTAAACAACCTTCGAGTATGACTTCCTTCAAACCCGTTTGCACTATGAGTTCAACCGCCTAGAAACCCACCAAAAACACACACCCGAACACAACAAACACACATAAGCATATAACCTAGGCATAGGCCAGCCAAGAACAACTTAAAATGATGAATTCTTACCTTGAATTCTAATTCCTCTTCTTCTTTCTTCAAAAACCCCAGTGCTCTGCTCTTTCTTCTTTCTCTCTCTAGAAAATCAGGTTGAAGTGAAATGTGCAGGAAGGTGTGGGCGGCCATCACCTTTTTTTACACCCACTTTTATTCTTTTTGTCCTTTTTGACACATTTAGCCCCTCAACTTGGGTTAAATTGTGTTTCTTCCTTTTTATCTGCTTTTATGCTTCACTTTGCATCACTTAAAATATCCGGGTGTTACAGCTTTCGGTGGTGATTTGCATAGAACGAATAAAGTTAATGGAGAAATTATCACCACAAATTACCATCTTAATTGTTATTGAGCTGTTAACAACTGGCAAGGAAAAGAGGAAGGGGGATATGTGCTCAATAGCAATGAATGAATGGCATTGAAAGTGAATGGTGATTTTGTTTGGCCACATGTATATGCTTTAATATTTGTATTATAAGCATCATATGTTGTACTTTATTTTAAGGGTATAAATGAAATAAAATGGTTAATATTTTGAAATTTAAGCAAGACTTTTCATATGGGTGTCTTAATACATATGTAAAATTACCATTGTATCATACTTTCACTTTTATTATAAAGATATAGATAAATATTAACATTATTAAACTCACAATATGCCCAAGTAAAATATTAGTATTATTGTTATTATAAATATTAAGATATATATTAGTTATATACTTAAATATTTAAATAAAATAATACTTAATTTAATAGTATTTAGCTATAAAAATATAATTAGTAAATATAAATTTAAATGTCAATTTATAGTATTATAAATAAATAAAATTTAATGAAGTGAATTAAATAATATCATATTATTAAATAATATATTAATAATGTGTATAAAATACATGAAGGAGACAAGGATAAAAATGTCAAGTCATATAAAATTTAATAGATAAATTTACCATATTACCCCTAAAATGTTTTAAAATCTTAATCAATTACCTATTCTATCATTCTCAAATGTCTTGCATTCCTTTGTACATGTTGCTTCAAAACTTATACACTTGGCAAACTTACATCTTTATCTAAAGAGATGTATTATATAGTAACTAGAAGGGTGCCCGCGCAATGCAGTGGGGTGTCATTTTACATCCGGCACGTGCACTTAATATTTTGTTATTCTTGTAGCAGTTTACAAAAGTCTATCATGTTTTTTCTAAGCTAAAATTCAAAACACCAAATAAATGAGTTCTGCATGACTATTTGTACATATATGCATTAACTTATTGTACTCACAATATACAGATCTGTTAACTTATACAGACATGTTTAGCAAAATGTTTACAACAAAAAGTTTAAAAAAACACAGGTTAAGTTATAGTCTCAAAACGTTTTTAAATGTGATAGATTAAAAGATATAGCTGAAATATTAAAATATATTAAGTTTTTTTGGTTTATGGTTAGATAATATGAAATTTTATGCAAGTGTTAGTAAGTGTAAGGTTATTATATAACTAATTGTAAGGGTTAATATGTAAATAATGTTATAAATATTATTTTACCTTCAAAAGTGGTTGTATCTTATGAATTGAATACATTAATTGTTTTTAATTTTATGATATATTAAAATACTACTCTCATATGTTTTATATATATTATGGATATAAATTATAATTCTTAATATATAGTATATATATAGATTATAATTCTTGTGATTATTGTTTAGGTAAAATATTATTAACAAAAATAAAAAACTAATTCATATGGTCATGCAACCTAAAAAGTTGCTTGATAACCAACCCGTCTAATGCGTTTGTTTTGTCACCAGTATAAATATATTATGGTTAAGTGATTGCATCAACATATATTAATTCACTATGCTGCAATCATCACGAGGCCTTGTTTGCAAGCAAAGAATCATTTGTTCATTTAGCTTTAAAAAAGACAATCACAAAAGATTGATTGCAGGGATCGCCTGTTGTATTTAATATATAAATTATATTCTTCATATGCTTATATTAATCTAAATATCCGAAACTGTAGTTTTATACTTTTATAATCGTACATTTGTCTAGTATATTACAAAAAGGATATACCACTCTTGATCCATTCTCGAGTCTACGAATTGGAGTGTAAGCATAACTCACGGGGAACCACAAATAACTAAGCAACATGAAATTTTCTATGTATTATTTCACTTTGATGGTGTTTACTATATACATATTCAATGTAATAAGTTAGTTATTATTTATATTATTTGTCGTAGAAACGATTTATTATTATTATTATTATTATTATTATTATTATTATTATTATTATTATTATTATTATTATTATTATTATTATTATTATTATATTATTATTATTATTATTATTATTGATATTATTGTTATTATTATTATTATTATTATTATTATTATTATTATTAAATAATTAAGAGGATTCATGGGATAGGGTTACAGCCCATCCAAGATGCTAATGTGGGCGGTCAACCGCCAGGGAACCCGTAGCCAAAAAGCCAAGAAGGCGTGGGGCGTTTAGGGTGAGACCTATACTGACCACATGTTAGCATCCTGGATAACGACTGTGTAAAATCACCAACGTTACATCTTTTCTCTTGATCTTCTTCCCTCGTTTGAGTTTTATGGTTTTTCTCTCTTTTTCCATACAAGGTCCTGCCTTCTATGGTATCAGAGCCATGGTGTTCTGTTTGATGTGTGTGTATGTTTCAACACTTACTCCTGATATTCAAATATGAATATTTTAAGATCAGAAGATACTGTTAAAAACAGTATGGAGGAAGAATATGATATTCCTCACAATTTAGATTTATTAAATAAATAGACTATTCCAAAAATTGATTACAAACTAATTTATAAATTAGGAACTTTTGAAAAATTGGGATTAAAACAAGTTGTTAAAACAACTGAGGAAACATTTTCCTTAAGTACAGATGAAATGATAATAAAATTATTATCAAAAAGAGATTTACAAAAATATAAAAAAGAGTATAAATTTATTCATATAGGATTAGTGCAAATTGCATTTAAGCCTCTAACTTTAGAAGGCTTACCAGAAAGTTTTGTAGCAGCTCTCAGAGATGCTAGAAACTTAAATTGGAAACAATCCCTTATGGGAATTGTTCAATCTAGTCCGGCCCATGGCCCAGTTTATTTTAATGTTTATCCTAACTTACAATTATCATTGTCTGATGTCAATATTTTAGATGCTTTAACTTTGAATGTTAAAACGCATGGTTACAATTATGTACCAGGATCAGAGGTAATATGTATCTGTTATAGGATTTATTATAAACCTTTATTTACGCTTAATCCTTATTGTAAGATGGTAGATAAACCGTTAAATGAAACAATTCTAATAGAAACCAATTTTAGTAAAGCTAATATTACTACTAGAAGGAAAATAAAATAGGAAGAAATTAATTTTCTAGAAAACTGGCTACTAGATAAAGCTAGCCCATCTCAACAATATGTGGATAATAATCCAATAAATATTTCACAAACTAATGAAGGGTCGGTTCAAATACAATTTGAAAATAATAAAATAAAATATGAACCCTCTCTGTCCAAATCTGTGTCATCACACTACTATATTTCCCTTGTAGATTACACAGTTAGAAGTCCTTCTAGGGCATCAACATCTAGAATCAGGGAAGAATTACCTGAAAGAAAAATAGATGAATTAAGAATAAACTCGGATAATATAGTTCGAGGAATTAGAATAGATCCGGAACTAACCGAATCAGAAATAAATTTTGTTTAAATATGAATACAAAAGAAAAATTAGATTCACTCCGGGATCACCGGTAAGAGAAGAAATTTCTAATGAATTTCTCCAACCCAAATGAGAATTATTTAGAACATGGTTTTTTAAAAATTTTGAAAAAACAGATAAAGAATTTTTTAGAAAAGAATTTTACAATGAATTAAATGAGAAACAAGAGATTATACCTTTTGTTCCATGGTTTATTGAAAAATATACTAATAGTATTATTTCTGTTATAGAAAGAAATTTTAATATTAATGGAAATATAGTATCGAATGTTTTCCCTCCTACTAATGGTTTTAAAATTGAAAAAGAAGGAGAGGAGAGATACTATCAAGCTTTTCAAAAACTTCTGGAAGGTGAAACCTTGCAGACAACTATTTCTCATATAAATGGTTTAATAAAACAACAAAATTATTCAAATCTTTATTTAATAATAATTGGAGAACAACTCCAAGATATTTCTTTTAAATGGCATAATATGTTGTCGGCCAATTATGAAGGTGAATTATTGAGCCTTCTTTTCTTCCTTGTAGGGCCTATTGTGTCCTTTTGTTTTTTGTTTTTTCTGGTGTATTAACCGGATCGAATTCTTCCTCTAAATCTGCCATCATTTTGGCATAGGACTCATCATCCATAGACTTGTCTTCTTCTTGACTGTCTTGGTACAACTGAGTATCTTCCCCTATTTGAAAAGAGTCTGATACATACATTTTTGAGCTTGATGAAGCTTCATTCTTTTTGAAGTATTTGGCTATATCTTTTTTAACTTCTTCCATGTATTGATGTAGAAGTTCTTCTTGACTGAGATTTTCAGTACCTGTAGTCATTTTTAATTTTCTGATAATATGTTGGAAGGGACTAGGAGATTCCCTTTGTTGTTGATTTTTTTTTTGTTGTTGATATGATTCAATCGTCTGTTGAATATGATCTATTGTATCTTGGCATTTAATCTTGCCGTCTTCAATCTTCATCATCTGTTTCCAGAATTTTGTCATATATGTTCTTTTTAAACAGAACATATTTTCACTGGTATAACCAGTTTCTGGTAACCACTTCCATATCCATGGAATACTGAATTGGACAAAGAAGTGTAATGAGGCCATCCCCTCAATGAAATTGTTATCATGTTGTGCCTTTATTAAGGCAGGAGATAACTCCACCCATTGGGTGTATAAGGTTTTAAACCTTTGTGAATCTTTATTAAAGATATTAATTGATGGACCGTATGACTGCCACCATTTATAAAACCAAATCGGAATCTTCGATTCATAAATCTTAGAACATATTTTGATAAACCAAGAATGTTTATAATTCTGGTTTTCAAATAGGAATGCTTTATGAAAGGCATTCACATAATCCCAGTAGTTATATCTAATGGGAGTTTTTGTTTCAGGGTGAAAATTTCCCTGTCTTTTAATGGAGATATTCCCCAATTTTCAACAGATATGATCTGTTTAATTATGAATTTACTAAAACTTATTGTTTTATTTCCTCCCATATAATGGGTAATCTCACAATTTGTGGCTTTAAGGATTTCCTCATAATATGTTCTGGACTTATAAGTCTCAGTTGGATAGAATCCAGTATCAAAATATCTCTTGATTATAAACCAAGGTTGATCATTCCATTTTTTATCTTTGTGATCAAGAAGGAGTATAACATCCTTTTTTGGATTATGAATCCAGTTTTCATCATCATTATCACTAGCAGCTTGAGCATATGATGCTGTTTCTTCAGAGGTTTGACTCTGAGCTGCTTTATGGGCTAAAAACTCTTTAAAAGTTTTTTCATCAACTTGAGGTTTTGAAGAGGATGATGCATATGATGCATTATCCATAGCTATAAGCTTCTTATTACCCATTTGATGGATAATTCTTTCTGTTCCTCTTCCTCTATAAGAGGAAGATCTTCCACGACCTCTTCCCCTTTCCCAGGGGACCATTCCTGAAAACTTAAAGATAAAGATTATTTATCCACAAGAAAGTATTATTTCTTTATATTTTAAATCTTTAAGTTGTTTATTTAAAGATCGTATTCCATATTCAATTTTTTTAATAGCATAATCTTTAGCTTTATCTGATATAAATGGAGTTTCTTTTATTTCTCGAATATTATCATATGATCCTATCAATTGGATCTGAATATTAATTGTTTTTTCAATAATTTCAAACATCGCCATGCGCATAATTCCTCTTAAATGACTCATTAATTTAAATATTCCCTGGTAAGAAAATCAGGAAGACTATTATCAGCTCCTTTTTTATAAATTATTTCAAAATCAAAAGGTGCGAGATGTGATTGCCATCTGGCAAACATCTGCTTAGAAACATCATGTTTAAAATCTTTATTAAACATATATTTAGCTGCATTGCAGTCAGTTTTAATTATAAATTTCTTATTGAATAAATCATCTTGAAATTTTAAAACACATTTAACTATTACAAGAATCTCTTTTGCAACAGTTGCATAATTTTTCTGGCTTTCATTCCATTTTCCAGAATAAAACCTAACAAGATATTCTTGTTTATTTATTGGAGATATTTGTTTTAGTATACCCCCATAGCCTATATCTGAGGCATCAGTTTCAACAATTTTTTCCCATTCTGGGTTTGTTATGGTTAAGCAAGAAAGGTTTTGAACCTTTTGCTTAATCTTTTGTACTGCTTTAGTATGATCGATAGACAATGGCTTAGGATTCTTCCTTATCCTATCATATAATAAAGCCGTATCTTCTGCTAAATTTTTATAATAAGGAAGAATGTAATTTAGACTTCCAAGAAATCTTTGTAATTGAGTTTTATCTAAAATCTCATCTGGAAATTTAGACGCAAATTCAATACTTCTATTGATCGGAATTATATTTTCTTGATTAATATTATGTCCTAAAAATCTGACTTTAGTCTGGAAAAGAGACATTTTTGGTCTAGATATAACTAAACCATTTTTTAAAATTATGTTTTTAAATATTTCTAAATGTTTAAAATGAGTTTCAATATCCTTTGAAAATACACTATAATAAATTCACTATAAGGAATGAAAATATCATTCATGATATTTTGGAATTCTGAAGGGGCATTTTTAATCCAAATGGCATAACATTCCATTCGTAATGCCCAACAGGTACTGTAAAGGCAGTTTTATATCTGTCTTTTTCTTCAATTTGTATTTGCCAGTATCCTGACTTTAAATCAAATTTAGAAAATATGTTTGACTCGTATAATTTGTCTAGCAAATCCTTTTTATTAGGTACAGGATACCTAATCCATTTTAAAACCTTATTTAGCGGTTTATAATTAATAACCAGTCTTGGTATGCCTCTTTCTTGTTCAGAATGTTTATTAACATAAAAGGCAGTACATGACCATGGAGACTTTGAATTTCTAATTAAATTCTTTTTTAAAAGAGATTTTATCTCTTATTTACATAATTCCATATATTCAGAATTCATTTGACAAGGTCGAGCCTTGGTCGGAATCTGACTTTCATTAAAGTTTTCTTCGTATGGAAGTGAAATAATATGTTTCTTTCTATCCCAGAAAGCATTAGGATGATCGCATATTTGTAAACTAAACTGGTGTTCTATTAATCTAATCTTTTCTTGTAATTTCGAATTATTTAATCTTTCTTGAATACTTAAAGAAAATATTTCTTTTTGCAAAAAATCAATTTGATTTATCTTTGCTTTTAGCAATTCTTGTTTTAAATTGTTTAATGTTCTTGTAATTGGATTAGAAATGAATTTAAAAACAATTTCTTTTCCCTCATACGTACCAGTTATTCCAGTATGGTCTACATTTTTTAAAGGAAATATTTTGTCAAAGAAAGGGCTTCCAAGTATAACTTGGTTACCTAAATTTTTTACTAATACAAAACTTGTACTAATACAAGTATTATTTTGACAAATAAAAGCTTGAGGGATTTTATAATTTACCTCTAATTTTTCTTTCCCAGCATGACTGAGAGTATGTGTAGTTTTATAATAATACTTTGCAGGAATTAATCATTCCTGTATACAATTTAAATCTGCACCACTATCAAAGAGTGCAACTACTTCTATTAAGAAATCATTTCCTATTAGTAATTTAATTTTTCCATGCCATTTTTGAGAAGTAATAATTTCTCTTATATTTTTCAGATATAATTCTGATTCTTCTATTGGTTGTATATTTAATTTATCTTTTTCTAGACATATTATTCTATTATCTAATTCTTTATTATTCTGTTGTAAAATCTTTACTTTTGATTTTAAATTATCAATTTCTTTCTTTAATTGTTGTATATCAACAGGTTTTTTATCTTTATTTCTTTGGTTTAATTGAATTTTTATTCGGCCAAAGAAAATGGTTTTGATTCTTTAGAATTTGAACAAGAAGTACCTTCTTCTTGTTTTCCCATAAATGAAAAGATTATCTTCTCTTTAATCTGTGGATCATCTACCACTTTTAACAATTCAATTAGTTCACTCGTTAATACGTTTATTTCCATATTTTAGAACTGTGAAATTATTTTATAAATATTTTCTTCTTCTTCTTCTGAAGTATTATTACAACAGTTGTTTGTACAACAGTTTTCTTCTTCAGAGGAAGAGTATAGACTTTCATTTTCTAAAATATTTAAATCTTTATTAGAAGATTGATCAGATTGAGTATCTGATTCTAAAAGTATCTTTGAGATTTGATTTTTTAAATCTTCATCTTCTAGCTTATTAAGCTTCTTTCTAACCCAGCAAGTTTTTGCTGTGTGGCCTATTTTTCCACATTTCTTACAGGTTAATTTTGACCTATATGTCTTATACGAAGGTTCATATTTTTTAATCCTTTTATTTTTTCTATCTTCCCTTTTCCTTTTTCTTTTTTGATATTGGTAGGGATTTGATTTTTTAATTTTCTTAGAATTATTTGAGGTTCCTTCTATACCAAATTGACTATAGAATTCACCTAATTGTTTCTTTTTCATTTAAAGAATGTTTTTTAATTTATTGGTTTAACTTAGTTTCATTACATAAATTTAAACCTTCTTGAATACAAGTTCCTATTAACTTGCCGTAAGTATAGTTATCATAATCTATACTTGTTCCATCTTTTCTTAGGTTATTCCTAACTCTTTCTGCAAATAAATACGGGAGGCCATCTACAAATTTTGACTTTCAATGTGAGCTATTGGACTCGGAGAGTTCCATTACTCTGCTTAGGAAAGTGTCTTTATAACACCTAAAAGATGTTAGGGTTCTACACTTAAGATTTTGTAGAAGAGTCCTAATATTCTCTGAATTATCAGACCATCTACCTAGTGTTCTATAATATTGACTATTAAAGTATAAACTGAGTTGTTTTCAACAACACCATTGTCCTCTTTTGTACTATTGAGGATCTCCTGTCTATCTGAATCTGATAGATAATTATCCCACCAACCTTTAAGTTGGCCTGTAAAACCTGATATAATCATCTGAGCTATTGTCTTAATTGTATTCTTATTATTTTGACAAATAGTGCTATACATAAGCATCCTATGAACAGTATTATAAATCTGTCCTTCTGTTTGACCATCTATGTTCCATTCATAGATCATTTTTCCATTATACAAATTACGTATTCCTGTTCTTCTATTAGAACATCCTGTGGAGTAGGCCTAGGATAATAATACATCCTTTGAGTTGGCTTATCAGCAAACTTAAATAGCTTCATGATTTCATCATTGATCTTTTGCTTATAATCTTCTTCTTTTAGACTATCTTCAAAATCCGATAATGTATTTATTTTTAGATTTTTCAAAATACTAATTGAATCATTTAATGTTTGCATTCAATTTTCTTCAGATTTTGTTCTGAAATCTGTTACCTTAGGAGGTAATTGAATGCTAGGAGTAGCAATAGACTCTTTATTTTTTATCTAGTCATTTATTATGATACTTTGTTTTTCTCTCTTTTTGACTATTCACTTTTTGACTTATTGTATAATAATGCGTCAGACGCAATTATAGGCGAATATTCGCGGAAATATTCGGTGTCAAAATCCCTATATAAAGGGACTTAGTGTGTAGTATTAGACACCGGTCTGAAGAACCACTCCTCTCTTCTCTTGTAATCTTGTAAAAATTGATACTCAGTTGTACCAAGACAGTCAAGAAGAAGACAAGTCTATGGATGATGAGTCCTATGCCAAAATGATGGCAATTTAGAGGAAGAATTCGGTCCGGTTAATACACCAGAAAAAATAAAAAACAAAAGGACATAATAGGCCCTACAAGGAAGAAAAGAAGGCTCAATAATTCACCTTCATAATTGGCCGATAACATTTTTGTCTTAACGTTACATTATTGTAACTTTACTATTCACTTTTTGACATAGAAGGCAGGACCTTGTATGGGAAAAGAGAGAAAAACCATAAAACTCAAACGAGGGTAGAAGATCAAGAGAAAAGATGGAACGTTGGTGATTTTACACAGTCTTTATCCAGGATGCTAACATGTGGTCAGTACAGGTCTCACCCTAAACGCCCCACGCCTTCTTGGCTTTTTGGCTACGGGTTCCCTGGCGGTCGACCGCCCACAATAGCATCTTAGATGGGTTGTAACCCTATCCCATGAATCCTCTTAATTATTTACCTTCATCTGTGTTTTAAGATCTCTTTTATTATGATAATCTGTTGAGCATTATTATTATTATTATTATTATTATTATTATTATTATTATTATTATTATTATTATTATTATTATTATTATTATTATTATTATTATTATTAGTATTACTATTATTATTACTATTATTATTACTATTATTATTATTATTATTACAATTATTATTAGTATTACTATTATTATTACTATTATTATTATTATTATTACTATTATTATTATTACTATTATTATTATTACTATTATTATTATTATTATTATTATTATTATTATTATTATTATTATTATTATTATTATTATTATTATTTGCAGGACAGATGAATGGTGGTCAATGCAACAGTTTCACAAGATGGAGAGATATGAAACACTTAGCACATCAAATAGGGAACCGGTTAGTGATGATACAAAAACACAAGTAAAAGAACAAGAACAATAACACTCAAATATGGTTTTCAAGAATGATCTATATTGCTCTCAAGTTCTTACAAGTGTTACAAAGCATAAATAAAAAGATACAAGTACTTGAGATACTTTATACTACATCCTACAGCCGACTATACTTTGAAAGCCAGCTGGATACACTTATCTAGATAACAAGATAAATATAGAGTCAAAAGGCAGATTGCCTTTCGACTAGTGACTATGACATACAATAACTCACATCCTTATCTATTACAAAAAGGATAAAAGTACATAGTTGTAAAGTTACAGACAAAAGACCTTAATCTATAGTTGACAAAAGCATGGACTTTTCACCAACTTATATAAGTTGGTGAGTCTTCAGAGCGGCAGCGGAAAGCGGTTCAACTTTTGTCATAAGGTGATTCAGAGAAAGCATGTCTTTTCTGTCTTTGGAAGAAATCAGTCTTTTGGCTTTGAAAGACTTTGTCCTTGAAGCTTCGGAAGACTTCATCTTTGGCTTCAGAAGATATGGTGTTTTGGCTTCGGAAGATTTGACACTTAGCATAATTCACTGAGTTGTATCAAATCTTCCGAAGTAACTGCATACTGAGAGCTCTTGGTTGTTCTTTGGTTGCATCAGCCTCTAAGTGTATTCCTTACAAACTCCCCTAGGCTGATGCTACCAAAACTGAAGAGATCTTTGATTCTTGATCTTCATCTATTGACAATCCTTATCAAAATTAAGACCATTTCTTTGATCATCAGCTGGTCAGGATTCCTTAGACTCTCAAATTATCTCCTCATGTTATAGAAATCATGTAAAGGGAGATCAAGTATGTTTGTTAGAAGTATAAGTCTTAACCTCCTTGATCTCTAGTAACATACTTTCTGTCTGGATTGGTTGCAAACATCCAAGACATAATGGGTCTCTCAGCAGCAAGAGGCTCTACTTGAATAGGAGTTGGATGAGCAGCCTCTTCATGATCACCCTCAGGATGTTCTAACCCATCCTGAGATGTAGAGGTGGATGCCTTGGACTTCTTCTTATTCTTCTTGTCCCTTCTAATGGCCATCCTTTTCCTCTTCCTGTATTTTAACCGAGGAGACTGGCCTGCAGTACCAGATTGCTCTTGTTTTTCTTCCTCAGTTGGGTCCTTGTCCTTCACAGGTTTAGAAGGAGAAGGATCTGGACCCTGCTGTGGATCAGAAGATGAAGCTGGCTGTGATGCAGCACTAGGTCCAGGTTTTGTTGTCTCTTATGGTTTAACCTTGACCTCAGATTCAGGTGCAACCTGACATGGTGGAGAATGCAAGTCAATCAACTCA
The DNA here is from genome assembly GCA_025506505.1 of Flaveria sonorensis. NCBI lineage: Eukaryota > Viridiplantae > Streptophyta > Magnoliopsida > Asterales > Asteraceae > Flaveria > Flaveria sonorensis. The sequence continues at coordinate 15,631,063 of CM046423.1, read as the reverse complement.
CCCTCTTGAACTTCTGCTTGATCAATCTAATGTGCTCATCCATGGTGGATAGAGACATTGGACCAAGTCTCCTTCCGGAGAATCCATACAGCTTCAAAAAGCTCACCATCTTCTGTTTGCCAGCAGATTTCTTCAAGTTTGCTTTGATGGTGGCTCTTGACTTTGTAACCTCTTCCTTTATCTTCCTCTTAGCAGCTTTTTTCTCCTTTAGAACATGTTGCTCTAGCTGCTTGAGGTATTCAAATTCAATGTAATCGTATGGCAAGGGAAGAAGGTCTGCTGCTTGATAGAGGCCTGTGGTACTCAAGTAGGTGATCATGTTTTGTCTATCTTGTTCCTTACCTTCCTAAGTTTGTTGTTCAGCAGCCACAACCTCTGTTTCAGGGCTTTCCTGAACTGGGGAGAGGGAAGGAACTTTGTAGAGTCTTTTTCTCCTTCTTTCTTCTTTGATCTTGAGGAGCAATTCTGCATCCTTAGCTTTCTTCATCTCCTTTGACACTTCCATGTCAGCGAGTTCCTCCAATTTCTCCAAGGGAGAGAGATGAGTTCATCAATGTTGTAGTTCCTGGACCCCAAATAGTTCAGTCTGGCTACCCTAACTCATCATCTTGAGTGCTTGGCCTGGGGGCAGCCCTGATTGTAGCTTTCATGAAGCCAGGGGTCCTGCTTGAACTCTCTCCTCTTGCTTTTCTCTTCCTCTCTCTCTTCTCCTCCTCAATCTCCTCAGGAGTCATAGCTTGGTTCTTCACTTAAGCTCTAGCCAGAGAGAGGTTGTGAGACACCTTCACCAGCTGGTGCCTCACTGAGGGAAATGGGTGCTGAGGGTGCTGAAGCAGCTCCTGTCTCAAGATTCACAGGCTCAACTGTTGGGCCTTCAGCCAAAGTTTCCCCTTCAAAACATATCTTAGGGTCCACCTCAGCATCCAGTTGACCAACAGTCTTTCCTGCAAGCCTCTATCTATATAATTTTGTTCTCATCTTGAATTCTTCAAGCACCCTTTGTTGCATCCTATCAGCCAACCTTGCAGCTTGCCTGTTTTGACTTGGGTTGGTAAGTGGGAGGTCAACTATATAGGTGCTCTTATAGTATCTCAGGTTAAAGAAGTTGAAGATCTCTTGTTGACCCTGAGACCTAGAGATTACCAGGGCTCTCCTTTGATCATCATACCTCCATTCCACTATTGGATTTTCAGAAGGGTGAGATGGAGTAGGCATAGCCCTTGGTATACCCTCCTCAAACAAACTTTGAATGAGAGAGTCCACAACAATGTGAACTTGAGGAGGTTGTTGAGTATGGACAGCTGCAAGTGAGGGTGGTGAGTCCTCCATGATCATACTTTGAGAGGAACTCTCAGGTTCCGTGATTATAGTTAAGACTTTCTCCCCCTTTTTGGTAGCATCAGCCTCTTGCATAAGGGAGCTGGGAGTTAGGTCCACCACATCCACAGGTTCTTGTGGGCCTGGTTGAGTCCTCTGGATGGGTCTCTCAGCTAACTGGCCCTTGAGATCGGTGATCTCGAATTGCTGGTCATTGACCCTTCTCTGTAAGGTAGTCACCTGAGATTCTAGGTGACTAACCTTGAAAACTAAATAGGTGCAGAGTTTAGTTAGTTTGTGCACCTTTAGTTGCATACTCCCCTTATCTTCATTTGAAGAATCACGAGGGGATAAGAGAATAGGACCAAGGTCTTTTTCCTCATCACCAGCTTTAGTTTCTTGGTTGTTGGTTTTTCCCTACACACTGATAGGTTCAAAAGAAGTGTCAATGGGTTGGGTTGCCATTGTTGAGGTCTGAATGATGTAATCACTTGCAGAAGTGAGAGCCTCTGCCATATGGGCCTTTTGAATAGGTACAAGGAGGTCCACCTCAGTTATGGGTGGATGATGTGGGATAGATATAGGTAAGGCAGGAGCACTCATCTCTTCTTGAGCAGGGGTGGAGAAGAAAGATTCATGGTACTCACTGAATCCTATATCTTCATCATCATAGAATTCAAGGTTGGGTATTGGTTGGTTGAGGTCAAACGGCTGGGGATGGTAACTTTTCCTTGAAGGTTGATCACTAGAGTTTTGAGACTCTGAGTGAAGGCTTAAGGCTGGGGTTGTGAGCTCATCAGGCTGAGCATGAGGAAACTCAGCACTGATCATAGAAACAATGGGAGTGGTTTGCTCTTGAAGAGAAGTAGGAGCTCCAGTGTCCACTTCTTCCTGCATGGTTGGTGATTTGGGGGCCTGTTCAACCAAAGTAGACTGAGCAGGGGTTCCTTTGGATTTTTTTGGTAGGTGATGGTGATTTGTGGCTGTGTGGGGGTTGCAGATGTAGAAGGTGTGGGTTCAACATTGGCTGGTGCTGCTAAGTTGTCATCTTGAGCAATGAGTTGTATCATTTTTGGGACCACGGCTGTTTCTACCCTTGAGAAGCCAACAGTTTGTTTTCTCATTGTCTTGAAGATGTCGGGCTTCATCTGTCCCAATTTAAGAAAATTACCTATTCCCCTTAATTGTGAGCCCAGTTCACAGTTAAGAATGTACTGAACATATCTAGGGAACATGTAATATTCTAAGAAGTCCAAGTTTGCAAGCAGATTTGTATAAACAAATTAAGAATACCTAAACTTGACCCCTTGAACCATTCCATGGACTATATAGGAAAGGTCTTCAGGAATTTGGTCCCATCCTCAATGCTTGTTTGAAAGGGAGTGGATGACCACATGGAGGAGGTACTTCCACTTGTATGAGACCTTACCTTTCCTGAAAGTTCTTACGGAGTAGTCCCCTTCATAGCCCATCTGCCATAATGAGTCATTAATAATAGACTTAGGGAAGGACAAGTCACCCTCTTTAACATCCAGCCTTAGATGTGTGCTGATGGTGGCTGGAGTGATGAATGCTATCCTCCCCTGCACTGTGGCAGACAGTACCTTCCTATCGTCCAAGATGACCACTTGGCAGGTCCTCCAGAACTCCAAAAGTTGATCTTCTAATGGAGGGTCAATTATGAGTGTGGTGAGGTAGTTGGTTAGAGATAAGAAGTGGCAAATGTCTGAGGAACCAGGATCTTTCTCAGACGACAATAGAGCAACTTGATTATGTTGCCTGTGTAAGTGCATGGCAAAATCCGGTTGGTTTCTGGGATCAGGGTTGGCTATTTTGAGCAGCTTTGTGATGAAGGAAGGTAATAACAAGGTCAGTTTGTGGGTGAATTTAGGGTTTGAATCTTGTAGATGAAGGAGAATAGTGAAAGAGGGGGAACATTGTACAAATATATATATAATATAGATTTGAGACAAAGTTAATGCAAACGGATAAACTTTGAAATCCGGATGTTGGTCCCACCTTTGAAAAAATGCCCAAAAAGTTAGTTTTTTTGGAAGTCTAAATCTTTCGAATGTAATTTTTCTTCGGAAGGTTTTAGAAAAACTTCCAAAGCCAAATTGGCTTCGGAAGATATTCCTTAGCTTTCTAAGAATTTTGCTTCGAAAAAAAAATACTTAGAGTAGTTTTACTTCCTAGATAGATTTTGCTTCGGAAGATATCAAATATCAGAAATCTTATTCAACTAAGAGAATAAGTCTAACGAGACTTAATTGCTTTCGGAAGAAAATATTCCTTCAACACATATAAGTACTTGGTGAAAAATATAAGCTTCGGAATATATAGTCGAATTTCTTCCTAAGGTTAATTTCTCATAAGTAGTTATTTGTTTTAAAGACATAATTTTCTTCCGAAGACAACTTGATGTCTTCCGATGGAAAATACATCCAAAATTCTCAAAATTCAAAGGTATATCATTTTAAAAAGTTTCTTCCAAAGTAAACTGGGCTTATATGGTAATGATATAGACAACTTAAGACACACATATTATTAAACATAATCTTGAGTTTAGTTTAAGAAAAATCTAATCAAAGTTAATCATCCCAATAGCTGATAGAAGATACTTAAATCTCTGCTCATCCAAAGCTTTTGTGAATAGATCAGCATAATGTTCATTTGTGTTAACTTGGACTAGTTTTATCAATCCATTTTCAAAATTATCTCTAATTAAATTATACCTGATATTGTTGTGCTTTGTCTTTGAGTGCTGATCTAGATTATCTATGATAAAGATAACACTATTGTTGTCTATATGGATGGGAGTCTCCTTGAAGTTGAATCTATAGTCTAGCATCTGATTCTGAATTCAAAGCACTTGAGCACAGCTGCTTGTAGCAGCAATTTATTTAGCTTTAGCAGTTGATGCAGATACACAGGATTGTTTCTTGCATTTCCAAGAGACTATCCTTCTACCAAGAAATTGACATCCCTCAGATGTTGAATTTGTAGTTATATTGTAGCCACCATAGTCACTATCTGTATATGCATACAGATTGAAGTCAGAATTCTTTGGATACCAAAGGCCCAATTTGGGAGCACCCTTGAGATATATGAGAATTCTCTTAACAATAACCAAGTGTGACATCCTGGGGTTGGCTTGATATCTTGTACAAATACATGTAGCAAACATGATATCAGGCCTGCTGGCAGTGAGGTACATAAGAGACCCAATCATAGCCCCATAGATATGCTCATCAATACACTCCCCCTCAAGAACTGGTCCAAGAGACTGGTTTCTGGCTATAGGAGTCTTAGCAACCTTGCACTCAGTCATGTGAAACTTGGTAAGTATGTCTTGCACATACTTTGACTGGTTTATAAAGATGTCATTGTCAACCTACTTCACTTGAATTCCTAGAAAAAAATTGAGTTCCCCTATGGCACTCATTTCAAATCTGTTCTTCACTAGATTCTCAAGGTCTTTACAGAGCTTCAGATTAGTTGACCCAAAGATAATGTCGTCTACATAAACTTGAACTAACATCAAGTCATTTCCTGTTCCTTTTATGAAGAGTGTTCCATCGATAGTAGCTCTCTTGTATCCATGTTGAAAGAGATACTATGATAGTGTCTCATACCACTTCCTTGGAGCCTGATGCAGCCCATAATGAGCTTTGTCAAGCTTGCAGACATAAGCAAGATGATCTGGGTCTACAAAGCCAGTTGGTTGTTTGACATACACTTCCCATCAATCACCCCATATAAAAAGGCACACTTGACATCAAGTTGGTAGACCTTGAAATCCTTGGATGCAACAAAAGCTAAGAATATCCTAACAGATTCAAGTCTTGCTACAGGAGCAAAAACATCTTTGTAGTTAGTCCTTTCTTCTTGTGTGTATCCTTGAACAACTAGTCATGCCTTGTTCTTGATGACAAGTCCTCTATCATCCTTCTTGTTCCTAAAAACCCACATGGTACCTATGGTAGTCATCCGTTGAGGAAGAGGACAAAGATTCCAAACCTTCTGTCTCTTGAATTGAAGCAGCTCCTCCTGCATTGCTTCAACCTAACTTCCATCTTTCAAAGCCTCTTCAATCTTCTTACCCCAGTCTCAACATCTCCAATGATGTTTGTGGTGGGATGGGACTTGTGGATTCTTAGTTAAGAAATCACAGCAAGTTGTTTGGATAGATCTAAATTGGTGAAATTCTAATCTAGTGTTTGAGAGTCATCCACCATATCAACACACTTATCAAGTGACACTTGATCCAATGAGTATGTTACATCATTGATGTTGTCTTCTATGGAGTGGTTATCAGCATCAAGAAACTCCTGATCACTATCACCACCTCTATCTCCTCCTACATTAGAAATTCATTCATCTAAGTTCTGTGCCCCTGTGCTAGAATTTACAGGCACTTCAGATGTATCAGCTGAAGAATTTTTCATGGTTGCGCTGACAGGATTTCCAACTGCAGGGCTAGTTACCACTGGAGCTAAAGTAATTTGAACACTTGGTCTTCTCAGGTCAAATCTTGGATCAGAATCTCCTGTTGATAATATACCTGTAGATCCTGAAACATTCTCACAAGATTTGTTAAAGTAGTTGGTAACTAAATCAAGATCAAACAACCAATCAGGACCAGAACCTTTAACATTGGGTGTGTGCTCATTGAAGGTCACATTGGCTGACTCCTCAACTACTTTAGTTTGAAGATTGTATACTCTATAAGCCTTGGCTTGGGAAGAGTATCCAATGAAATGTCCATTATCTTATTTCTCATCAAATTTGGCTATTTGATCCTTGGTATTCAAGATGGTGCAAGGACATCCAAATGATCTGAGGAAACAAATGAAAGGTCTCCTTTTGTGCCACAGTTCATAAGGAGTCTTACCATGAGAATTAACTACAAAAACTCTGTTCTGTACATAGCAGGCAGTGTTGACTGCCTCTACCTAGAAGGTGATCGGCAGTTTGGAGTCAGACAACATGGTTCTTGTAGCTTCAATAAGTGTCCCGTTTCTCCTCTCAGTAACACCGTTTTGCTGAGGAGTCCTGGGAGCACTATATTGTCTTGAAATACCTTTTTCATCACAAAATGCATCAAGGATTTGATTTTTAAATTTGGTTCCTTGATCACATCCTATGATCTTGACCCTGTGATCACATTGATTCTCAATTTTCAGAATGAAATTCTTTAAGATCTTAGGGGTCTTATCCTTAGTTCTAAGGAAGAAGACCTAAGTATATCTTGTGAAGTCATCTGTGATCACCAAGCAATAAGAGGTCCTTCCTACACTCATTACACTGGTAGGGCCAAAGAGATCCATATGTAATAAGTGTAGGGGTGTAGTGATGGAGTTCATTTCCTTTGGCTTGTGAGATACCTTCTGTTGCTTCCCTTTTAGGCATGCAACACAATGATCATCACTTGTAAACTCTTTCTTTGGCATTCCAGTTACCAACTCATTCTTAATTAATTTATTCATGTTTTTAAAGTTTACATGGCACATTATTTTATGCCAAAGGAAAGACTCATCACTATTGGCCTTAGATAGAAAGCAAGAAACTTCTCCTGAAGAGGATGTTTCCTGCAAATCCATCTTGTACATGTTCTCTTTCTTGGGGGCTCTGAGCAAGATATGCTCTTGAGGAATGACCACCCCGGGCTTGAGAACAATGCACTCATTCTTAGTAAAGAGCATGTTGTGTCTCTGATCACAAAATTGGGATACACTAGGAAGATTGTACCCAAGATCCATAGCAAAGTTTACCTTTTTAATGCTGAGCTTACCATTTGTGACCCTGCCCCTTCCAGTAATGTAACCACCAGATTCTCCTCCAAAAGCAACTGGCCCTCCATCAATTCTTTCAAAGTTTTGAAGCAAGGAGCCATTGCCTATCATGTGCCTGGAACAACCACTGTGAATGATCCATACATTTCCTTTAGTCTTTAGCTGTTCCTACATAAAAAGAGATGGTTAGTTATATTTGAAAACCCAAGCCACATTGGTCTTGGGCTTGTCAAAGTGAAAAGAAGATAATGCAACAGTAATTGATCCTATATGCAAGTTTTGAGGATCATCTACTATTGTCGATGAAGAACTTTCAGTCACATGGCCTTCCTTCATCTTCCACACCATCTTTGGAATACTAGACTTGGCCTTTAACACTTCAGAAGTTTTGATGACTTCGGAAGTTTTGGAGACTGGACCTTCGGAAGCTTTTGCATCCACTACAGCAGACTTCAGTACTTTGGAAGCATTCCTTTCTTCCTAGACCAAAATTTTTTCCAAAGGTAAGTTTTCACTTATCTTCTTCTTCACTTTGGAGCTTTCAAAAGGAAGAGATTTTTCTTTTGAAGCTATTTTATTCTTCTTCTTCTTAGAAGTTTTCTTCTTGTTCATGTGAATAGTACTTTTAGGATTGTAGATGCAATCCTTGGAAAAGTGAGAAGTACTTCCATACATGATGTATTTAGTTGGCATACTTCTGAGAGTCTTCTTTTGAGAGGGAACCTGAGCCTGATCACTCTCTACTTCCTTCTTCATCTTCACAAATGATGCAGCAGGCTTTTTGGGATGAGGCTAGCTCTTGGAACTAGATGGTTCAAGCTATGCAGCAGTGGTGCATATTTTATCAGCCTTCTTCTTTGAATCAGGATGACTTGGACATGAACTAGAACTCCTGGTACTAGAGTCCATGGTTGTGTCCTTAGTCTTTACCACTTCAAATCCAGCAGAGATGAAAACTTGCTTTTGCTTGGAGTTGAAGGTAGCCTTGATTTCTTGGGCTTTCTTGGATTTTCTCTTGGCTGCCCTGATCAAATTCTTTCTTGCAGACTTGGTCATCCTGGATTCATTCTTCTCTCAAGGAGAATAGTGTCCCTTCTCAGGATAACCCTTGTCACTCACCTCAGGTTCATCCTTCACTACCTCCTCTTCATCTTCATCCTCTTCTTGAATGGGATCTATGGAGGGCAGCTCATCTTGACAAGTTCTACACCTTGGAGATCTTACAGATAATAATGTGTGCGGAGGAGCTATCTCATTTGAACCCAATCCTTGCCTGTTCTGATAAAAAATATTTGCATGCATGGATGAAGATATTATATTTCTGAAGGTTTCCTCTTCAAAAATACATTTTTCTGCCTTAGCTTTGCTGATTAAAAGCTCAGCTTGGCATTCAATTAATTTAGTAATGAGATCCTTGATCTGAGTATTGTAATTTGTGTGCTCATGCTTAAGAGTTGAAATGGTTTTCTCTAAATCTTCTATTTCAAGTTTATAGTCATTTTCAGCTCTTTTAAAATCAGCTTTTAAAATATTCAAGGACTCAAGATCAGATCTCACTTCCAAATTATAGGACCTATACATGTTAACTTTAGCTATGCATTTAGGAGTACAACGATGTTCCAATACCTTTGCTTCTTTATGATCAGCCATCAGTGTTTGGTTTGGAGAAGCATCTTCTACCCGAAAGCTCCAGTCAAAGCCTCCTTCTTTAACAGCAACAACGACATGTTGTTTGGGCTAGCTTGGCTTGTCAATTCTTGGAGCTGCATCAGTGTAGTTTGGTCTAGTTTGTGCTTGGCCACCATTAGTCCTTGGTACCTTGTACTCTCTAGCAAAGTGGCCCATTTGGTTACACTTATAAACACTTCATTTTGCTTTTGTCTAGTCCAAACTTTCCACTGGTCATATTGCTGTGAAACTTTCTACCTGTCCTCTTGTAGAACTTCTTGGCTCTATGATTAAGAAGAGCCATCTGCTAGACTATCTCCATGTACTCTAGATCATCTGGATGGATGCTATCCAGGTCTTCAAGAGTGAAGATAAAGTTGCTAGAACTTTCATCAGTAGACACAAAGGCTTGTGTATAGCTTGTCTCTTAGAATGGGCTTCCTTGGATGTAGCTTTCCCTTGGTGTCTCAGGGAAGGTGATGAAAGGACCCTTTTGTGAGTTTTTAGGGAAGCATATAAGATGATGCTATGGTTCTATGCTATCCCATTCAACCATATGAAGGGTTGAACTCTGCTGATTGTTGGAAGAGTTGCTTGATGGATTTTGCAAGTTCATCTCCATCTGGTACCCACTAAGGATACCATACAGCTCTGTGAGAGTAAGAGTAGAGAGGTTCTTAGTTCTCTTAATGGCCATACAGTAGCGAGTCCATTGTTTGGGAAGAGAGAACATGAACTTCCTCCCTATGTCTCTATTCTCAACTTTTACTCCAATATCAGTCAGAGTATCCACAATCTCAACATACCTGAAATATTGTTGAGTCATGGTTTCACCTATCTTGTAGGTTAAGTTTTCAAACTGCTACTTCATGATATCCTTCTTGTTCTTCTTGGCTTCATCAGACCCCTCATACATCAGCTTTAGTGCATCCCAGAGCTGTTTAGCCGTCTTACACTTCTTAAAGCCTCTGTATATGGAGTTAGGAAGAGCAGTTTGAAGAGCAGTCATGGCCTTCTGATCTACATCTATTCTTTTCCAGTCTTCTTTAGAGTGGTCAGCCATTTTCTTAGGTATCATGCCACCTCCAACAGTGGCTGAAGAGGTGTATGGGATGTAATTTCCTTCGACAACAGATCTCCACATCCTGCTGTCTTGAGACTTGATGAACCCTTCCATATGCTGGCACCAAGTATCAAAGTCATCAGGAGTGATCAGTGGAGACTTTGTCATAATACCAGTTTCCATATCAGCTTTAGCAAGAGTTGCCATTTGAGTTGTTAAGTGTTCTGTGAAACTGAAATGATCAAAGATGGCGAGATCTTACAATCAAGTGCCTAAAATGCACTGGTACTAATTGTAGGACCGGTGAAGGGTTGTCAATATAATAGTTTCACAAGATGGAGAGATATGAAACACTTAGCAGATCAAATAGGGAACCGGTTAGTGATGATACAAAGAACACAAGTAAAAGAACAAGAACAAGAACACTCAAATATGGTTTTTAAGAATGATATATATTGCTCTCAAGTTCTTACAAGTGTTACAAAGCATACATAAAAAAGATACACGTGCTTAAGACACTTTATGCTACATCCTACAGCCGACCATACTTTGAAGGCCAGCTGGATACACTAATCTAGACAATAAGATCAATGTAGAGTCAAAAGACAGATTGCCTTTTGACTAGTTACTATGACATGCCATAACTCACATCCTTATCTATTACAAAAAAGATAAAAGTACATAGTTGCAAAGTTACAAACCAAAGACCTTAATCTACAGTTGACAAAAACATGGACTTTTTACCAACTCATATAAGTTGGTGAGTCTTTAGAGTGATAGCGGAAAGTTGTTCTGCTTTTGTCAAAAGGTGATTCAGAGAAAGCATGTCTTCTCTGTCTTCTGACGAAATCAGTCTTTTGGCTTTGGAAGATTTTGTCCTTAAAGCTTCGGAAGACTTCATCTTTGGCTTTGGAAGATATGATCTTTTGGCATCAGAAGATTTGACACTTAGCATAATTCACTTAGTTGTATCAAAGCTTCCGAAATAACTTCCTTGTACTTCATTTCTGCATGTTGAGAGCTCTTGGTTGTTCTTTGGTTGCATCATCCTCTAGGTGTATTTCTCATGTTATTATTATTATTATTATTATTATTATTATTATTATTATTATTATTATTATTATTATTATTATATTATCATCATCATCATCGTTGTTGTTGTTGCTGCTGTTATTATTGTTGTTGTTATTATCGTTATTATTATGATCGTTATTATTGTTATTGTTATTGTTATTGTTATTACTATTACTATTACTATTACTATTAATATTATTATTGTTATTATTAATATTGTTATTAATATAGTTATTATTATTGTTATTATTATAGTTATTATTATTGTCATTATTATTATTATCATTATTATTATTATTATCATGATTATGATTATTATTATTATTATCATGATTATGATTATTATTATTATTGTTGTGCTACTGCTGTTGTTGCCGCCCGCGCCGCCCCCCGCCGCTCCCGCCGCCGCCGCCAGGGGAAGGACCTATGCTAATTATAGCACGAGCCATACTTTTTCTCTTGAAGTTTAAAAATTGTTTGTATCCTACATCTAAGGACCAGAGACAGGTTGAACTTGCTATCGAGTTGCAATAAATGATAATAACTGGAATAACTACAACCATGCCTGCATTATTTCTAGAGTCACTAAGGAAATGAAAGGCAAAGACAAACCCTTTGACAGCAAGAAGATGAAGACCTCAAAGGCTAAAGGATCACCGAAATCATCATTCAAGCCATTTATCAATAGTGGATATGAGAACAACAACCCAAAGTCTAATGGGTAGGGTGAAGTCAACAAACCTAAGAAAGGTAAGTCGAAGTATTCCAACTCAAAGGGGTGTACATACCAGAACTACATGACATGTAAAGTCAAAGTGTTTAAGGGTGACAAGACAACCATTAATCCTCTCCGGTGGAATGAAGAGATTGAAACCACTTTGGAGGTCAGTGGTTGCAAGGAAGAAGACTGAAGTTTGCTGCTTGGTCATTCAAAGTAAATACCCACACCTAGTGAAAAACTATTATCTCAACTCGAGGTTGTACTAAGATATTCAGCATAGGACAGAGGAAGCTTTGAAATTTATATATGGAGAAGTTCGTTCCTTATCACGAAGTGGAACAATTGAAAGATGAGTACCTTACCTAACCACGGAAGGTATTGACTATAAGAAATACACCACTTGCCTTTTGGAGTTAGTAGGCCAACTTTCATAACTCATCGGATCTCAGTCCAAGAGGATCAAATAATTCACTAGGGGTTTCATTCCCGAAAAGGCTTGCCACCCTAAAATCTGCTCTAGAGTTGGCTGTAGAAATAACTGCGGATCTAATCCAGGCAAAGGAATGTCAGATTTTGGATAGTGGTTTCAACCAAGGAAGAGAAAGTAGAAGATTGGGAATTTTTCTTGAAAAGTACAAAGAGAAGGGAAGAAGCTGGGCTATAATGAATGTAAGTGTAACACTACTAAAACTCGGACCTAAAGTATCCACAAGATAGCAGGGATTCGGGGGTGGCAACCACTAAAAGCAGAGTTCACGGGCCAACAACCCTTATTGAGGTACAAGGGGAAAAGCCCCTGGCTGGGGTTAAGCTGACAGGTCAGCTTGAAAAATTTTATTCTAGAAAGTTAGTGTAAATGGAGAAAAATGAAGAAAAATCAAAAATTGGGAAATTAGGGCCGATACGGCCCGCATCGGAGAGTGGATGCGGGTCGTATCGGCATGGTTATAAAGACAACACATGGATGTTAACTAATTAGTTGGTGTCAAACACGTGGCAATACAGCCCGTATCGGCTTTGGATGCGGTCCACATCATCAAAAGGGGCTCGAGACAATGCATGCGCGCCACGTGTCACGCATGTAGGGTTGACACCTGATGTGGGGTGCATCACCCAAATGATGTATGGCACATTGACTAGCCAAAGTTAACTATGAATAATTGAGTTTCATTCACTTTACACACACACACACTCTCTCACACCAGAGTTTTCCTACACTTAGACTTAGTTTGAGTGATAGACCTCTTCTTGACTCGTTTCTTGACTTGACGCTTAATAACCAAAGATTCGTAGCTACATAAAGTTTCAGAGGACATTTTTAGCTTTAGTAAGTAGCTAAAAAGTGTTGCCTAAGCCATCTGGGACTAAACTAAGATCATAAGACAAAGCTAAACTTGATTTTAAAGGTGAATACATTGGTCTTTTGAATCAAAACTTGTGAATCCTTGAGATTCACCATTATATTGAAAAGCAACATGAGTTATAGTTAATTTACTAAGATTGTTTATGAAATGCAAGACAAGCATTAGACTAATATTGTAAGCGTCATTGATTAGAAATGATGCACATGTGATGGGTGGGACCTTAAAAATGGTATTATGGCTAAGCATGGCTAGTAATGGTTTGGTACCCAAAGAATTACAACTCCCTAAGCATTGATGGTCCGACAGGTGACCCGATAACAAATTATTACGAGTGTGCAACAAAAGATCTTGATGTGTTAGCATGGTTAATCTTAACTTAATATGTTCATGCATGATTACAAAAAGGATTTGAATCTGATGAATGATATTCACCAACATATCACTGATATTGATTTCTACACCTTTACAAAAAAATAGGTAAATATGACCTAGATCATGCCATAATATGATCTTTGTGAGTGTATCTAATGTTAATAGCAACTATGCAAGCTAGAAAGCAAAGGTGGACGCATCTATAGTTTTGAAATCATGTGGCTTGTGAATACGAACATGATCTTTGTAAAATGATATTATGAATCAAACTATGATGCACTTTTGAAATTTAATTTGATTGATAAAACAATATTTAGATATTGTTTACTAATGAAATTCCACTATCAATACCTAAAAATGATTTCTTGAATAAAATAATCAATCAATCTCAATCGATTCACATGGCCTTGGGTGACCCAAACCCGGAGGGTGTGATAGGTTTATATAAGAGTAGGCCTACTATGAAAAGTAGGTATAAGCCTCAAAGAACTAACAAATAAGAATGCAGGATGTTTGACTTTTTCAAATCATTCACATATCAAGTGAGTGACGACTATAGTAACTCTATGGACCATGCAAATTTTAAAAAAGAAAAAGGTGCCAATTGTGATTCCTAGCAACGATTCCTTCATCTACTATCCTAATGGGGAACAAGGGACTCAAGAAGATCCCATATTAAGTCTAAGTGACAAAACTCCCTAAGTTACATCCGACCTCGAAACCTTTGAATGTAGATAGTGAAGGGAGCAAAACGTGGTAGAAACATACTTCGTTTATGTGGGAGCATTATATTATAGTAATTGGAGGTTGACACACTTTCATATCAATCAAAACTACTCCTTGTAATGAAGCCAAACCAAGTCGGTCCAAGAAGCCAAGAATGAGCATCCGACAGTCTAGCGATAAAATTTGAATACCGACCTCAGATGAGATGATGGAAATCCATGAGGACCTTGACAGACAAAATATAGATCCCTATCTCTAGCCTCCCTATAAGCTTCAACCACCCTCGACCTACATACTCCAAGCAATTCCTAATATATACAAAGATATGATGAATGGAATTATGCACTCTCCTCCCTAATATAACTACCCATACCATTACCCTCGATAGATTCCTGAACACTTAGATCATGCCCATCTAATAAATGAAGAATTAAGTAATGAAAACGAAGGGAATAAGAGTCAATGGTATTGAACGGGTAGGAGAAACAAACATATGGGATAGTATATATCTTTGTGAAGGAATGATATAACAAGGATTAGAGATGAAATGATGAATGTCTAAAGAGATGATGAAGCTTTCCTATGAATTTTAGGATAATAACTAGTAGTTTGTATTAAAATGATATTTCCTTCTGTATCACGATGTTTAAATAAAAGACTGATTATCTAAATTTTATGTGATCCCTCAAACAACCATCTCTTTGTTTTGATATAGCATGCCTAAAAGAACGGGGTGGACCATCAATGAACACTTATGGCAAGAAAAATGATCTTAATAATCAAGAAAGACCCAGTTTAAACCCAGATATACAAAGCATGATTAGTCAAAGGATTGTAGACGCAATCCTAAAGCTAATAGAAGCCTTAGAAAAGAAGTGACATGATGAAGAGATAACCTATTATGAATCAAAAGAAAAGAAAACAAATCACAACTAGTTCTAATAATAAGGATTTTGAGGTAAGTAAAAGATGATAAGATAAAAAGACCCAGCATGAAGGTTGCAACTACAAGACATTTCAAGCCAGTAAATTGGTGGAGTTCGTTAGAAATGAGGGAGTTGTTGCTGCCCTAAGATGGTTAGAAAAGATGGAAGCTATGGTAGATATTAGCAAATGCTCAAAATAGGACTAAATGTTATTTGTATCAAACTCAATTAATAATCCGCATTGGAATGGTGGAATAGTTTGATTCAGAGAAAGGGCAGGAAAGCTGCCTATCAAATCAGTTGGAAGGAATTCTAGGATCAGTGTTTTAGAATTTTTGTCCTTGTAACGAGTGAGAGCACATTGAAAAAGTTCTTAGATTTACTAATTACAGAAACAAAGCTAAATGAATATAACACCAAATTATTTGATTATTCTCATTTTGTGCCTTATTTGGTGTTTTGGTAAAAAACTATCAAAGTAATTAAGTGATCAAATTAGTAAAGTGGGATAGTGTGCTATTCGGAATATTAAGCAGAATAACTATAAATGAAAAATATATAAGTCGGGATATTAATGAAACGTAAACGATCAAGCAATAAAGAACATGATAACGCACGAGGAAAAGCACTTGATTTTGTTATATCGCCAGTGACAAACCTCGGGAGCAGACAATCATCCAGTTCCTTGTTGATTTTATTGATAATGAAATATGAATACAACTCGAGAGCAGGATCTAATTGAATACTATGTGTTACTGGTGCTATTTGCTAGTGTGAGTGTGTATGTAAGCTGGTAAAAGTGAAAAAGTGTAAGTGTCAGTGCCTAATTCGATCAGATAGACCTCATTATATAATAAAATAATAATAACAAATTCTCCATATTCCTGGCGATATCATGATATTCTTGGAATCTTCAGCATACTGCCTCTTTGACCGTTGTGGACTCTTTCTACCACGTGCATTGTCCACTTTTGAACTTCCCTTTCAAGTTTTAAGCGTTGACTCAGTCACTAACATGTTTCTTGTAACAATCACATGCACAAGAAACAAATTATATGTGATAATTCGAAATATAGTTCAGAATACGTAACTTGTCGGATATTCTGGTCTTCCAAATTAAGTCTGGAATACTGGTCAGGATATTCACTCTTAAAAATTGTCTCCAAAAGTTAGATAAGTTAGAGATGCTTCATTTTGATAATGGTCTTATTTTTTAAAGTTTCATGATGATCTGCAACTGGTGTAGATATCTCCCGAATACCAAGGTAAAGATAAAACTGTTAGTTTGTTTTAGCTCCTATATTATCTTTTCGCTTTCACCCTAACCACATATCCAAAAATCATTAAAGGTACTTCTCTCTTTATTTTCTTTTTCGCTAAACTTTTCGCAATATTTTATTCTTCTTCATCAATGGTGGATTGATAATGTCACATCTCGGCGGAAGCGTGTAGTACACGATGTGACTTTTTGGATAAGAACGCATTGATCATAGAAACGTAAATGAAACAAATAATTTAACAAACATAACTAATACATTTATATTAGGTTATCAGGGGTTACATATAAGAGATTACAATAAAACTTGTCAGTTATATGACATTTACATAACGAGTGTAACCTTATTACATATAGATTCTATCATCTTCATAACTTCAATAATAATGGATGTGAGCATCCACCGATAGACTGAGATCAAACAGATTGATTGTTATTTTTACACACATTTTCCCAATGACCTCGTACCAGCCATTGAGCATATCGAATGATAGCAAAACACTGTTAGTTATTTTTCAAATACCTGAAAAAGCATACTAAAACTGTCAACATGTTGTTGGTGAGAACATAGGTTTAATAACTCAAAACACATAATTTGATGCAATTCAAAATAAGAGTGCAACCAAACCTACAGAATGCCAAGTGATTATACAACTGTCACAAATAATCACAAATAAAATCAGATAACATAGCATCACAACACTCATTTCTGTTGGGTGCAGGAAAATAACTTTCCTAAGTAGCGCTACCAACATTATCAGACGGTTTCTCATTCGAACTAATGGTTGCGGGTTGGCAAAGTTTTGACGGTGTAACACAAAATATCTTATTAAAATTTGCATCAAACAAAACATAATAAGTATGCTTTTTCCCCCAAAAATAAATAATGTAAAAATAGGGCTATGTCACTCACCTTTAATTCCAGCAAAATCCTATAAAAATTAATTTATAGTTAGAAATAAATAAATTTATTTCTTTAAAATTTTTAGCAAAATCCTATAAAAATTAATTTATAGTCAATTTGAGGGCTTTCTTAGTGTCTTTTGTAATGATGATTTGTGCTTGAAGTCGGTTTAGTATCAACCGAGAGTTAGCCATATGAAAGCCATAATGATTACTAGAATTATGTGGCAATCTAAGATGAACTTAGCATGATGATTAAGCATGGAGTCGGCCTAAGAGCTTTTAAGATCTTGCCACCTTTCATGGATATTAATGAGAGTTCACACTTGAATTAATAAGATGATGACAACTAATCATCTTATGATAACGTTAACTTGCTTGGCGTTCTTGAAATTTTGGCCGAGAGGTAAACACAATGATTAGAAGCAAAGATTATCTTGATCATAATTTAGATGAGAATATAGTGGTTATGAGGTATCTTAAGAGAAAACCTAGCATGATTATCATGCACAGAGTCAAGTGCTAACTAATCTTTTTATAATTGAGTTTAAAAGGACTTTATGATGTATTAATTTAAATGTTTGGTATTCATTTAATGTGATTAAGAGATTATGTAATTTTTGAAGTACTAATGCCTTTATACATATACTTGTAACTAATCATGTTGTCACAAAACATAGCCATATAGTATCAAGATAGTCACATTTTCAGGTAAATTATGTACATAGTATCATAACATGTACATATATTAGACACATATTAATTGATACGAATTATAGTTAAGATCACATAAGTATACATTTTTCAATATACACTGAATCTTATCAAAATTTTCTAACCTTAATTTCAGGGTCGTCACATTCTCCCCCTGTAAAAAGAATTTCGTCCCGAAATTCATCGGTTGTCCGTATCTGATGACACGGATAGTTTGTCCTTTTAACTATCCTTTTCATTCAGTTTAACCTCAAATAAGTGTGGATATTTTCTTTTGATTTCATCTTCCCGTTCCCATGTAAATTCAGGTCCTTGTTTTGAATTCCATTTGACTTTCACTATAGGAATCTTACTTCTTTTTAACTTCTTCACTTCCTTATCCATGATAGCTACTGGTTCTTCCATAAATTGAAGTTTCTCATTTATCTTGATTTCATTCATAGGTTCCTTTACTTCCTTATCACTTAGGCATTTCTTTAAATTTGATACATGGAAGGTGTCATGTATTTCACTTAACTCCTGGGGTAAGTCTAGCTTATATGCTACAGGACCAATTCTATCAATGATCTCAAAAGGTCCAGCATACCTAGGATTTAACTTACTTCTCTTCCCAAATCGAATAATTCCTTTTGAAGGTGATATCTTTAAATATACCTTGTCTCCAATTTGAAATTCTAGTGGTTTTCTCCTGTTGTTTGCATAACTCCTTTGTCTATCTCGAGCTGCTTTCAATCGATCTTTAATCTTAAAGATCATATTAGAAGTTTCTTGTATCAGTTCTGGGCCTGTAAGCTGCCTATCTCCCACTTCATTCCAACACAAAGGTGATCTACATTTCCTTCCGTATAGAGCTTCAAATGGTGCTCCTATACTAGCATGATAACTATTGTTATATGAAAATTCTATTAATGGTAAATGTCTATCCCAGTTACCATCAAAATCTATTACACAAGCTCTCAATATATCTTCTAATATTTGAATTGTTCTTTCGCTTTGTCAGTCAGTTTGTGGGTGATATGCTGTACTTAGATTTATCTTGGTACCTAACGCATTATGTAAAGTTTGCTAAAATCTTGATGTGAATCGGCTATCTCTGTTTGATATGATTGAAATTGGTATCCCATGTCTTGATACTATTTCTTTCATATAAATTTTAGCCAATTTCTCTATCTTAAAGTCTTCTCTGATTGGTAAAAAGTTAGCTGATTTAATCAGTCTATCGACTATAACCCAAATTGTATCATACCCACTTGAGGTTCTGGGTAGTTTGGTTACAAAATCCATAGTAATTTGATCCCATTTGACAGGATCAGTGATCTAAGTTTGATCAATTAGAGTTGAATTGCAGCGGAATTAGAACAAGAATTAGACAAATATAGAAAGAACACAATAGATATTCAATGGAACAGTACACGGTTATAGAGAAAGAGGGTTTTCTGCAAAAAGGATAATATCATTCATGCATAAATGCTTCGGTATATCAGCCGCTAAGCTTCGCAGGTTACAATTAGGTCAACATTCCTTATATAAAGGAATGTGACGTCTGCTGATGTCACTTGATAGTGACATTTAACAGAATTATTACAAACAACTGAAAGTAAGCAAACTACTGAGAATGTTCACAACAACTGAGAACATCTCAGAGTATGCTAAGTACAAGATGAAACTAAAACTACTGATTACAAGAAACATAAAACTACTGATTACAAAAGAACTGAAAGGAAAATATAACTACTGAAAGGAAACCATCACAACTACTGAAGAGGTCTTCTTCAGCTGTTGTGACAACATCTGAAACTTGGTCTTCAGTCTTTGTCTTCAGCTTTTGTCTTCAGACTTTGTCTTCAGTTCTTTAACTTCAGACTTTGTCTTCAGACCTTGTTATCAGTTGATGTCTTCAGCTGTTGTAGACTACTTCAGTTGTTGTAATGTCTGTGGGACTTAAAGGTTTTTCTGATCAGGCTCATTGGTTCTTTTGGTCCAACAAACTCCCCCTGAACCAATGCAGCCAAAACCTTTAAGCTTATTGAGGTCCCACTTATTCTTGGCAGAAATACTCTCTTGATCAGCTTCAGATATATCAGATAAGCACAGGCCAGGGAACAGGTTTCAGTAGATGTGAATGTCAAAGGATGGAAGGGAACTCTGTCTTGGGGAATTGGACACAGAGCTGTTATCCCAACCATGAAACCTACTTCCCATTGATGAGTCTATAAGACTCTCTGACGTAGGCCTCAAGGAGAACAACTTGTTCCTCCTTAGTGAGTTCTTCTGCTTCTCCTTCGAAGAAGAACTCTGGGCCATAGTACTCTGATAGGTACTTTACTGTCTTTCCATTTTTCAACTCAACAGTTGTTATCTCTCTGTAAGCAAATTCATCTGGGTGAGTCCCTTCTAATAACAACTGGAGTTCATTTTTCTTGATCTCTTCAAGCCTCTTGTATAACAACCCCTTCTTGACCATTTTGTTCTCCATTAGAGTTTGAGGGGTCATCTTTGACTTGTAGGCTCTCTTAAAGTCTTCAAGTATCTCCCAGGGTGAGACTACAATGGCCAACATAATAACAGCATCTATGGTCTTTCTCACTTGGCCATTGTATCTACTTGGTATGGATTTCTTATGAATTCTAGAACTAACCCTGGGGTCTGGCCAAATCCTTACTCTCTCCTTTTGATATTGAAATGTATGCCTGAGAGCATACAGCCTTTGAGCGTGTTTCTTCATGGCTTGTATAGATGATGACTGAGGAAACTCTTTGTCAACCATCTTCAAAAGTTGCTCATCGTGCTGTTTCTGCTGTTCTTCTTCTTCAATCTTAACTTTCACCATTTGCCTCTTAAAGTCTAGTGTGATCATTTGTTGACTTCTGGGCTCAGGTATTTTTAGAACAGCAGAGATTGGCAGACTGTCTTCTTCATCATCTTCTTCTTCTTCTTCTTCCATCCTCAACACCCTTCTCCTCCTTCTGGGTGCATCATTGGATGTGGTTTGAGGTGGTTTTTGGGGTAAGGGAGTTGGTTTTGAGGGTTGAGTTGGTTTAAGTTTAGGTTTAGGGATTGGTTTGGAGAGTTGTGGGGTTGGTTGTTTTTGAGTGGGAGTTTGGGAAGGCTGATCTAGCATTTTTGTGGTAAGTTTGGCTTTGGAAAGCTTGGCCATATCAGTTCTCTTCCCAGCACCTGCTTCATCTAAGGCTTCGATAATCAACCCCTTATTGAATGCTTCAGAAGCACAGATTCTGGTGGTTATTGCCAGAATACTGTCTCTGGTCCATGATTTAATCTCAATTAATGATCTTCCCAAGTATTTTGCAATAAACCTGATCATTATCTCCAACCTCTCCCTTTCCATCACACTGTAACTGGCCCATCTCTCTTGTATCTCTTTAATCTCCAGCCTTCTGATCTCAGTGTCTAATGTAGCTGTATCAAAGCCTTGTCTGAAGAGTTGGACTATTATTCTGTCCATTGATCTGCTGTGAGCTTCATCAGCTTCTTTAACCAGATCTTCCAATGATTTCTCTTCATCAGGCTTTTGAGTTTCAGCACTTTTCTTTCTCTTGTATGTGATCAGCTGTTTTTCCTTTTCTAACTCCTTTTCTTTCTCTTGTTGTTTCTCATCTTCCACTCTCTTTCTCTTTCTTTCTTTCACTGCCTTAGACTCCCCCTTTTTGGGTGCATTGGGTTCAGGGGTTTGAATGGCAGAAAGCTTCTTTTGCACAACATCATCAACAAGTGTTTGTAGATTTGAGGAGATCCTCTCATCAATGGCTTTATGCACAATCTCATTGATGATGGGAGTGATGAGAGGTAAGGAATGTTGAAAGGTAGCAACCATCTGCTCAGAGGGGTTCTGTCCCTGAGAGGTGGTGCCAAAAGCAGTGGCTGGTGGCTCAGTTGAGTGTAGTGGCTGAGTGTTTGGTGAACCTTCAGATGAAGGTGCCATCTGTGGGTTTATTGGGGCGGATGGACTTTGATCCTGAGACATTTTGGCAAGCAGTTCTTTGAGTCTGCTCACCTCAGCCTCAAGGATTGTGTTATGGGCTAAGACATCAAAGAAAAAGCCTAGGTCATCATCAGTCTTTGCTGAATCACCTGACCTCCTGATTGAATCAGGATGTACATGCCCTGAGTGTAGATCAGTTGTAGCATGTGCCCCTTGTTCTTGGTTCTGGGGACTTCCTGCCTCAGGACTGAGTCCTTCATCAGCAGTTGCCTCTGGTGAGGTCTTAGAGATGTTACCAACTGCATCCTATTCATTTGCTGAATCAGTAGAAGTGGCAGCCTCACCAGATGTTCTGACCTCCTCCTCTACACGGGGAGATTGAACATTATAACCCCTGTGCTGTGGGTTATCAGCAGCATTTTGGTCCTCTTCCTCAGCTGTTGAGGTTCTCCCCATTGTAATTGGTTTCTGGGGAGGAGGAGAGGAATGCAGCTGACTCAGCACTTGTGCAACTAAAATGGTTGGGCTTTGAGGGGCGGTTGCATTTGGAGATAGGTTTGAAGCAGATTGCACCTGGGGTGACTGGTGCTCTTCAATGGTAACCTTCTCAATTGAGATAGGTTCCAGCATTGTGGTATCCCCAATTATGGTTGCATCAGGATCCTGTTGAGAGGATGCCTGAGCGGCTAGGGCTGGTGGAGTCTTTGACACTACTGGGGGGTTAGAACCAGTAAGTGTTTCCTGTATTGGTGGTACAGGGGCATCCTCAGGGGACTCATTTCCCTGAGTAGCCTTTTTGGGCTTTTTGGTGTTGGGTTTGGTGGGGACTTTGGATCTGGAAGTGGAGGCTGTGGGTTCCCGCTGCTTGGGTTTTAGCAGCCGGGCAGCCCCTTTCAGTGTAGGGTCAGAGTTGTGCCTGGAGTATACTTCAGGCAATACAGCCGGAGCAGGGACTCCAAGGCCAACAAGGCCGTTTGATTTTAGCTGATTTAAAATTATGGCCATGAGAAACCTGGGATATAATATCCATCTGTTTGCCACAGGTTTCAAAGCCAGATCCTTTAGTTCCATGAAAACTATCTCAGAAAACTTTAGATTTTTTCGTTCAAAGATAGAGTATAATACCTGTTGCCATCGGGAGGACATCTGATCCCATGAGGAGGTTTTTGATGCAAGGCAGACATTCACCATGTGGAATATAAGATGTTCAGCATCATGGAAGTGCTTCTTTAGAATGGTGGTAGCACTTAAGTTTCCTTCATACCCGTTATTGATGAAAGACATATAAGTTGTGCCTTTCGGGTATTCTGTGACACAGGTGGCATCATGTAGATTTAGGGTTTGTCGAATGATGTCTGGAGTGATGACCACCTGTTTCTGGTTAACCAACGACTGGAGAGTGATTTGGCTATCATTCTCACCAGTTTGCACAGAGACGTTGGTCCAGAATTGGCTTAGGGAATCGGGGTATATGGTAGGATTCAGAAGAAAAGCGGTTCGGTACTGGGAATCTACCATAAGATCGATGGCATTATCAAATTTGTTCCAAAAGGCCGACTTCGAGAGGTAGGCAACACAGTTGTGTCTTTGTTTGAGTTTCATGGTCGCCATTGTTGAGAGAGTGAAGGACATAAAACGGCTAATGAAACGTTTGAAAGTAGATTTAGGTATTTATAGGGTAAGAAAAGGCTGATATAAAACGACTGAAAGTGTTGGTGCTGTCATCAGTTGTTTGAAAACAACTGAAGACCTGGTTTTAACTTTCAGAAGTTGTAACAACTGAAGACTTGGTATTAGTCATCAGTAGTTGTGAAACTACTGAAGACATGGTTTTGGCTTCAGGTGTTGTAAACAACTGAAGATTTGGTGTTAGTCATCAGTAGTTGTAAAACTACTGAAGACATGGTTTTGGCTTCAGTTGTATGAAGTGAAACAGCAGTTGTAGAAACAACTGAAGAGAAAAGTTTCTCATCAGCTGTTGTCGTCAATTCTTAGCTCATCAGCTGTTTCATTCTGACCTCAACACTTATCAGACTTTTTGTCTGATTTTCAGACGTTTCATTGGTCATCAGTACTTATCTGTTATACTGACATCAGTAGTTGTAACTACATCAGTAGTTTTAACCACATCAGTTCTTTTCAACAGATAGAGTACTTCAGTACTTTTATGTAATTTAGTCTTCAGTAGTTATGAAAACTACTGAGGATAAAAGAACTTATCAGTACTTATTTGTGACAATAGTATACGAATGCTCATCAGTACTTGTTGACTGAGATCATCAGTAGTTGTCACTTATTCTAGCTGCAGCATACCAAGCCTTAACACTAGGTTTTGGAAAGTTGAACTGTCCAAAGGCTTAGTAAATATGTCTGCAAGCTCATCAGCACTAGGAATAGACTTTGGATCAATCAGACCTTTTTCAAAACAATCCCTAATAAAATGGTGTCTGATCTCAATATGTTTGGTCCTAGAGTGCTGGACTGGATTCTTGAGAATACAAAGAGCTGAAGCACTATCCATTAGTAATGGAGTCTTAGTCTCTGTAATGCCATAATCCAATAATTGATTCGGAAGCCAGAGTACCTGAGATGTACAACTTGCAGCAGCAATGTACTCGGCTTCAGCAGTGGATGTAGCAACAGATGTTTATTTCTTACTCTGCCAAGAAACCAAACAGTTGCCTAGGAATTGACATCCACCAGAAGTTGATTTTCTGTTAATTTACACCCTGCATAGTCACTATCAGAAAAAGCAACTAATTTGCAAGAGTGCCCAGTGGAATACCAAAGACCTAGAGATTGAGTACCTTGCAGATATCTAAAGATCTTCTTGACTGCAATCAAATGAGACTCTTTAGGAGCAGCCTGAAATCTAGCACAAACACAAGTTGCAAACATAATATCTGGTCTAGAAGCTGTTAAGTACATCAAGGACCCAATCATACATCTGTAAAGTGTTTCATCAACAGCTTTACCTTTCTGATCTACATCCAGTTGTGTGGTGCTGCACATGGGAGTAGAACAGGGCTTATAGTTTTGTAAATCAAACTTTTCCAAAAGACTCTTTGTGTATTTTGACTGATGAATGAAAGTTCCATCAGCCTTTTGTTTGATTTGCAAACCTAGAAAGAACTGTAATTCTCCCATGGCACTCATTTCGAATTTTTGTTGCATCAACTTTGTAAATGCATCACACAACTGTGGATCAGAGGATGCAAAAATAATATCATCAACATAAATTTGAACAAGGAGCTTATGCTGACCCACTTTCTTAATGAACAAAGTTTTATCTATGGAGCCTCTAGTGAAATTATTCTAAAGAAGAAAATTTGACTGTGTTTCATACCAAGCTCTAGGAGCTTGTTTCAACCCATAAAGAGCCTTATCAAGTTTATACACCCAATCAGGATGTTTATTATCCTCAAAACCTGGTGGTTGACACACATAAACCTCTTCTTTTATTTTACCATGTAAAAATGCACTTTTGACATCCATTTGAAAAACTTTAAGATTGTGGAATGCAGCATAGGCTAAGAACAATCTAATTGCCTCAAGTCTGGCTACAGGGGCAAAGGTTTCATCATAATCAATACCTTCATCTTGTGAAAACCCCTGGACAACCAGTCTGGCCTTGTTCTTGACAATTTTCCCATTTTCATCTGTTTTATTCCTAAACACCCATTTAGTGCCTATTGCACACTTACCTGGGGGTAGAGGAACCAGTTCCCACACTTGCTGCTTTTTGAACTGAAGAAGCCCAAGCTGCATGGCATCAACCCATCCATTGTCTCTTAATGCAATATGATAGTTCTTTGGCTCTTGCTGACTGATGAAGAGAGCATAGAGGCAGAAGTTGGACACTTGACTTCTAGTTGAGACACCAGCATTGATATCACCAATGATTTGAGACATTGGGTGATTCTTCAGCTCTTGGTACACTATGAGATCTGTGCAAGTGTTCGTAGCACGCTCAAAGCAACAGATGTTGATCCAGATTCTTGAAACCAAGTATTAGATGGCAAGTCAAATGAAGTAGAGGATTCAGAAATCTCATCAGCATTTGTTGTGGATGGTGCTACTGAAGCTACAGGAACATCAAGTTTAGTAGACTCAGGCAGTTGATCACTAAACTTGAATAGGTGAGTACTGGGATCATCATCAACATCAGTACCACCAGATGGATGACTAGCTGCAGAAGGTGATGAATTCACATGATCTGCAACAGCTGGATGCTGATAAGGAACATATTGTAGTATGTCCAGATCAAACAACTCCATAGGGTTTTGTGGGATTTTGTCCTTAGGAGATTCATTGAACTTCACATGCAAGGTTTCTTCAACCATCTTTGTTCTGCAGTTGAACACTCTGTAAGCCTTGCAAGTGGATTGACAGGATCAGTGATCTAAGTTTGATCAATTAGAGTTGAATCGCAGCGGAATTAGAACAAGAATTAGACAAATATAGCAAGAACACAATAGATATTCAATGGAACAGTACACGGTTATAGAGAAAAAGGGTTTTCTGCAAAATGGATAATATCATTCATGCACAAATGCTTCGGTATGGCGGCTGCTAAGCTTTTCTAAGTTTCGCTATAGCTGCACACCTTACAATTAGGTCAACATTCCTTATATAGAGGAATCTGACGTCTGCTGATGTCACTTGATAGTGACATCTAACAGAATTATTACAAACAACTGAAAGTAAGCAAACTACTGAGAATGTTCACAACAACTGAGAACATCTCAGAGTATGCTAAGTACAAGATGAAACTAAAACTACTGAAACTACAAGTACTGATTACAATAAACATAAAACTACTGAAAGGAAACCATCACAACTACTGAAGAGGTCTTCTTCAGCTGTTGTGACAACATCTGAAACTTGGTCTTCAGACTTTGTCTTCAGCTCTTTCACTTCAGACTTTGTCTTCAGCTCTTTCACTTCAGACTTTGTCTTCAGCTCTTTCACTTCAGACTTTGTCTTCAGCTCTTTCACTTCAGACTTTGTCTTCAGCTCTTTCACTTCAGACTTTGTCTTCAGCTCTTTCACTTCAGACTTTGTCTTCAGACCTTGTTATCAGTTGATGTCTTCAGCTGTTGCAGACTACTTCAGTTGTTGTAATGTCTGTGGGACTTAAAGGTTTTTCTGATCAGGCTCATTGGTTCTTTTGGTCCAACAAACTCCCCCTGAACCAATGCAGCCAAAACCTTTAAGCTTATTGAGGTCCCACTTATTCTTGGCAGAAATACTCTCTTGATCAGCTTCAGAGATATCAGATAAGCACAGGCCAGGGAACAGGTTTCAGTAGATGTGAATGTCAAAGGATGGAAGGGAACTCTGTCTTGGGGAACTGGACACAGAGCTGTTATCCCAACCATGAAACCTACTTCCCATTGATGAGTCTATAAGACTCTCTGACGTAGGCCTCAAGGAGAACAACTTGTTCCTCCTTAGTGAGTTCTTCTGCTTCTCCTTCGAAGAAGAACTCTGGGCCATAGTACTCTGATAGGTACTTTATTGTCTTTCCATTTTTCAACTCAACAGTTGTTATCTCTCTGTAAGCAAATTCATCTGGGTGAGTCCCTTCTAATAACAACTGGAGTTCATTTTTCTTGATCTCTTCAAGCCTCTTGTATAACAACCCCTTCTTGACCATTTTGTTCTCCATTAGAGTTTGAGGGGTCATCTTTGACTTGTAGGCTCTCTTGAAGTCTTCAAGTATCTCCCAGGGTGAGACTACAATGGCCAACATAATAACAGCATCTATGGTCTTTCTCACTTGGCCATTGTATCTACTTGGTATGGATTTCTTATGAATTCTAGAACTAACCCTGGGGTCTGGCCAAATCCTTACTCTCTCCTTTTGATATTGAAAGGTATACCTGAGAGCATACAGCCTTTGAGCGTGTTTCTTCATGGCTTGTATAGATGATGACTGAGGAAACTCTTTGTCAACCATCTTCAAAAGTTGCTCATCGTGCTGTTTCTGCTGTTCTTCTTCTTCAATCTTAACTTTCACCATTTGCCTCTGAAAGTCTGGTGTGATCATTTGTTGACTTCTGGGCTCAGGTATTTTTAGAACAGCAGAGATTGGCAGACTGTCTTCTTCATCATCTTCTTCTTCTTCTTCTTCCATCCTCAACACCCTTCTCCTCCTTCTGGGTGCATCATTGGATGTGGTTTGAGGTGGTTTTTGGGGTAAGGGAGTTGGTTTTGAGGGTTGAGTTGGTTTAAGTTTAGGTTTAGGGATTGGTTTGGAGAGTTGTGGGGTTGGTTGTTTTTGAGTGGGAGTTTGGGAAGGCTGATCTAGCATTTTTGTGGTAAGTTTGGCTTTGGAAAGCTTGGCCATATCAGTTCTCTTCCCAGCACCTGCTTCATCTAAGGCTTCGATAATCAACCCCTTATTGAATGCTTCAGAAGCACAGATTCTGGTGGTTATTGCCAGAATACTGTCTCTGGTCCATGATTTAATCTCAATTAATGATCTTCCCAAGTATTTTGCAATAAACCTGATCATTATCTCCAACCTCTCCCTTTCCATCACACTGTAACTGGCCCATCTCTCTTGTATCTCTTTAATCTCCAGCCTTCTGATCTCAGTGTCTAATGTAGCTGTATCAAAGCCTTGTCTGAAGAGTTGGTCTATTATTCTGTCCATTGATCTGCTGTGAGCTTCATCAGCTTCTTTAATCAGATCTTCCAATGATTTCTCTTCATCAGGCTTTTGAGTTTCAGCACTTTTCTTTCTCTTGTATGTGATCAGCTGTTTTTCCTTTTCTAACTCCTTTTCTTTCTCTTGTTGTTTCTCATCTTCCACTCTCTTTCTCTTTCTTTCTTTCACTGCCTTAGACTCCCCCTTTTTGGGTGCATTGGGTTCAGGGGTTTGAATGGCAGAAAGCTTCTTTTGCACAGCATCATCAACAAGTGTTTGTAGATTTGAGGAGATCCTCTCATCAATGGCTTTATGCACAATCTCATTGATGATGGGAGTGATGAGAGGTAAGGAATGTTGAAAGGTAGCAACCATCTGCTCAGAGGGGTTCTGTCCCTGAGAGGTGGTGCCAAAAGCAGTGGCTGGTGGCTCAGTTGAGTGTAGTGGCTGAGTGTTTGGTGAACCTTCAGATGAAGGTGCCATCTGTGGGTTTATTGGGGCAGATGGACTTTGATCCTGAGACATTTTGGCAAGCAGTTCTTTGAGTCTGCTCACCTCAGCCTCAAGGATTGTGTTATGGGCTAAGACATCGAAGAAAAAGCCCAGGTCATCATCAGTCTTTGCTGAATCACCTGACCTCCTGATTGAATCAGGATGTACATGCCCTGAGTGTAGATCAGTTGTAGCATGTGCCCCTTGTTCTTGGTTCTGGGGACTTCCTGCCTCAGGACTGAGTCCTTCATCGGCAGTTGCCTCTGGTGAGGTCTTAGAGATGTTACCAACTGCATCCTGTTCATTTGCTGAATCAGTAGAAGTGGCAGCCTCACCAGATGTTCTAACCTCCTCCTCTACACGGGGAGATTGAACATTATAACCCCTGTGCTGTGGGTTATCAGCAGCATTTTGGTCCTCTTCCTCAGCTGTTGAGGTTCTCCCCATTGTAATTGGTTTCTGGGGAGGAGGAGAGGAATGCAGCTGACTCAGCACTTGTGCAACTATAATGGTTGGGCTTTGAGGGGCGGTTGCATTTGGAGATAGGTTTGAAGCAGATTGCACCCGGGGTGACTGGTGCTCTTCAATGGTAACCTTCTCAATTGAGATAGGTTCCAGCATTGTGGTATCCCCAATTATGGTTGCATCAGGATCCTGTTGAGAGGATGCCTGAGCGGCTAGGGCTGGTGGAGTCTTTGACACTACTGGGGGGTTAGAACCAGTAAGTGTTTCCTGTATTGGTGGTACAGGGGCATCCTCAGGGGACTCATCTCCCTGAGTAGCCTTTTTGGGCTTTTGGTGTTGGGTTTGGTGGGGACTTTGGATCTGGAAGTGGAGGCTGTGGGTTCCCGCTGCTTGGGTTTTAGCAGCCGGGCAGCCCCTTTCAGTGTAGGGTCAGAGTTGTGCCTGGAGTATACTTCAGGCAATACAGCCGGAGCAGGGACTCCAAGGCCAACAAGGCCGTCTGATTTTAGCTGATTTAAAATTATGGCCATGAGAAACCTGGGATATAATATCCATCTGTTTGCCACAGGTTTCAAAGCCAGATCCTTTAGTTCCATGAAAACTATCTCAGAAAAATTTAGATTTTGTCGTTCAAAGATAGAGTATAATACCTGTTGCCATCGGGAGGACATCTGATCCCATGAGGAGGTTTTTGGTGCAAGGCAGACATTCACCATGTGGAATATAAGACGTTCAGCATCATGGAAGTGCTTCTTCAGAATGGTGGTAGCACTTAAGTCTCCTTCATACCCGTTATTGATGAAAGACATATCAGTTGTGCCTTTCGGGTATTCTGTGACACAGGTGGCATCATGTAGATTTAGGGTTTGTCGAATGATGTCTGGAGTGATGACCACCTGTTTCTGGTTAACCAACGACTGGAGAGTGATTTGGCTATCATTCTCACCAGTTTGCACAGAGACGTTGGTCCAGAATTGGCTTAGGGAATCGGGGTATATGGTAGGATTCAGAAGAAAAGCGGTTCGGTACTGGGAATCTACCATAAGATCGATGGCATTATCAAATTTGTTCCAAAAGGCCGATTTCGAGAGGTAGGCAACACAGTTGTGTCTGGGTTTGAGTTTCATGGTCGCCATTGTTGAGAGAGTGAAGGACATAAAACGGCTAATGAAACGTTTGAAATTAGGTTTAGGTATTTATAGGGTAAGAAAAGGCTGATATAAAACGACTGAAAGTGTTGGTGCTGTCATCAGTTGTTTGAAAACAACTGAAGACCTGGTTTTAACTTTCAGAAGTTGTAACAACTGAAGACTTGGTATTAGTCATCAGTAGTTGTGAAACTACTGAAGACATGGTTTTGGCTTCAGTTGTATGAAGTGAAACAGCAGTTGTAGAAACAACTGAAGAGAAAAGTTTCTCATCAGCTGTTGTCGTCAATTCTTAGCTCATCAGCTGTTTCATTCTGACCTCAACACTTATCAGACTTTTTGTCTGATTTTCAGACGTTTCATTGGTCATCAGTACTTATCTGTTATACTGACATCAGTAGTTGTAACTACATCAGTAGTTGTAACCACATCAGTTCTTTTCAACAGATAGAGTACTTCAGTACTTTTAAGTAATTTAGTCTTCAGTAGTTATGAAAACTACTGAGGATAAAAGAACTTATCAGTACTTATTTGTGACAATAGTATACGAATGCTCATCAGTACTTGTTGACTGAGATCATCAGTAGTTGTCACTTATTCTAGCTGCAGCATACCAAGCCTTAACACTAGGTTTTGGAAAGTTGAACTGTCCAAAGGCTTAGTAAATATGTCTGCAAGCTCATCAGCACTAGGAACAAACTTTGGATCAATCAGACCTTTTTCAAAACAATCCCTAATAAAATGGTGTCTGATCTCAATATGTTTGGTCCTAGAGTGCTGGACTGGATTCTTGACAATACAAAGAGCTGAAGCACTATCCATTAGTAATGGAGTCTTAGTCTCTGTAATGCCATAATCCAATAATTGATTCTGAAGCCAGAGTACCTGAGATGTACAACTTGCAGCAGCAATGTACTCGGCTTCAGCAGTGGATGTAGCAACAGATGTTTGTTTCTTACTCTGCCAAGAAACCAAACAGTTGCCTAGGAATTGACATCCACCAGAAGTTGATTTTCTAGTTAATTTACACCCTGCATAGTCACTATCAGAAAAAGCAACTAATTTGCAAGAGTGCCCAGTGGAATACCAAAGACCTAGAGATTGAGTACCTTGCAGATATCTAAAGATCCTCTTGACTGCAATCAAATGAGACTCTTTAGGAGCAGCCTGAAATCTAGCACAAACACAAGTTGCAAACATAATATCTGGTCTAGAAGCTGTTAAGTACATCAAGGACCCAATCATACATCTGTAAAGTGTTTCATCAACAGCTTTACCTTTCTGATCTGCATCCAGTTGTGTGGTGCTGCACATGGGAGTAGAACAGGGCTTACAGTTTTGTAAATCAAACTTTTCCAAAAGACTCTTTGTGTATTTTGACTGATGAATGAAAGTTCCATCAGCCTTTTGTTTGATTTGCAAACCTAGAAAGAACTGTAATTCTCCCATGGCACTCATTTCGAATTTTTGTTGCATCAACTTTGTAAATGCATCACACAACTGTGGATCAGAGGATGCAAAAATAATATCATCAACATAAATTTGAACAAGGAGCTTATGCTGACCCACTTTCTTAATGAACAAAGTTTTATCTATGGAGCCTCTAGTGAAATTATTCTGAAGAAGAAAATTTGACAGTGTTTCATACCAGGCTCTAGGAGCTTGTTTCAACCCATAAAGAGCCTTATCAAGTTTATACACCCAATCAGGATGTTTATTATCCTCAAAACCTGGTGGTTGACACACATAAACCTCTTCTTTTATTTTACCATATAAAAATGCACTTTTGACATCCATTTGAAAAACTTTAAGATTGTGGAATGCAGCATAGGCTAAGAACAATCTAATTGCCTCCAGTCTGGCTACAGGGGCAAAGGTTTCATCATAATCAATACCTTCTTCTTGTGAAAACCCCTGGACAACCAGTCTGGCCTTGTTCTTGACAATTTGCCCATTTTCATCTGTTTTATTCCTAAACACCCATTTAGTGCCTATTGCACACTTACCTGGGGGTAGAGGAACCAGTTCCCACACTTGCTGCTTTTTGAACTGAAGAAGCTCAAGCTGCATGGCATCAACCCATCCATTGTCTCTTAATGCAATATGATAGTTCTTTGGCTCTTGCTGACTGATGAAGAGAGCATAGAAGCAGAAGTTGGACAATTGACTTCTAGTTGAGACACCAGCATTGATATCACCAATGATTTGAGACATTGGGTGATTCTTCAGCTCTTGGTACACTATGAGATCTGTGCAAGTGTTTGTAGCACGCTCAGCAGCAACAGATGTTGATCCAGATTCTTGAAACCAAGTATTAGATGGCAAGTCAAATGAAGTAGAGGATTCAAAAATCTCATCAGCATTTGTTGTGGATGGTGCTACTGAAGCTACAGGAACATCAAGTTTAGTAGACTCAGGCAGTTGATCACTAAACTTGAATAGGTGAGTACTGGGATCATCATCAACATCAGTACCACCAGATGGATGACTAGCTGCAGAAGGTGATGAATTCACATGATCTGCAACAGCTGGAGGCTGATAAGGAACATATTGCAGTATGTCCAGATCAAACAACTCCACAGGGTTTTGTGGAATTTTGTCCTTAGGGGATTCATTGAACTTCACATGCAAGGTTTCTTCAACCATCTTTGTTCTGCAGTTGAACACTCTGTAAGCCTTGCAAGTGGATGAATACCCAACAAAATACCCTGCATCCACCTTAGAATCAAACTTTTGGAGTTGATCCTTTGTGTTGAGAATGTAACAAGGACACCCAAATGCTCTGAAGAATGAAATTAGAGGAGCCAAATGATGTAGAACTTCATAAGGAGTCTTCATCAACCTCTGATTCACTAAAGCTCTATTTTGCACATAGCATGCTGTGTTGACAGCTTCAGCCCAAAAGGTCAGTGGCAAACCAGAGTCAGCCAACATGGACCTTGCAGCTTCAATTAGGGTCCTGTTCTTTCTCTCCACTACTCCATTTTGTTCTGGAGTCCTTGGGATGCTATACTGCCTCTTGATTCCTTTTGAAAGGTAGAAATCATCAAGTGTATGGTTTCTAAATTCAGTTCCATTATCACTTCTTATACACTTGACTGATAGGGAATACTGCTTCTCAACATACAACACAAAGTTAATAATTGTCTGAGCAGCCTCATCCTTTGAATGCAAGAAGAAGGTCCATACAAATCTGGAGTAATCATCCACAATTACCAGACAGTATTTCTTCTTTGCCATGCTCATTACTCTCACAGGACCAAAGAGATCCATGTGCAGTAATTGCAAGCAGGCAGTGGACTTTGGTTCTTCTATAGGAGGGAATGAAACTTTGTGTTGTTTTCCTTTTAAACAAGCAGTGCAGGTTTCATCACAGTGGAACTCCTTTATTGGTAGACCTCTCACTAAACTATTGTGGATCAGCTGATTCATGTTTTTGAGATTAACATGACCCAGCCTTCTATGCCACAGTTTAGATTCCTGAGGAGAGGCCTTGGAGAACAGGCAAGGATGACCTTTTAAATCAATCTTCTTTGACAAATCCAAGGCATATACTCTTCCTATCCTGTTGGCCTTCAGGAGAGTATGTTCATCCAATACCTTGTCAATCAGCCTCAGAACTTTGGAAGACAGAATCCGGCAGTTCTGGCTTGTGAAAAGTGCAACATGCCCTTTATCACACATCTGACTGACACTCAGTAGATTATACTTGAGATTCTCCACATGGTTAACATCATCAAATCTGATTTCTCCATTTGACACAAATCCTTTCCCGATGATGTAACCCTTAGCATCATTTCCAAATGAGACAAATCCCTTCTTTCCTTGAGAGTAGTCATTAAGAAGAGAACTGCTCCCAGTCATATGCATAGATCCTCCACTGTCTACATACCAGATGCTTCTTTGGCATGCTGAAGAACCCTGCATTTATCATAAGAAACTAGTTAGCTTTAGAGACCCAAACCTTTTTGGTTTTGGGTCTGTTTTCATCAACAGATTTAACCATAACTTGTTTCTCATGATTAACAGCTGATGAAGGTGGAGATGGTGCTGAAATGGATTTCTTAGATTTGGGCTTGGATTTCCTTTTCAGTGGTTTGATCACAGGTGCATCTAGTTGGTTAACTCTCCCCAACAAATGCTGAACCATCATAACAAGTTGTGTCTGATTTGTTGCTAAAGCCTTCAGCTCATTTGACACATCAGTACTTGTTTTTGATGAGTTCCTGTGACCCACCATTTCCTCCTTCTTGAAATTCACAGACTTAGTCTGATGTTTATCATGAGGAACACTATCAGCTGTTTTCTGATAAACCCCATCCTTCTTTTTGGATTTTGGTGAGGCCTTGGGTTTATCAGTTTGAGATGACTGTGGTACAAACTTGGTCTCAAACTCATTTTTCATTTTATTAATCTCTTCTTTAATGAGCTTATCTCTGTTGAGTTTGGAACCCTTTTTGTACCAGCATTCATCAGATAGATGATTGAATTTACCACATATTTCACATGGCTTATTCTTCATCTTGGATTGATCAACTGCTGAAGTGGAAACTACTGAAGGTGTGATCTTCAGTACTTTCCTCCTTTCAGTACTTGTGTTAAGTACTGAAGGATCGGTAACAACTGAAGACTTGTTCTTCAGCTGTTCTCTATCCGTCCTGAAAGACCGTATGATAGATTCCTCAGCAGTTGTTAATCCTTTTATTTCAGCAGATTTGAAATGCTTTTCAGATGTTGTGACTTGCCCTTCAGTACTTGGAGTACTTTGAGGGACAACATCTGAATTGCTCAGCTTCATGTGTTTATCAGCATTTAAACCATCAGGCAATTGATTTGCTGAGATCTTAACACTGACTTCATCCTCTAATTTTGTATTATCATTTGAGGATGAATCACATGATGATGTGGTTTGGAAATTACTTTCACCTTCAGATTTTACTATTGATTTTGAAGTAAAATCAGTAGGTGGTGCAGTATGATTGTAACCTATTCCAAACTTCACATTTGAAGCTGTTTGCTTGCTGAGAAGCATTTCAAATCCCTTGCAGGATGTTACCCAGCGGTCACACTCAACTTGGGTAGCTGCAAGTGTCTCTTTGAGACTTCTGTGGTTCTCAAGTATGACCTCTACCTTAGCCTTTTCATCATTAAGTTGGCATTTAAGCTTGTAAATCTCATCATCTTTGTCATTAAGAGCAGACTCATACTCAGCTTTTCTTTTGGAAATAGTTTTCTCAAGCTCAAGATTTTGATTGATTAAAGCTACATTTGCCTCTCTAATAGAGACAAAGGCAGCTATGCATGATTCAGAACATAACTTGGCTTTAGCCTCAGAAGATACCTGGGTTACCTGTGAAGATGATGCATTGGAGCAGGAACCCTCAGTAGACTCCAGGGCCATGAGAGCAAGATTCCCAAAAGGATGTTCACCACCATGTTGACCAGCACCAGCAAATAATTGCTCATTGAAACCAGAAAGATCATCTGGTGAGCTGCTCCAGTCAACAACTCCTGGTGTGAAGAAGCTGTGATGAGGTTGAGATTGTGATGGAGATGGTTGAGGCTCAGGTAGGGCTTGAGGTTGTTGTGCTATAGGAACTTGAACTGGATTTGGCTGTGGCATGTAATAGCAGGGATATGGATATGGCATTGGACCCTGAGGGACAAAATATGCAGGAGATTGAGGTTGTGAGTGATGACCAGAACTAGCAGGATGTTGCCCTTTGTTTTGTGAACTATTGCTTGGAAAGGTCACAAAGGGTGCAGAGGAGTTAGATCCAGTTGATCTACACTCTCTTGCAAAGTGCCCAAGCCTGTGGCATTTGTGACACCTCAACTTACTCTTGTCAAAACCAACTTTGGTTTTGCCAGAGAGTCCTGGAAATTTCCTACCAGTTCTCTTGTAGAACTTTTGAGATCTGATATTGATCAAGGCCATTTGGCTCAAAATATCCATCTCTTCTAAATCATCATCAGCAATACCCATCAAATCATCCATGATAAAGCATAAATTATCACTATTACACCCAGAATGACTGTCAACACCAACAAATGCATGATCAGAACTGTTTGAAGAGAAATCTATATGCTCATCATAATGGCTTTCTGATCCAGCATATTCTGACTCATGACCGACCAAGGCAGTGTTCCCTGGTACAAAGTCATCAGTGAGCTTTCCTGATGATGCCAGTTTCCTTTTCTGCTCTATCTCTCTTTCAAATGTAAGCAGTTTCCCATGGAGTTGGGTGAGAGATAGGCTATCCAGATTTGCACTGGAGCGTAGGACAATGGTGTATGTGTCCCATCTCTCAGGCAGTGATTGAGGAATCTGTTGTTCATCTGGCTGTTAGTATACTCATGCTTGACCATTTTCAGCTCAGAGATCAAGCAGGAGAAACGCTCAAACTGTTGAGTCAGTGTCTCACCCTTCCTATGAGAGAATGTCTCATATTGTTGGGCGAGGATTTCTCTGTTGTTTGCTAAGACCTCATCAGTTCCTCCGAATTGTTCCTTCAAAGCATTCCAGAGGTCATGAGCAGTTTCATGATGCATAAGCCCAGAATAGATTTCATTAGGCAGTGCCATGGCCAGAATTCCATGGGCTTTAGCATCAATCTCAAACAGTTTACGATCTTCATCTGAGTATTGCTCCTTCTTCTTCGGAACCATTTGGTTGGTCTCCGAATTGTTCACCATAGGCTTGTGTGGACCGTGAACCACAGATGTCCAACAACCTGAACTGTTAACAGACAGGTGATGGAGCATTCTTCGTTGCCATATGTTATACTCACTCCTAACCAGCATCGGAGGCTTGGTTGAGGAGCCAGTATTGTGAGGGTCATTAGATGGAGTAGTCATTCTCAGATTCAAACCAATTCAATCAAGTTTCAACAGATTTAGCACAAAAACACAACAAACTCAGTATGAACCAAGAAGAAACTCAAATTGAATAACCAGAAGCAGCAGAAGATCAATCTCCATAACCAATTCTTGCAAATATGCTAATTCGATCAAACTTTAGATATCAAAATAGCAGTTTCAATGATCAATTGTTAAACCGATCAATGATTAACCTGCTCTGATACCATTTGACAGGATCAGTGATCTAAGTTTGATCAATTAGAGTTGAATTGCAGCGGAATTAGAACAAGAATTAGACAAATATAGCAAGAACACAATAGATATTCAATGGAACAGTACACGGTTATAGAGAAAGAGGGTTTTCTGCAAAAGGGATAATATCATTCATGCACAAATGCTTCGGTATATCAGCCGCTAAGCTTCGCAGGTTATAATTAGGTCAACATTCCTTATATAAAGGAATGTGACGTCTGCTGATGTCACTTGATAGTGACATTTAACAGAATTATTACAAACAACTGAAAGTAAGCAAACTACTGAGAATGTTCACAACAACTGAGAACATCTCAGAGTATGCTAAGTACAAGATGAAACTAAAACTACTGATTACAAGAAACATAAAACTACTGATTACAAAAGAACTGAAAGGAAAATATAACTACTGAAAGGAAACCATCACAACTACTGAAGAGGTCTTCTTTAGCTGTTGTGACAACATCTGAAACTTGGTCTTCAGTCTTTGTCTTCAGCTTTTGTCTTTAGACTTTGTCTTCAGTTCTTTAACTTCAGACTTTGTATTCAGACCTTGTTATCAGTTGATGTCTTCAGCTGTTGCAGACTACTTCAGTTGTTGTAATGTCTGTAGGACTTAAAGGTTTTTCTGATCAGGCTCATTGGTTCTTTTGGTCCAACACCATTTCCACTCAAGAATTTCTGGTTGTTGCAATTTTCCAGAGGGTTTCTGATATTCAGCTTTAACCCTTGAACAAGTATCACATCTTTCTACGAATTGAGCGACTTATTTCTTCATTCCTGGCCACCAATATTGATTTCTTAGGTCTTTGTACATCTTATTATTCCCTGGATGTACTGAATACTTTGACATGTGTGCTTTATTTAGAATGTTTTCTCTAAGTATATTGTCATCAGGAATCCAAATTCTCCCCTTAATTCTCAAAATTCCATCTGAATTAACTTCTTTTTGTTCATTGCTTTTACATTCTTCTCTCTGTTGAGCGTCGCGGATTTTACTCATTAGTTCTGAGTGTAATTCCATCCTTAAAGCATGAACTCGTAATGGCTTGACCCTTTATTTTCTGCTTAAGGCATCTGCTACTACATTTGCTTTTCCTGGATGATATTTGATTTCGCAATCATAATCACTTAGTAATTCTACCCATCTTCTCTGCCTCATATTCAACATCTTTTGGTCGAATATATGCTGCAGACTCTTATGATCTATATAAATTATACATTTAGTTCCGTACAGATAATGCCTCCAAATCTTGAGTGCAAATACTACTGCTCCTAGTTCTAAATCGTGAGTAGTATAATTTCTTTCACTCCCTCTGAGTAGTTGAGATGCGTATGCAATTACTTTGTTTCGCTGCATTAGAACACATCCAAATCCTTGTCGTGATGCATCACAGTATACTACTAAGTCTTCTGTTCCTTCCGGTAAAGCTAAAATAGGAGCGCTGCATAATTTATGTTTCAGAGTCTCAAATGCAGTATTCTGCTTCTCTCCCCAAACATATGGCTTGTCCTTTTGCGTCAATTCTGTCAAAGGTTGAGCTATTCGAGAGAAATTTTCTATAAATCTCCTATAATAACCTGCCAAACCTAAAAATTGACGTATCTCTGTTGGTGTTTTTGGAATCTCCTATTTCTTAACTGCATCAATTTTTGCTGGGTCTACCTGAATTCCATCCCGATTAACCACATGTCCTAAGAATTGTACCTCTCGCTTCTAGAATTCACATTTTGAGAATTTGGCGTACAATTCCTCCTTCTGAAGTAATTCTAGAGTTAGTCTTAAATGCTCCTCGTGTTCTTCCTTACTTTTTTAATAGATTAAGATGTCATCTATAAAGACTATGACAAATTTATCCAAATAAGGTTTACACACTCTATTCATTAAATCCATAAATACAGCCGGTGCATTAGTTAACCCAAATGGCATTACAAGAAACTCGTAATGACCATACCGTGTCTTGAATGCGGTTTTAGGTATATCTTCTTCTTGTACACTTAACTGATGATACCCGGATCTAAGATCAATTTTCGAAAAATAACTTGATCCTTGCAATTGATCAAACAGGTCGTCAATTCTAGGAAGAGGGTATCTATTCTTAATTGTTACTTTGTTGAGTTCTCTATAGTCAATGCACATTCTGAAGGTTCCATCTTTCTTTTTCACGAACAGGACTGGAGCTCCCCATGGTGATACGCTAGGATGTATGAATCCTTTATCCAGTAATTATTGCAATTGGATCATCAGTTCCTTCATTTCCGATGGTGCTAATCGATACGGAGATTTGGCAATTGGTGCTGTTCCTGGAATCAATTCTATTTTGAATTCTACCTGTCGCGGGGGTGGTAATCCTGGTAATTCTTTAGGAAATACATTTGGATATTCTCTAACAATGGGAGCATCTTCCAAGTCTTGTTTGACTGATTTTGTGTCAGTTACTTGGGCTAGAAATGCTAAACATTTCTTTTTCAAACATCTTTGAGCTTTCATACAGGATATCATTCTAATAGGTCCTCTGGGTTTCTCCCCACATATAACAAGAATTCTATTGTCCTTAACTAGAGGTATTCTAATCATTCGTTTCCCACAAATGATTTCAGCCTGATTCTTACTTAACCAGTCCATACCTACTACAATATCAAAACCTCCTAGATCAACAGGAATAAGATCTATGTTAAATCTATGATCTTCTAAATTTAGAACACAATTAGGAATAATCTCATCAGCTTCTATTATGTTTCCATCAGCCAATTCTATGATATATTTATTTTTCAGTTTCTCAGCAGTTATTCCTAGTAAAGATTTGAAATAATTTAAAACAAAGCTTCGAGTTACTCCCGTATCAAATAACACAGTTGTGTATTGATTGTTTACAAGGAACGTACCCGTTACTACTTCTGGTTCTTGCCTTGCTTCTTCTGCTTGAAGCATAAATGCTCGACTCTGCGTGTTATTAGAATTCCTTGGGGCTTTACCTTTAAGTTCAGGGCACCTATTCCACAAATGATCTCCCTTTCCACATTGGAAACATATTGATTTGGAACTTGTAGGCTCCTTACACTCCCTGACGGTATGTCCTTTCTTTTTACAGTTTTAACAAATAACTAACATACATCTCCCGACATGATGCTTCTTATAGGAGTTACACCAAGGTTGGCCCTCTGTTCGTGGTCTTTCCATTTAGTTTCTCTCTGGATTTCTGTTAACCCTCTTATTCCAGTTTCCTCCAGAATTTCTTCCCATATTACCGTTCCATTTCCTCTTTTCTCCTATCTTGTTTGAAGTTAATGATCCATTCCTGATCATCTCATCCGTCAAGATTCCTGCTAAAGCTACATTATCCTGAAAAGTCTTTGGCATTGCTGACTTTAACATACCTCTTATTTGTGGTACTAACCCCCAAATATACCTTCCTATTCTCTTTGCTTCCGGAGTCACCAAATGTGGCACTAATCTAGAAAATTCATTATACTTCTTAGTATATTCCTGAATAGCGGCACCTTTCATTTCTAGTGCTAGAAATTCTACTTCTAACCTTTCTAACTCATTATAAGGATAGTATTTATCTATCATTAACTTTCTAAATTCATCCCAACTTAATTCATTCATTACATTTCTTCCTTTGGTTTGAATTTCCATCTTCCACCATGACTGTGCTTCTCCTTTAAGCGAATGTGAAGCAAACCTGGTTTTGCAGTTATCAGCACACTCGCTGATATCTAAGACGGACTCCATTTCTTCTAACCAGCGCAAGGCTTGTACTGCTCCGCCTCTTCCATCGAAGTCTCGGGGTTTACAAGACATAAATGCCTTATATTAACATCCCTTCTTAATTCCTTTCGTGATTTCTTCCTCGTGGTTTCCTAGTCCAGTGTCTCCAGATGGCACTCTTTCAACATTAATAGTTTGTTGTAGGTATTGCTGCTTCCAGCTATCGAGTTACTATTCAGGAAATCCTTTCCTCCTCTGTTGTGGGATTATTTACGGGTGGTTCTTCCTCTACCATTCTAGTTCTTGGTCGTCCGACACGTGATGTTCTTCGTATGGGTTGAGTATCCTTTCTTGGCGGCATTTGATTACTACACGTTATTTATAATAATATCATAATACTGCAATTTATTCATATTATAAAATATTTAAGACAAAACATATAATCATATTATATAATCACATATAGTCATACATATCACATATAATCCCTATTTCTTTTATTTTTCCCAAATCCAGCTCCATATTTTAGTGAGAACGCCCTTGCTTCCTTCTTTTATTTCCTTGACATCTCCCTGGATAGCTTGAATTTCTTGCTGTATTTTCCTAACTTTCTTCAGAATTTGCCTACTAGTCTTCACTTGACATCCTCCCAACCTTTGTCTCTTAATTCCTTTTTCTTCAATTTTGGAATCATTAAGTTGGTTTGTGTCATGAGTCACTGAGTTCTCATTCTCTTGTTCCTTTGTTGTAAATTTCTTACCATGTTGTATTCTTTTCCTTGGTGTCATAATTGTATAACCTCCCATGGTCACTGGTGCATGTCGAACATAAAACTTGGTTGCAGTGTTGGTTCGGGTCTCATGCTGAGGTGTTTCTATTTCGTTCTGAGGTTCTATCTCAGGTGTTGCCTCGTTACTATGATCTGATGGATCGGTCTTACTAGGGTAGCTGTCAGAGTTATCAGAACTCATACTGCTAAGTTCTTTAGAATTTTAATTCATAAGCTTCACGTATGAAATGCACAAGTATCCATATGATCACATAATTTCACAAAAGAATATTATCACATAAATGTCTTATCATATGAGCTTACGGTTATAGTCTAGGCATTTTATTAACAATACCTAATTATAACCAATGGCTCTGATACCAAGCTGTCACATCCCGGCGGAAGCGTGTAGTGCACGATGTGACTTTTTGGATAAGAACGCATTGATCACAGAAACGTAAATGAAACAAATAATTTAACAAACATAAATAATACATTTATATTAGGTTATCAGGGGTTACATATAAGAGATTACAACAAAATTTATCAGTTATATGACATTTACATAACGAGTGTAACCCTATTACATTTAGATTCTATCATCTTCATAACTTCAATAATAATGGATGTGAGCATCCACCGATAGACTGAGATCAAACAGATTGATTGTTATTTTTACACACATTTTCCCAATGACCTCGTACCAGCCATTGAGCATATCGAATGATAGCAAAACACTGTTAGTCATTTTTCAAATACCTGAAAAAGCATACTAAAACTGTCAACATGATGTTGGTGAGAACATAGGTTTAATAACTCAAAACACATAATTTGATGCAATTCAAAATAAGAGTGCAACCAAACCTACAGAATGCCAAGTGATTATACAACTGTCACAAATAATCACAAATAAAATTTGATAACATAGCATCATAACACTCATTTCTGTTGGGTGCAGGAAAATAACTTTCCTAAGTAGCGCTACCAACATTATCAGACGGTTCCTCATTCGAACTAATGGTTGCGGGTTGGCAAAGTTTTGACAGTGTA
Organism: Flaveria sonorensis; assembly: GCA_025506505.1. Taxonomy (NCBI): domain Eukaryota; kingdom Viridiplantae; phylum Streptophyta; class Magnoliopsida; order Asterales; family Asteraceae; genus Flaveria; species Flaveria sonorensis. Next base: position 15,587,797 of record CM046423.1, on the reverse strand, counting down.
ACACAAAATATCTTATTAAAATTTGCATCAAACAAAACGTAATAAGTATGCTTTTTCCCCCAAAAATAAATAATGTAAAAATGTGGCTATGTCACTCACCTTTAATTCCAGCAAAATCCTATAAAAATTAATTTATAGTTAGAAATAAATAAATTTATTTCTTTAAAATTTTTAGCACTTCAAATTATAACATAACAAGTTTGATTTTAAATAATCAGTTTCCAATATTCACCAAAAATAAGTTTCCACTTTCTAAATAATTTCTAAAATCCTTTATTAAAATCCTACAAAGATATAGCAGTTTAAGCTACGAATTTCTAAAAATCATGAGATTTTTACAGATGCTCCAAAATATTTCATAAAATTTACTGTAAACTTTTCAGAATTTTCCAAACTTTATATCTATTTATTCTGATTTTCTACAAGTTATATATTCAAAAATACATGTCTTACTCATTCTAATAATTTAAATTATGAAATTTATTCTAAAATTTCATCTCAACAGAGGGGTTATTATAAAAATATTCCCATATTTTTATCGCTTTTAAATAATTTATTAAGCATTTTTCCCTTATTTTAGGGAATAAATCACATAAATTCATATACAAAGTATTAAATTCCCAAAATTTCCAGATCATTATAATTAATATTTTGTGATTAATTTATTAGTTTTATTCCCACAATCACATTCATTTAGTATTTTTACTTGTTTTACTTAATAAAAAGTTAATCTTTGTTTTTAAATCTTAAATTCTTTTTGTAACGAGTTTACTGAGATTTCTTGCTCATAACTTTTTATTACTGTTTTTCAGAAGAAATTAAGTATACATATGGTTTTTGGGAATGACTTAGTTGATTACAACCAAGTGTTTAGTTACATATGCCCATATTATACATATGTAACAAGATTTTAAGATAGATTGTATGAGTTAGAACCTTGTGATTGACTTAGAAAGAAACGGTTGATGATGAGAGCTAAGATGAATGGAATCCGAAGCTGGAAGGGGTGGTTCTTGATCTTGGAAAATCCAATCCCAATCTGCGATTTGATGGTGCTTCGTTGATGTTGTAATCTCAAGTGTATGGATGTTTGCTATCCGAAAGTAAGATGGAGGGTACTTAAGATGAAGTGAATGTGTGTGTGAAAAGTAGGGACAGGATGTATTGAAGAGTAGTTTTCAAAAGTTCAAGGAAAGTTGAATGTATGCTTTTGGGTATAAGGGCCGAGAGTTTGGGTTGATTGTTAGTGGCTTACACATGGTTTGTTTAAGAGGTTGACACATAATCCTCTTAGTCATTAAGGCTACTAAATGATGTGTCAAGACAAGGAAATATTTGAGGTTCTAGCTTGATGACAATGCATACAAAACCGATTGATTTGTTGCCACCTAGCCGCAAGGATTGTGAAGATAAAACCGGGTGAGGACACCTAATTCTAAAGCAATGATCACTAATGGATGTGGTGTCAATTTGAGGGCTTTCTTAGTGTCTTTTGTAATGATGATTTGTGCTTGAAGTCGGTTTAGTATCAACCGAGAGTTAGCCATATGAAAGCCATAATGATTACTAGAATTATGTGGCAATCTAAGAGGAACTTAGCATGATGATTAAGCATGGAGTCGGCCTAAGAGTTTTCAAGATCTTGCCACCTTTCATGGATATTAATGAGAGTTCACACTTGAATTAATAAGATGATGACAACTAATCATCTTATGATAAGGTTAACTTGCTTGGCGTTCTTGAAATTTTGGCCGAGAGGTAAACACAATGATTACAAGCAAGGATTATCTTGATCATAATTCAGATGAGAATATAGTGGTTATGAGGTATCTTAAAAGAAAACCTAGATGATTATCATGCACAGAGTCAAGTGCTAACTAATCTTTTTATAATTGAGTTTAAAAGGACTTTATGATGTATTAATTTAGATGTTTGGTATTTATGTAATTTGATTAAGAGATTATGTAATTTTTGAAGTACTAATGCCTTTATACATATACTTGTAACTAATCATGTTGTCACAAAACATAGCCTTATAGTATCAACATAGGTAAATTATGTACATAATATCATAACATGTACATATATTAGACACATATTAATGGATACGAATTATAGTTCAGATCACATAAGTATACATTTTTAAATATACACAGAATCTTATCAAAATTTTCTAACCTTAATTTCAGGGTTGTCACAGATAATGATAATGAAATATGAATACAACTTGATTTTGTTAGATCGCCAGTGAAAAACCTCGGGAGCAGACAATCATCCAGTGCCTTGTTGATTTTATTGATAATGAAATATGAATACAACTCGAGAGCAGGATCTGATCAAATACTATGTGCTACTGGCGCTATTTGCTAGTGTGAGTGTGTATGTAAGCTGATAAAAGTGAAAAAGTGTAAGTGTCAGTGCCTAACTCGATCAGATAGACCTCATTATATAATAAAATAAAAATTACAAATTCTCCATATTCCTGGCGATATCATGATATTCTTGGAATCTTTAGCGTACTGCCTCTTTGACCGTTGTGGACTCATTCTACCACGTGCATTGTCCACTTTTGAACTTCCCTTTCAAGTTTTAAGCATTGACTCAGTCATTAACATGTTTCTTGTAACAATCACATGCATAAGGACCAAATTATATATGATAATTCTAAATATAGTTCGGAATATGTAACTTGTCGGATATTCTGATCTTCCAACTTAAGTCCAGAATACTGGTCAGGATTTTCACTCACAAAAATTGTCTCCAAAAGCTAGATAAGTTAGAGACGCTTCATTTTGATAATGGTCTTATTTTTTAAAGTTTCATGATGATCTACAGCTGGTGTAGATATCTCCCGAATACCAAGGTAAAGATAACATTGTTAGTTTGTTTTAGCTCCATTATTATCTTTTCACTTTCACCCTAACCACATATCCAAAAATAATCAAAGGTAATTCTATTTTTATTTTCTTTTTTGGTAAACTTTTCGCAATCGTTTATTCTTCTTCATCAATGGTGGAGATCTCGCAACTTCTTGCTTCCAAAGCTTTTCCCGAAAATGTCATGATTCGTCCATACAACAGGTGTGTTCGTTCTGATTAATGTTTCAAAACTTGGGTGTGTTTTCTTACTTTTTGTTTCTCACTTGGTCTTCGTTATCCCTTTCCCCATTAATAACTGATTTCTGCAAAATCACTAGTTTGAGTTATACTCAAATAGTTCTAGTGATTTGGAGGATACTATTTGTGTTGTGTAAACTTGTTGATTCCCGTGGACTTGACATTCGTGCTTCCGATCTTGCGAATGTTTACAAATTACGAACCCTAGTTCGAGTCATTTCATTCTTTAGTTGATTAAGCAAGAAATATCCCTACTTCTTAAAGCCACAAAAAACAAAGACGGTTCGAAGAAGAAATTCTTTTTTGTTAGCATGGACAACATTCCACGAGGTTAAGAAATTATGTTGAGATGGGTTACCAAGGGAAGGATTTAGGATATTAGGGCATAGGAATATTCACAATGATATTCCTGCTAATATTTTGCTTTCCTTTTCAGTGAAATTTTCTAATGTTATTCCTTCGAGTGTCCAAGCTCCTAACTGGATTAAAGCTACTATGCAAATCCCTCGTAGTAAAAGGACTTTCCAAATTAAAGTCTTAGCCTTAACCACAGTTATTGAATTATGAGCCTCTGTCATGTATGGTAAGTATCACTTCTAAAATTCTGCAAGTTAGCTTTCATAATAAGTTCGTATTAATAGTTTAACACGTTATAGGATTCGCAAGATTTTCTCTTGCCATCATCCTCGATGATATTGGTAGTCTGATCAACATGAAGGAAGAAATCGATTTTGATATTCAGAATTCAACTAGTCTTGCTTCCCAAACTACGACTAACATTTATAAGAAAAGAAAGACTACTAACTCTACTCCTTGCTCCCCTTTTGGTGGTCTCAAAGGGGATGAGACTCAGTCCCAAGTTCTTGCTCTTGTTAACTAGGTAACTATTCCGTTGCGCATTTTGAAGCATATTCTATTTTATATTTTTAGTAGTATTCCTAATTAACATACCTGATTTTCTATAGGTATTTGAACATGTGCTCCAGGAGCATCAACAAGCAACTGAAACCATCACCGGTCTTCGTAAAATCGCTAGTGTCAAAGATGAGTACACGAGGAACAAAGCTAAGAAGCTTGAGCGGATTTCGAAAGAGCTGAACATCTTGAAGACCATGCTTGCTAGAGACAAGATGGAGCTTTGTGAGAAGGTCACCAAGTCAGCTATTGTCTTCGTATGCCAGGCTCGGATCAAGCTTGCATCAGAAGCCATGAAAGCAAGTTTTGATAAAATCACCTGGGATATTGATGGCTAGAAGTGAATGTTGCTAAAGCTGGATGGCAAGCTGGTCGAGTAGCCTAAGGAGAATATGGTCGAAGCTTGCTTGGTTGAGGATAAAAACAAGGATGGCAAGAGCAAGCATGTGGAGCAGGAGAGTTCAAATGTTGAGGCAATTCAAGGTGATGAAGGCAATAAAGACAAAGTCTGAATTTTGATTTATGCCGATTCATGATGGTTATGGTTCAAAAACAATTTTTATTTTATTTGCATATGATGGTTGTGATTTGTTGAACAATTTACTTTTTCGTGCATGAACATCAACAATGTAATCGGGATCCTTAATCAGGACGAAGCCCTGTTTTAGTAGCATATTATAATTTTGGATAACAATCAGCATTCCCAACGGATGGGTCTCATTTTTTGGGATGAAGTTGGGAATGCTTATTTTGGTGAATATATAATTACTTTGCTTAAAACATTGCTAAAAATATTTTTATTTACTTGTGAAAAGTTTCTGAAGTCTTTGAAACATGTTCTGAATAGCTTTTGCAACAATTGTTCTTGTTAAGTTAAAAGAAATTTTATATAGATATATGAAACAAGTGATTTCGGCTTAAAGAAACAATCATAATTACTATAGGTTCGATGAAATTTTTATAAATTAGAAATCATACCAGACTTTCTTAGCTTAGGTTGATGTAGAAATTCCTTGCATACGATTTCAAAATACATTCTAGGATATTAATCAATTTCAAAACGTTTAAAATTGTCTCCAGTGTTATGGGTATTCACACTTTAAACTAATCTAATTATGCAAATTAGATAAATGTTTGGGCTATGCCAAAATTACTTAGGCCAAGCCAAAATAACGTAGACCAAGTTAGAACTTCATGGGCCAAACCAGAATAAAGTGGGCCAAGCTAGAATTTCATGAGCTTAGCCAATCTTAGGATATTACTTGGGATATACCTACAAACTTGAGTGACATGTTAATGACAAAACCTTAAGATTTAACTTGGGAAAAACCATGTAGAAAGGTGAACACCTTTAAACTATAGTTAATACTTAAGTGTTAAAACCATTAGATAACATGTTCAAATGTTATTCGTCCGAATTCAACATATAGCCGAGAATAACAAAATTATCAGCCACTAAAGCGTGTACTGGTCTCGCCATATCAAACTATAAATGAATTATTGTGTTCTCTTGGCGGAGTTTTCAAACTCAATTTCTGTGAACGGTGAGTACTTTTAAACCTTAGAAAAGATTCAGAATATCTTAAACTTAGAGAGGGGACCAATCCTCTGGTCTTCAGTCAACATCTTTAGGAGTACTCTCTGCAAAACACTCAAATCTTGGTGAAGGTGGGTGTTAGCCGGGCTAACACCTCTTCGATGCTAAATTCAGTAATGGTAATAAGAATAAGAATCAGGATAAGAACAAGAATAAGGCTCAGAATATGAGTAAAGATAATGCACGTACAAGCTTTAGTCGGCAAATAAATTTTAGCTTATGTAAAATATGCCTTAAGATGAATAGCATTCTAAGACCTTGGTTAGATATTACCTTCCATACTAGCTAGCAAGTATGCACCCTTTCCAGCTTCTAAATCAATCAAGTATGGACCTTCCTAGTTTGGTGCTAATTTTCCATCACTAGGATCGGTAGTATTTTGAAACGTTTTTCTTAATACTAGGATCGGTAGTATTTTGAAACGTTCTTGTTATAGGATTTAGCAATCCTTTGTTGATAAGTTGCTATCCTCAATGTAGCAGCATCCCTAATGGTTTGTAGACTTGACCTTGTTGTAGGGATAACCATCTCGATAGGGATTACCGAATCTGATTCGAATACCAAGAATAATGGTGTTTGGCCACTTGCATTTTTAGTTGTCTTCATATCTACCTATAGAAGAAATGGCAATTCTTCTGCCCATTTCCCTTTCTTTTCCTTCAATGTTTTGTTTAAGTTGACTATAATCTTGTTGGAAGATTATGCTTAACCATTGGCTTGAGGATGCACTGGAGTGAAAGTGATCATCTTTATTCCCGAAATTTCACAAAATTAGATTGTTCTTTTGCTGATGAACATGTGCCCATTATCATAAATTATCTCGGCTGGGATTCCGATACATATCAGGATATTGCGCTTGATCAATGACACCACTTCTCCCTAACTTGAATGAACACTTCTGTTTCAATTAACTTAGAAAAGTAATCCTTCATAGCTAACATGAATACCTCTCCTTTTGGAGCCTTAGCAATTTCCTGACTATGTCCATTACCCATTTTACGAATGACCAAAAATAATTGGGTATAGGGGCTCGGCAGGTTGATGAAGGATATTGATGTGCCTTTGAAAAGCATCACAGTTTTCTGCATAGTTCATTGCATCCTTCCTCATGGTCGGCGAATAGTATCACGCCCTTAAAACTTTTGAAAACAATGATATGCCCCCAACATGGTTTCCACAATCTGCTTCATGGATATCCTTAAGTACTTTCATAGTTTCAGGATCCTCCAAGCACCTTAAATATGGACTTTCAAGAGACCTTTTGTAAAAAATATTATCAATTATAACAAAACAAGATACCTTAATCTTGAATGCCCTAGGATTTTTATCCTTTGGGAGATCTGCGTCTTGTATATACTTCTTGATAGGTTGGATCCAGGATTTCGTATTCTTTAGGATCCTAAAGTTCAAGATCTTCTACGTTGAACATCCTAAGGATATTTTCCTCTTTAAGTTCATGTACATCTATCTCTAGTTTTAGCATAATAATGATTGAGATTTTCACTCATTCCAGTATAGTGATAGTAGATTCGAGATATGCCAAAGCATCAGCCTTTTCATTTTCCTCTCTTGATACCTGTTCAATTATTAATATTTTGAAATATTTTGCCAATTTTTTGACTATTTATAGATTTTGAGTTAACTTTTCGCCCTTAACTATGTAACTGCTATTGAAATGGTTAGTTGATAACAAAGAATCTCCCTATACATGCAAACATTTAATTTTCATATCTTTAGCTAATTGCATTCCTTCTATTAAAGTATCATATTCTACTTCATTATTTGTAGCTTGGAATTCACAATTAATAGCTTGAGATATTATGTCCCCCTGTGGTGATTTCAGTATTATTCCTAGGCGTATTCCTCTAACATTAGATGCACCATCGGTATATAATATCCAATTTTCATTATTTTCTTCTAATTTTTATACTTTTATGACTTACTTCATGCAGGATATCATTACTAAAATCAATCACAAAATCTGTTAAGGCTTGAGATTTTATAGTTGTTCTAGGTTTATGCCCTAAATCATAGGCACTAAGTTTTACTGACCACTTAGCCACTCTACCTGACATTTTTGGCTTTCTTAACATATGTTTAATAGGATAATTAGTTTTAACGTAAATTATGTGTAGCAAAATGTTATATCAATTTAGTAGAAGCCATAATTAAGGCTAAAATTAACTTTTTAATATGGGAATATCTAGTTTCCGCATCTAGTAAACTTTTACTTACATAGTATACAAGATGTTGTTTCCATTCATCATCCTTGGCAAGAACAACAAATACCGTACTTCAACATATGGCTAGGTATAATGACAGAGGTTCTCCAACTTCAAGCTTCATTAGTAGAGGTACTCATTATAAATAATCTTACAAAGCTAAGAGAGCTTCCTTATGTTTCTTTCCCTATTCAAACTTTTTTTTCTTTTGGATATCATTTAACTCTTTACATCTTTATAAGGATTTTGAGATAAATCTATTTAGGGTTGCTACTCTTCCGGTTACCTTTGAATATCCTTGACATTTTCCGGGGATTTCAAATTTAAGATAGCTTTATTATGCTCCAGGCTGGCTTCTATTCCTCTTTAGGTCACCATATAGCCAAAAAGTTTCCTACCCCTACTCCCAAGTGACATTTAGTAGGATTTAGCTTCATGTTATGTTGGTCCAGGACGTCAAAAGCCTCCTTGATGTCCCTAAGATGATTCCCAGCTTTCTTTGATATTACCACCATTTCTTTAATGTAAACTTTCATGGTGTCCCCCAGCTTCTTTTTGAACATCACATTGACTAACCTCTGCTACATTGAACATGCATTTTTTAATACCAAATGGCATAGCAATATAACAATAAATACCTGTATGGGTCATGAAAGTAGTGTCTTCTTGATCCAATGACTCCATTTTTATTTGCTAAAATCTTAAAGAGGTGTCCATAAAAGTTAACATTTCATGGCCTGCTGTTGCATCTACCATTGAATCGATGTGTGATAGTGAGAAAGGATCTTTTGGGCATGCCTTATTGAGATCAGTGAAGTCTATGCATACCTTCCACTTTCCGTTCTTCTTTTGAACTGCTACCACATTTGCTAACCACCTTGTGAATTTCACTTCTCTTATCATCTTGGACTTTAACAGCCTTTCCACTTCTTCTTGGAAAATGATATTTCTTTCATGTGCGAACTTTCTTAAGAAATATTATTAATTCATGTTTAATATCCATGGGGATATTAGTTCCTACAAGTACTTTGATTTCTGAATCTTCAGGGCCTAAGGATAATTCTTTGACATTCTACTCCTTATCTTGCGGGATTACTTGTGCCCTATCTTCCAAAACATCTTGTGCTTGTTTGTTTAATTGATATCCACTCCTATTCTATGTAGACGCCTTAACTGAAGAGGTTTAAAGGTCTATGGCTTCTTCTTGGTTGCTTTCTATCTTCACTACTCCCCAAGGTGTAAAGAGCTTAACACATTAGTGATAAGTTGATGGAACGGATTTCATTTCATGTAACTATGGTCTACCTAAAATAATGTTTTAGTAAGATAATGAATCTATAAAACAACCCTTCAATATATGATGGAAGCTTTATTTCAACACAACTGCTTTTAGTTTCACCACTTACTCCTATTAACACCAAGGAATTGGAGGTGGTCTCATGCTTAGGGATATTCATTCTTCTCAATATCTCTGGCTGGATAATATTGACAGAACTTTTTCCATTTATTAGAATCATGTGAACAAAATGGTTGGAAATATAGAGAGTCATAACCAAACTCTCATGATGAGGATCCTAGCCGTTATCCTTATCATCTTCATCGAATGACATCGCTTTTCTTTGCATCAAGGTTGCAATCTTGGTGGGTCTTTCTCCCTTTTCTCCTTTTGCTTCCTTAGTATGTATTTTAGCTAAAGAATATGAAATCCCACAAATATCATATTCACCAAAAATAAAATGAATTACCTTAACATCTGTTGGTAGGGATGCAACTTTTCTCTAAATCCTATTGGGATCCTAAGACTTATCCTTCTTCTTTTCTAACAGCTACTTTAGATATCCCTTGCTTAGAATGTAGCTTATTTCTTTTTTGTGAATTGGTCAAAGTCTTCATTGAATGTACACCACTTAAATTTGTCTTTTCAGCCAAGATTATTCTCTTTTTTCTGAGCCCACCTCGCTTTATCACCAAGAACTTGCATGGTTTACATCAATTCAATAATATTGATAGAAAAATAATCAGATAGTCTAGGATATTATTCGTCATCCTCTTCTTCTTCCATAGCATTGACTTTTTTTGGTTTTGTATATGGCTTAGATTTGTAAGATCAATATGAGGATTTTGACTTTCCGTTGCGGGTACCATAGGATAGGTTGCAAGAGCGTCAATTCTTTGTTGAATCTTTTTATCATATTCAAACCTGACAAACCTTAAAGGCCTATTCTTGACCTCGTCAAGATTCTGGCAGTGCTTCATCCCAAGATCATCATAGAACAAAGAATCCTTCTTTAATCCCATCTTGAATGCTTGTACCGCCATATTAGGGATTTCCAATGGTTCTCTACCAAACTTGCTAACGAATCCCTTAAGGATTTATTAACACCTTATGTTCACTATGAAGATCACTTGTTAACCTCTCAAAGGTCTTGCTACAAGAAAACTGGTTATTAAAAGCATTAATTAAATGAGAAAAAGATGAAATTAAATAAGAAGGAAGGTTTAGTAACCATTTTAAGGCTGGGCCAGTTATAGTATATTCAAAGCCTTTGCATAAGCAAGCTTCCTTAAAATATGTAATGATGGGATTGATTTCTATCCTTTCTCTATTGGGTCTGATAAGGATAGCCTATATTATCAACACAGTCAAAGTCAACAAAGGTCAACGTCACTGTCAAAGTCATCGGAAAAGGAAAACAGACGCGTTCGAGACGAAGAACCGAGACGAGATGTTGAAGATATAAATGACTAGGAGTTTATTGTCAATAAATATATTTTGTGTCAACAAAATATATTTATTTATGTTTAAGTCATTTTTATGTTTTATATATAATTTCTCTAATTATCTAAGTCTAGGGGCTTAATATGTCATTAGTGAATATTATCACTATATATAGATTAGTGACAATTAGGTTTAGGAGCATGAATGAGCCATTGATTGAGGGGCTTTCACTTTATAATATCTTTAGCAATCAATTCAGAGTAAACAAGGGTTTTATTTGGTGTTCTTGAGTGTTCTTCATATATTCATCCATTTTCTATTTGTTTGATCTAAATTTCACACAAATATCATTGATATCTGTGTTATCAGTGGGATTTGTTTATGTTTATCAATGAATTGCACTGTATCAACGATCAAGAGGACCAACAATATGGTATCAGAGCCATTGTGCTCTTGATTATTTGAGTTTTGTTTGGTTTCTAGTTCAAAGTCACTGTTCCATTCATTTTCGATCTGATCTGCGTGTTTTGGACATGGAAATTGATTGAGGATTGCTCGATTTTGGTGTGGGAAGCTTTAGAAATCATCAGATCTCAAATTCATTGAGATTTGGATGAATTTCAGTTGATTTCGTGCTGAAAAAGCTGTTCAGATACGTCGGGAGAAACTATAGCTCGTCCAGCGAAACTACATCTTCATTCAGCTAAACTACATAGTTTCGCCTGGCGAAACTAGAGTTCTTTCAGCTAAACTACGCAGTTCTTGGTTTTTGAATCTGGTTTCTTCGTCCCTACTAAAGTACATGCGTTGAAAGAAAGTTCATGGTGTTTGTGTGCCAAACCCAGCAAAATTGCTGCCAAATTGATTTCTGAAAGAAAGTTCAACTAGTTTCGGGTGAAACTACCCTGCAAATCTACCATCAGCATGCCACTGCTGGGCGAAACTACTGGCGAAACTACCAGCGAAATTGCCAACGAAATTAGTGAAATTTCAGCGAAATTAATTTCTGATCATGTCAAAAATGGCTCTTTCAGAAGTCCCTAATTCCTTCAAATCTGATAATCTAATATCGGCACAAAGTCGGTTTGATTCTTTTGCACCCATGAAAGATGAAAATATATCTGATTTTGTTGATCGATTTCTGATGGTGGCAAGCAACCTTAAGAAGTATGATGACCAGCTGGGGAACCATGAACAAGTCACAAAACTTTTGGAATCTCTTCCTCCATAATGGAGTCCACAAGTCAGATTGTTAAAGCAGGAAAGAAATTATGCTGAGTACAAACTCATTGAAGTTATCAACAAGCTGAAGTCATTTGATTTGGATATGAAAAGAGGAGAGTATAATCAATTCATGTATGGTGGTGTATCTTCAAGTGTTGAGATCAAAGAAACTAAAGAAGAAGTCAACCACGCATTGATGGCTGAGGTGGTAAACAGTGATGAGGATTTCATTGAGGATTTTGATCCTTTCAAAGAATTCAGGTATGACACTCAAGGTGAGAGTGTTGGTGATGTTGGTGATTGTGCAAGTCGGTGTAAAGTTCAGGATGATGGAAAGCAAGAGGAAGTTGAAGCTGAAGAAGCTAAGAAGAGAGCTGTTGAGGAGGAAGAATAAAAAAAGAACACTCATGTCTGTCAATGTGAAAAAGTCCTAGCTGTTGAAAAGATAGTTATGGGACTTCCTCATGAGGTTGTTCAAGACATGTGTTCTCCTCCCAGCAAAATTCGTTTATTTGGAGTTTATAAAGCTAACATATTATTGTTAGAAAATGAAAAAGAATTAAAACAAATAAACAAAGAGCTTAAAATCAATGAGTCCAAATATTTTATCAAACTAAGAGAAGATTTAAAAGAAAATGATCTTTTAAAAAGAAATCTTTTATAAAAGAATTTCAAGATTAATGTTTTGAGCGAACGAGTCACATTAGCAGAATTTGAGACTAGCAAGCTTAAAACTAAACTTGATAAATGGACGATATCAGGGATGAAACAGGAAGAACTATTTTGTAAGCAAACAGGAGTTAGAATCAAAACGGGTGTGGGAGTGGTGAAACCTTATATGTTTATCCTCCTCCTAGCACTCATTGTTACTCTCCTATGCCTTAACCTCATCCATCTAATGATTTAATTGAAGTTGCAGATACTAACAGTCTACATGAAGGTTTAAGCAGCGTTAATCACAAAGAGGTTTGAGATGAATATGATTCTCCTGCAGGTTTGGGACTCATCAAACAAGGATCTGATAAGCAAAATGATAATTCCACCCTTGATGCTTCAAATCTAGTATCAGGTGTTTCCCATAACTTCTTTAACAAATTCAAAATAGGTAAAATCCCTTCTTTTGTTCCTGTAAGGTTTGTCAAAGAAGGAATAGCTGTGGAATCGTCAGGCAATCAGAACTCAGCAAGTGGTATCATCTAAGATCTGTTGGAAGCAGACTTATGTATACAAGACTGGACAAGCTCAGATGATGAATCAAAAATCATTAAGTCACATGTAGTTGTCAAGTCTCAAATGCTTCCAAAAGTTGAATCAAGACCTATATGGATCTCATCTCCAAATGCTAAACAAATTAGCAGTCCCTCTAAAACTCAATAGAAGCACTCACCATCTTCATCTGCTATCCATCAAGCTCACCACAAATCTGCCTCCAAGTTTGCCAAGTCACCAATCATACAAAAGGGTTCTCAAAAGAATGTTCAGATCTCATCTCCTCGAACATCACACGTCAAATCACAGCTCAGTTCGAAATCCATATCGACAAAGCCTAAAAAATTTCAATCTTTTGATATCCGAAAGAAGAAGCTTCAAGGTTGTCAACAAGCTGCAACAACCACAAAGCAGGCTCCACCCTCTCCTGCTTTCCACGAGACTACAAAGAACCAAAAGCCTTTGAAGGCTTGCTTCAGATGTGGAAAAGAAGGTCATGTGCTAAAGAAGTGCCCTTAAGTTCAAAGACAGGCTTGGGGCACGGGTTGCTTCTCTGGTTCAAAAAGTAAAAGGTACACATCTTTGAATGGTTGGATGAAGAACAATCTATCCAAACCTTCTCATGTGAAGCCGGTTTCACATGATTCAAAGATGAAAAGGACCAATGTTTCGAAATCAAAATCTCAACCTATGGGTCTTAAAAAGAAAATGATTTCCAAATTCCATTCTTTCAAATCTAAAATAATTGAACAGAAACAAATTTGGAAAGTAAAACAAAAGATTAAAGAAATAAATATTTTTTCAAAAGGGTGTGTGCTAAAACAGGTTTACTACACTGATGCAAATAGAACACCTAGGACTACGATGGCCTGGGTCCCCCTTTCTAACCAATCTGTTAATGAGTGCAGGAAAAGTTCAGGAGGATTGTTAGTAATCCGGTTTACCGACAGAGAATGTTCCTTAATCAAATTTGAGGCGTAACAAATAGGTTATGGTTTTGGTATCTCATCCATATTTTGGATACTTATTTGCACTATTACAGTTCACACTTCATAATCATTACACTTTTCTTGGTACTTCATTTCTCATCTTTTTGCTAGTATAATTTGGAAGACTTTCTTTGCTAGTATAATTAAAATGGGAACTAAGAACTTGATTTGGGATGACTGAGAAATGATAGTATGTTTTCTTGGAATGCTTGTTTGCATGACTTGTACTTTGTGAGAAATGATAGTAATTGAGGTAGATATTTGTATCACTTCAAATTCTAAAATCTGAAAAAGACAGTTTCATTATATGATATGCATGGTAGGCTCAGCCCAAAAACGAAGTAAACGGTGATTCTGTAGCCTAACTAAAGCTTTAGAACTCGGTGATAAGGATCATTTCCATGACATCTTGGCCTGCACAAAGTTACAAGTCTCATCAAAAACAGGTTGAGAGTATCTGACTTCTGCCTTGATCCCTTCCATTCCCAAAATCTCCCTATCCCTAAGTCCTGAATGTAGCTTCTCATTACCTCTTTAGATGTATATTTCGTGCTTATCTCCTCTGCTATATGGAAGCATTGACCTAGAGCGATGATCTTCTCTATTATATGTGAGTATAGACCTGAAGCTCTCATCAGCACGCTTAGATGATCATCTCCTCTGTTATACATAAGTGTAGACCTAGAGCTCTCATCATCTGTTCCCTAAAATAAAGGCACAGTGATTCTTAAATTAAGATCATTGTTGAACCTCTAAAGAAAATCAAGCAGAGTTAATCATATTACTCAATAAGCCCTAATGACGGGATAAGTTCTTTGCCTGATGTCTATGGGAACCAAGTTACCTGAGCTTCTCTAATCGAACCTAAAACATGATAAAAATCAGTTGCTGATCACTCGTTGAAAAGAATAAGGCATGGGTTTAAATTAGATAAATATACCAACAATCATTCTTGAATTGTTTTGGCTATCAAAATTTTAAAATTGTGATTAGACTCTATATCAGTGTGATCTCATTAACTTGTCGATGTTTAAATACATCTTTGTGCTTAAGTATATCTTGAGGATGTGATCTCATGATCAAATTAGTTCTTGGTGTAAAATAAAACAAATAAAAAAACAATATATATATATATATATATATATATATATATATATATATATATATATATATATATATTTCAAGTCTTCCATATTATGCTATTAAAATGATCTCATATTTTCATGCACTGCACAGGAAATTGCATACACAGATAAACACGGGTTTATTTGTTAACTGAAATGATCTGACAGGAAGTTGCGAGATTGTGGTTGTGATTGTGTTGCAGATTTTTGCATCATATGATGGCCAATCATCAGCTGAACAAAGTACCTGACTAGAGAACCTGTTCTTCAAGTTTGCAGAAGATACCTTGCTAGGATTCCTCTTCCTACATCTTTTGAAGCACTCAAGAATAGAGAGTTGGAAAAGCTATTGCTGATCATTCACAAAGAGTGCACACGAAGAGGGGGAGCATATAAAAAGGGGGAGCCTGTAAGATGAAAGATCTTCAATACCAGATCATCAATCTAGGGGGAGATTGAAGATCATTATATGGTTGACTTATCGGTGCTGATCACGATACAAGACGTTGATAATAATAGACTAAAGGGGAGTATTATTGGGTCTGATAAGGATAGTCTATATTATCAACACAGTCAAAGTCAACAAAGGTCAACGTCACTGTCAAAGTCATCGGAAAAGGAAAACGGACGCGTTCTAGACGAAGAACCAAGACGAGACGTTGAAGATATAAATGACTAGGAGTTTATTGTCAATAAATATATTTTGTGTCGACAAAATATATTTATTTATGTTTAAAGTCATTTTTATATTTTATATGTAATTTCTCTAATTGTCTAAGTCTAGGGGCTTAATATGTCATTAGTGAATATTATCACTATATATAGATTAGTGACAATTAGGTTTAGGAGCTTGAATGAGCCATTGATTGAGGGGCTTTCACTTTGTAATATCTTTAGCAATCAATTCAGATCAAACAAGGGTTTTATTTGGTGTTCTTGAGTGTTCTTCATATATTCATCCATTTTATATTTGTTTGATCTAAATTTCACACAAATATCATTGATATCTGTGTTATTAGTGGGATTTATTTGTGTTTATCAATCAATTGCACTATATCAACGATCAAGAGGACCAACATTCCCTATATCAGGCGATATGCTCCTTAGTATCTATGGATCCATCATACAACTTCATATTTGGAGTCTAAATTTGCTTCAAGATTTCAACATCACATATCGGTGGAACAAATTTGAAATCTTATGGCTACTGGAGGATACTTCATGTATAGGTTGTACCACACCCAGTACACTCAAAATAATATCTTTGAGTTTCTAGAGTTCCTTAGCCATCACTAGCCTAATACTTGTATCGTGCATAGACTCGAAGTTGTTAGTATTAAAAGTAACTTTATTGTTTTTTGGATTTTCCAAAGAGAATCCTAAGAGAAATCCCAAATCTCTAGTTGTAGTTACTCTGACAGCCAGGGTTAGACCAACCATGCTATCCTACATCAGGATAATATCATCATCATACGTTCCTAAAAACACTACAAAGTAATTTAGTATCCTGGGATGTAATGGAGTAATTTCATCCTCAACTAGCTTCTTTTAATTGGACTTTATTTCCTTAATCCCCTTTAGTATGAGCATATTTGTCTCCTGTTGCTTCTTATGTTGCTTCATTAACGTAAACATGGAGAGAAACTTGTTGTTGGTGATCATGGGTGGAGATCTGGTGGGTATTTAGGAGCGTTGGGTACCAAATACAACAGAAGGGGCTGTTTTGACTACCATTCTTCCTATAAAATGTCTTAAAAGCAGGTGAAAAAGGAAGAGTAGATGAGTTTAAAGCAGATGAAGTTTGGTAATCGAAGATGAAGTTTGCTTAGGTTGTAAAGCCAATGTGACATGAGTGTGAAAAAACGACTAAAAGATAATTTTTCAAAAGAGTTTGATGATGAAAAGCACTGCTTGTCCCACCAAATGGCGCCAAATTGTTGTGGTTAAAAACTACTAAAGTAATTAAGTGATCAAATTAGTAAAGTGAGGTAATGTTCTCTTTGTAATATAAAGAGGAATAAATATAAAATGAAGAAATGCGAGTCAGGATATTAATAAAATGAAAATGATAAAGAAATAAAGAACACGATGATGTACGAGGAAAAGCCCTTGATCTTGTTAGATCGCCAGAAAAAAACTTTGAGAGCATACAATCATGAAATTCCTTGTTGATTTTATTGATAATGAAATATGAATACAACTAGAGAGCCAAATATGATCAAATACTATGTGTTACGTACGATTGCTGTTTGCGAGTGTAAGTGTGCACGTTAGCTGATAACAGTGAAAAAGGGTAAGTGTCAATGCCTAATTTGATGAGATAGAGCTCATTATATAGTAAAATAAAAATAACAAATTCTTCAATATTCCAGGTGATATCCCCATATTCTTGGGATCTGTAGCGTACTGCCTCTATGACCATTGTGGACTCATTCTACCACGTGCAATGTCCACTTTTGAACTTCCCTTCTGAGTTTTAAGCATTAACTCAATCATTAACAAGTTTTATGTAACAATTACATGCACAAGAAATAAATTATAAGTGACAACTCCGAATATAGTTCGAGATACATAACCAATCAGATATCTGATCTTCCAAACTTAGTCCGGAATACTGGTTGGGATTTTCAAACATAACATCTGGTAACACCTGAAGAAGCTATGATTAATAGGTATATTTGCGGATTCACGAGTGAGATCCAAGACACATTGAAAGTATCTAGACCTACCGTAGTAGGTCTACTGTTGAGTTAGCTGCTATGATGACAGATGGATTGATTAGAACTTCATATGCTTTTCAACTAACAGTATCGCATTAATACTCATATGCTTCCCTATTTCTATCCCTAGTGTCAAATTTGGACAATTGCTTCAGTGTAGCAAAAGACATAATAATCTTTTTCTGTTAGAAATCCCAATCAATTTAATGGTTATTGGAGGACTTAAATAAGGAACCATCTTAAGTGTAGACATCCAAGCTTCAATTTATTCCATTAAGATAACCTCATCCCCATCGTTGTTGAATTATATTACAGCTTTCCATACCAATCTAATGAAACATTAAGTAATTCTAAATTTTCCATAGTCATTCAAGTTAATTTGGTGCTAATAAATAAACAACTTTGACCTATCTTGGGTGGTCTTCGTCAACTTCTTGATTTACATATCTGGTTGCGCGTTCCAGTTAAAGGAGGATAATCTTCTCGGCACAAGGGTAATCCATCATCATCATATTTGGTTTCTCACTCATTTTCCTCTTCTTGTTGTGTAAGGACCTAGTCTTTATGGATTACAATATCAAGTGAAAAGCAAAAACTCAATTCATGCGAGAAGTACTAGGAAGAGAACTCCAAGATGATTGAAGAAGAACTTATCATGCGAAAACTTGGAGTTGTCATGCGAGAACTTAAAGTTCTCACGTGAGAACATCTAGACAGTATATATAGATGTTTTTCCTTTGTATTTCGTGGTGTGTGTTCATTTGTAAAAGTGCTCTGAGGGTGAGAGAGCACAAAGTTGTGTGATAGGCCGCCCGATGGGAGCTCACCTCGGGTAAATCGAGCTTAAATGATGTGTACTCCTTTGGTATTGTAATCATTTGATTAATAATATTCGATTGAGTTTGTTTAATGTTCGTTGATATCATACACGCACACATCCGTCTTAATTTGATTATCAAGTGCAACAAAATGTGGAATCGATCGTGATTAGGACCTTACATTTGATATCAGAGCAAGGTGTTGCTTTTGATACATGGATTTTCATTCCGCAATCATCCGTATTAAGAAGTTAAACATGAAGATTGAAGACCTGAAGGTTATGGTCAGTTATGGCCTGGTTTCGAAGGAGAAGAAGATGAAACCGAGAGTGAACACACATGAAATCGACTTTGTTACTTGATAAAATGATGATCTGCATCAATACGCTCAATATCTTCAAGTTATGATGATGAAAATTGAAGAATTGAAATCGTAGCAGTGAATCAAACACAAAAAGTCAATTTTGACGAAGTTTTCGCACGAATAACCGTTTTTTTGCGAAAACTTAGGCAGTTTTTGCATAAGTAACCGCTTCTTGTGATAACTTGGAGTTTTCACGCGAGAATATCAAGTTCTTGCACGAGAACATCTACCTAGTTCATATGCGAAAACTTCATCAAGCGAAACTTCAATATTCGCACGAAAACTTTATCTATCAACTTGATTTTTGCGAAAACTTTGTAAAAATGCAAGAACATTGTCTAGATGCGAAAACTTGTTAGTTTGTGAAGGTTTAGAACAACTATTTCAGCCCAAATCTAGAGGATGGGGAATGATTTGAAGTTTGGTACTTAAACAAGGGTTTTTGTGATGTTTGAACAAGTTCAAGATTTTATATTTATAACATTTGATTCGGGTCGTTCGTGAACTAAAACTTGACAATGTGGGCTTATCTTATCTTACTAATGGGGACAATGATCGAACGGCTTAATTAAGTGAAGAATCAAGATTGTTTGGTATTCTTGCTTTGAAAATATGGGCTTATTACATCTTACATGGGGGGAAGAATACTTTAGATGATCTAGTTCGTCGTCACAAAATCTTGTCATCGGATTGAAGAATCAGGTTCTTCGGGAATCCAAAATGGAAGTTGGACTTCTCTGTCATATGCCTAATACATCTTAAGTTATAAGTAATCATGATTTATTTAGATGTGATATCCTTTATGAAGCTATACATTAGGAGGAAGTTACAGCTGAGGGGGAACACTAAAGTGAAAGATACCCAAAGATCAGATAATTCATGAAGATGAGTGACTGAAGTCAAACATAACTTGATATCATAATCCATAGGGGGAAATTGTAAGGACCTAGTCTTTATGGATTAAAATATCAAGTGAAAAGCAAAAACTTAATTCATGCGAGAATTACAAGGAAGCAAGAACTCCAAGATGATTGAAGAAGAGCTTATCGCACGAAAACTTGGAGTTGCCGTGCGAGAACTTAAAGTTCTTGCGCGAGAACATCTAGACAGTATATATAGATGTTTTTCCTTTGTATTTCGTGGTGTGTGTTCATTTGTAAAAGTGCTCTGAGGGTGAGAGAGCACAGAGTTGTGTAATAGGCCGCCCGAGGGGAGCTTACCTCGGGTGGATCGAGCTTAAACGATGTATACTCCTTTGGTATTGTAATCATTTGAATAATAATATTCTATTGAGTTTGTTTAATGTTCGTTGACATCACACTATAAGGCCCCGTTCCCGGGACGCTCATCGCTGGACCATCATCGTATAAAATATTTAAAACATACATTACTTTTGCAGCGGAATTTAAAACTTTCATTAATAATTGAAAACATATCATTACGTTACATCATTCGTTTACATTTCGAAATACAACATCATATAAAAAATGTGGATGCCAGCCTCAAAACGTCCCCAGTAGCTTATGCATCCATGCCTGCAACTCCTCAGTATCAACAAAATACCTACCAACTATTATGCATACAAAAGTCAGCGAAGCTGAGCGAGTTTTAGTTTTATAAATAAAATACTTTCCTTTCGCTAAAACAACCTTTTACTTTTGATCATGATCACACATCATACGTACACATTGATAATAATTATTATTATCTTAATCATCGTTCATCATTATTATTATTCATTACCTCTTTTACCATCATACAGATCTTGTCTCATGCAATACCCCTGACTCGTGCTCGAAAGCTGATACTATGTTGGGGCCTGTAAACAAACCCCCGACTCGTGTTCGAAGACTGACACAGTACCGGGGTACGTAACAAGGATCTCATCTCGTATGCAACACCCCTGACTCGTGCTCGAAAGCTGATACTATGTCGGGGACTGTAAACAAACCCCCGACTCGTGCTCGAAAGCTGACACAGTACTGGGGCGAGCAACAAGGTCTCATCTCTTGCCATCCTGTCTCATGCTATACCCCGACTCGTGCTCGAAAGCTGATACTGTGTCGGGGCCTGTAAACAAACCCACGACTCGTGTCCGAAGACTGACACAGTACCGGGGTACTGGCGACAAGGATCTCATCATCTGTTACTTCTATACTTATCATTCGTTATCTTCCACTTTCATTACATAATACTTTACGTACATTCATGCATCATACCACGTAAAGTCATAACATAAAACATAACGTATTACATAACATAATACATATATTTTGAAAACCGTTAAACATGGAAAGATAACACATCACACAAACATGCATAACACACCAAGCCCAAGCCATCACATCACAACAGAACCTATCTCACCAACTACCTCTAGAAAATCCTCAGAAATCCCTATGTCCAAAATGGAGAGAAGTTGGACATCTTAGGCGCATGAGCATAAAAATTCTAAGGAAAACAGCCTAGGTGCATTACCACTATACAGGCGCATGAGCCCTGCTTAGGCGCATTACCACTATGCGGGTGCATGATCCCTGCTTAGGTGCAATAACACTTAGGAACATGAGCAATTTTGGGCGCATGGACAACTGTTTTGGCGCATGGGCATCATGCTGGGCGCATGACTACTATTTGGGCGCATGAGGTCACTTGGACGCATGAGGTAAGTTAGGTGCATGGAAACAATTTGGGCGTATGACCAACAATCTGAAATATAACAAATTCTACAAACAAGCCCCAAAGATCGGTCTAGCACATCTTAACATAAATCTACCATGCTACAAATACTAAAACATGCTTAACATCAAACAATACCTCAAAGACAACCTCTAAAACAAGATCAACAGGGCACAGTCGAACAACATGCTGGAAATTCATGGTTACATCAAAAATCTTTTGCTCGGTATGCATAAAAGCCCCAAACACTTTGAAAATCAGTAAAAAGAGGGGTTCAAGAACTCACCTGAAGCAACCTTCGAGCAACACACCACCACCTGCAAATTCAGCTCCTAAAACCCACGAAATCAAGAACTTAGCACCACAAATCTCGGCCTAAAAGCTCAAAATTCGGTTGAAATTGAACATTTACCCAAGAATACTCACCTTCAAGAAGATTTCAGCTTCTTCCCTCTCAAAAACCATGAACTTTTCTTCTTTCTTCCTTTTTCAGTCGAGAAGATGGGTATGGCAATCTAGTGGGCGGCCATACCCACTCTTTTAAACACTATTATTTTAAAGTTTACATCTTGCACAACTCTAGTCCTTCAACTTGTGTTATTCCTCATTTCTTTCTATATACTTTTATTTTCTCTTCTTTTTAATAAAATTCAGGGTGTTACAAGTCCACCCCCCTTATATTGGTTTCGTCCCCGAAACCTGTCGCTTCTCGAACAGTTGCGGGTAATGCTGTCTCATCTCTTCCTTGATCTTATACATAGGCTTAGACCCCTTCTGGGCTCCCCTATACTCGTACAAATGAAACCACCCTTCTCCTTAGCCCGTCTCTCCCTTCTATCAGTAATGGCCACCGGTTGTTCCACGTAGTTGAGTCATTCGTCCATCTCGACATTCCTTAGTGGCACTACCATATCCTCCATGATTGAACACTTCCTCAGACGAGATACATGGAACGTCAGATGAATTCCACTTAACTTATTGGGTAGCTCCAACCTGTAGACCACCCCTCCTGTTCGAGCGATGATTCGGAAAAGCCCTATACACCTTGGTGTTAGCTTCCCTTGCTTTCGAAATCAGATGATCCCCTTTCCCAGACGAGGCATTCATCATTACTCCATCGCCGTAGGTCAGCACCGAACTCTTGTCGGGCGCGGTTGATCAAACCACCTTCTTGCAACACTCGGTGTTTGCCTCAATGGCTACTAGCCAATTCTACCCAAGGCATGTATCAATCTACCTACGTTCATCCTGAACAGTCTAGAAGGAAACACGTGCTCTTGCAATTCTATCGCACAATCCTCTAGGGCATCAGTCAACCTAGTGGACTTACCAATAGCAATTTCTACATCGAAGGGCTCACCGACCTTCCTACTCCTAACGTGCAACTTATCACAGAAGGCAGCAGGAATGAAACTACTACTAGCACCATAATCAAAGCACAGATGCACAGTTTAATTTACCAGAAACGTAGATGATGTCATGTCGGAGTCCGCTCTAGCCTCCTCCCGGTCATAGTGAATGCTCTGACCTTCATCCTCTGCTCCCCTTCCTTACCCTGGAGCTCTCTGCCCTCGACTTCTTGCAGTCTCTGCTCATGTGTCCAGTCTCACCACATCTGTAACATCTAGCCATGTGACAATCCCTTTCCCTATGGCCCTCTTTTCCACACTGGAAGCAGATGTTTGATCCCCACCTACACTCCCCCTCTTGGCCTCTACCACACTTCTTGCATGCTTCTTCCCTCCCTGTTCTCATTTTCCGATCATCGACCCTCATCGTCTTACCTCCAGCCATAAATCCATCATTATCCCGCCTTCCATTCCCATTCTTGACATAGCCTCGCTCCTCCTCTTCATCCACTATCCCCACCGCCTCTCGCTCGTCATACAGCCTCCCCTTTAGGTCCACCACAGACCTAAACATACCTAGCCGGGTAGCGATCAGATGTCTGCGAATATCTGCCGGCAGACCTTGAATGTACATCTTGATCTTTCGTGACACAGGCGTCACCTGATCTAGCACCAGTTTGGCCATCTCGTTGAACTTCGTGGTGTACTGCTGGTGCGTCATCGTTCCCGCCTCCAACTGCATGAACTCTCTCTCAACTTTGTCAAGCTCTCTATAAGGACAAAACTTCTTAATTACCAACCTCTTCAGCTCATTCCATCTCATCCTCCCGATTGCCCTAGTACCCTCGGCTTGAACAATGTTGTCCCACCTGCATAAGGCTAAATCCACAAATGAGTGGGTAGCGAACTTCACCTTTTGATTCTCACGGCACTAGCTAATGACCAGTACCACCTCCATCTCCCTCACCTAACGATGAGCAGCGGTAGCACTTCCATTCCCATCAAAAGTTGGGGGCTTACATCTCTGGAATACCCCATAGCTACACCCCTTGGCGGTTTCCTGCACCAGTTCCTCCTCCTCATCATCACTGGAGACAACCATCTCAGTCTCTGGTTGCTCCCCTTCACTAGAACCTCTCCTAATGGTCCTCCTCCTCTCCTCCTTCTGCTTAGGTGCAATAACACTTAGGAACATGAGCAATTTTGGGCGCATGGACAACTGTTTTGGCGCATGGGCATCATGCTGGGCGCATGACTACTATTTGGGCGCATGAGGTCACTTGGGCGCATGAGGTAAGTTAGGCGCATGGAAACAATTTGGGCGTATGACCAATAATTTGAAATATAACAAATTCTACAAACAACTCCCAAACATCGGTCTAGCACATCTTTACATAAATCTACCATGCTACAAACACTAAAACATGCTTAACATCAAACAAAACCTCAAAAACAACCTCTAAAACAAGCATCAATAGGGCATAGTCGAACAACATGCTGGAAATTCACGGTTACATCAAAAATCTTTTGCTCGGTATGCATAATAGCCCCAAACACTTTGAAAATCAGCAAAAATAGGGGTTCAAGAACTCACCTGAAGCAACCTTCGAGCAACACACCACCACCTGCAAATTCAGCTCCTAAAACCCACTAAATCAAGCACTTAGCACCACAAATCTCAGCCTAGAAGCTAAAAATTCGGTTGAAACCGAACATTAACCCAAGAAAACTCACCTTCAAGAAGATTTCAGCTTCTTCTCTCTCTAAAACCATGAACTTTTCTTCTTTCTTCCTTTTTCAGCCGAGAAGATGGGTATGGCAATGTAGTGGGTGGCCATACCCACTCTTTTAAACACTATTATTTTAAAGTTTGCATATTGTACAACTTTAGTCCTTCAACTTGTGTTATTCCTCATTTCTTTCTTTATACTTTTATTTTCTCTTCTTTTTAATAAAATTCGGGGTGTTACACACACACGCACACATCTGTCTTAATTTGATTCTCAAGTGCAACAAAATGTGGAATCGATCATGATCAAGACTTTACATGTTGTAAGGACGTGTGGGTTCTTTTCTTCATTGGTTCATGAGCTTCATTGGAGTCATTACGGTCAATCACGGGAGCTCTCCATCGTCTTTTTGGTTTAGAGGAGGATGTCCCAATCTTTCTCTTTCCTTCCATTCTACAATCTTACAAACAGAAGATTAAACTATAGCTTAGCAACACTAAGCTTGTGCCAATTATTCTAGAAAATAAACTTACTTGCATCTATTCACCTTAAATTTTATCATTTGAAACATATTCTTACCTTTAAAACCAAGTTACCAAGTCCATCAAACATTTTAAATATGACATGACAAAGATAATGGCTTTAGTAACCTTCTACCTTCATTTTTAAAAAGATATAATAAGTCAACTTCTTTGTTATTCATAACCCCATTGGTAGAGACAACATTCCCAAAACATTATAACAATCATCCATACTTCTCAAACCTACCATTTTGAGTTAATGTCATGCTTAATTCATAATTTTCAAACACAATTCCATAAAAATTCTACTTTTACCTTCAATCAAGCATAGAAAAGGGAAGTAATATACCTTAAGTGTGTAAATGCAAGACTATGATAGATGTTTGACTTTTACAAGTCAAAATTAAAAAAAAACCCAAAAACATTATGATTTAAAGTGCCCCCAATTTTCAAATTGGATGACTTTTGATAAAATCTAAGGTTAGGGTTTTGTTCCTTGTTCGATTTCAATTAAGATCCATACTTCACATGTTAGATTTGGTTGAGAATTAAGTGAGTTGTGTATGCAAGGTTTGTAGGGTTCATTAGATGAAGTTGAAAAAGATGAAGGTGAGAGGGTGAAAAAGAAAGAGAGAGAGAAAGAGACGGCTTTGTGGTAAAAATGAAGAATACAGGCATGTTAAAAAGAAAATTTCCTAATTTTGATGGTATATCATAAGTGAATTAGGTAATTGGTGGTATGTGGGTTGACAAAGTTAAGAGTTGCACGCACCACCACCCCCCCCCTCCCCCCCCCCCCCCCCTCCCCGCATGCATGGTATGTTGGGTATGATGTTTGTGGGTACACATGGTCTAACAAGCATGTCTAACACGCACCTGTCAATTCATGTGGCTTCCTAACACTTGGGTGGTTGAACCGGTGGTAACCTAATCACACAAACAAATCAAGAATGAATATTAAAAACATAAACCAGTTAGATGTTAGGTTGCCTCCCAGATAACTTAAAGTTTAATGTCCATAGCCTGACTTGGTAACTCTTTCTTGTTAATCAGTATCTCTAATAGGATTGCTTAAAAAAAGGTCATTGATTGCTTTTGTGGCCCATTTATTTCGCTTGCTTCCATATACGGTTTGAGACAGTGTTTATTTACTACATGTCATAGATGAACATCAAATTCTTCCATCTCCAAATTGTTCGACACGTGTAATGAGGAACGGACCTGTCCATGTGCTTTCAATTTTCTCGAAAATAGCTTAAGCCTTGAGTTATACGACCTAACCTTTTGACCAACTTCAAAATTTTCTTTCTTAGTTTGCCATCATGCACCCTTTTCATCTTGTCCTTGTAGGCAGAAGCACACTCGTATGCTTCATCTCCCAACTCTCCAGTTTGCATAATTTTAGTTTTCATTCCTTACCTGCAAGATCAAAATCTATGTTAACATTTTTAATAGCCTAAAACGAACGATGAACTAATTCTGACAGTGAATGATAACTTTTTCCATAGTCCAACTAGTATGGTGTGGTACCAATAGGCGTTTCGTAGGTCATCCAATATACCCACAAGGCATCATCTAATTTGGTGGACCGGTTGTAAGAGTTATCTTAAAGGTTGATGCTAACTAAATATCTCTCAGCATGCAACTGAAGTACAAGGAAGTTACTTCAGAAGATTTGACCATACATTAAGAAAATTATCCAAGTGTCAAATTTTTCAAAGCCAAAGATAGAAATCTTCCGAAGCCAAAGATGAAGTTTTTCGAAGCCTGAAGACAAAGTCTTTGGAAGCTTGAAGACTGATTTCTTCCAAAGACTTTGAAGACATGTGTCCCTGACACACTTTTGACAAAACTTAACAACTTTATGATGTCAGCTCTGAAGACTCACCAACTTATACAAGTTGGTGATTATTTCCATACTTTTGTCAACTGTACATTATGGTGTTTGTGTGTGTAACTTTCCACGCTTGTAATTTTATCCTTTTTGTAATATATTATGATGTGAACTATGGCATGTCTTAGTTATATGTAAAAAGACAATCTGCCTTTTTACTTTACATTGATCTTGTTGTCTAGATTAGTGTCCAACTTGCCTTTAAAGTATGGCCAGCTGTAGGTTGTAGTATAAAGTATCTCATGTAACCAATCTTACTAAGCATTGTAACACTTGTAAAATTACTTGAGAGCAATATACATCATCCTTGAAAACCATATCCTTGTGTTCTTAAGTTCTTTACTTGTTTGTTCTTTGTTTCTTTGCCTGGTTCCCTGTTTAATCTTGTAAGTGTGATACTCTCCAACTGTGAAACCATTGCATAACCATAACCAGTCCTGCACCGGTCTTTACGGTCAGCTTGTATGGATTCCTGTAAAATTTCATTGCATATTAGATACCTAATCCTATCCATTTGTTTGGGGGTGGTAAGGTGTTACAATGTGCTGATCTCCACCATAACAATTAAGTAATTTGTCAAACCTGAAAGGTTTTTAAATGTGTACCCCCGTCATCGATGATCATACGAGGAAGTCCAAATCATGAAAAGATGTTTTGAACAAACTTACATGCAACGTTATAGTCATTTTGTCTTGGTGGTGATTGCTTCGATCCATTTAGACATATAATCTAGCACTACCAAAATATATAAATTGCCAAAAGAATTTGAAAACATCCCATAAATTCAATACCCTAAACATCAAAGATATCTACTACCAGAATCAGCTACATGGGCATCTCATTACATTTTGATATGCTATCCATCTTTTGACAATTTATACTTTTCTTGCGAATACAAAAGCAACTTTAAATATAGTAGGCCAATATAGGCTAAACGATAATAATTTATGCCCTATCTTTTGGCCACTAAAGTGTCCTCCGCAAGATCATGCATGAAGTATTCCTAAAACACTTGGAATTTCATCATCCGAATGCATCATCAGATGATCTAATCGGCTCCAACATTGAACAAATCAAGCTCATCCAAAATATAATGCTTTGGTTGAGCCATGAATTGTTGCTACATCTTTCATGTCCAATGTTCCAAAAGCGTACCTACGGCCACATAATTTGCAAAGTTAGCATACCATGGTTTGGTGGAAAGAGTTAAAGTTGTTCATCTATATAAGTCTCATTGATCTCTCGGGATTGATCATCCTCTAAGGACACAATTCGTAATACATGATCTGCCACCATGTTCTCACTTCATTTCTTATCCCTTATCTCTAAAATAAACTCTCACAAGAGGATATTCCATCTTTTCAATATGGGATTAGCATCCTTTCGGTCCACTAGATAATGAAAGGCATTATGATCTGAATACATGATCACTTTGCTCCCCTAAATATATGACCTGAATTTATTAAAAGCATATACAATTACAATCAATTTCTTTTTAGTAGTAGTATATTCAGTTGAGCATCATTTATTTTTTGACAAGCATAATATATGACTACTATTTTTTATCCCCTCATTGGCCTAAAACATCTCCAGTTGAAAAGTCATTCACATCACACATAATTTCAAATAAGAGTGACCAATCGGGTGCTTGCAAAATCAAAGCTTCCACTAAATTTTCCTTTAATGTATTAAAAGCTATCACACATTCATTATCAAAGTTAAAAGGGGGCAACTTTAAAAGCAACTTCCATAATGGTTTTGTTTATGCCCTAAAAACAAACGAAACCATTAACATTTATTGGAGGAGATAACGTAGAATAACTTTGATTTTACCATGATCAGCCTCAATCCCATGTTTTGAAATCACATGTAAGAAAAGAAATTCCCTCTTATACCATAAAGTGGATTTTTCCCAACTTAGAACAAGATTTGTTTCAACATATCTTTTTAACACTTAAGACTATTATCGAAGACATGTTTCTAAAGATGGACCAAAAATCAAGAAGTCATCTATAAAAATTCTAATGAATCCCCAAACATATCTGAAAAGATAGTCATTATACACATTTGAAAGGTGCCTCGGGCATTACACAACCCAAATGGTATATGCCTAAATGCAAAAGTACCATATGGGCAGGTAAACGTCCTTTTGGTTGGTCATATGAATGAATAGCAAATAGGTTGTATCCCAAATAACCATCTAAATACCAATAAAATTTCTTACCTGAAAGCTTCTTGATGATTTGGTCAATGAAGGATAATGGAAAATAATCTCTAGAAATAGCATTGTTTAACTTACTGTAATCAATACACACTCTCCACCCGGTTACCAGCCAGGTGGCTACCTGCTCGCCCTTATCATCTTTTAAAATTTGAAAGACCATTTTCTTTGGTACAATCTGAGTCAAACTTACTCAAATACTATCTAGTAAAGGTAAGCATGTTTTTCCTGGATAATAGTTCAAGTAAATAAGTAAAAAGGGACTATAAAACTCACTTATAGTATTATTTGATTAGTGATAGTAAACTCTTAGAATGATGATAAGCATGGTCCTACTTATTTGCTATAATACAAGTAGATACTATTTGAGTCTATATACCAAACCCTAGTGGTTCCATATATGTCATCGACTTAGTTTCTATAATGCATAAAATGGTGATGATTGCTAGTCTTAGCATATGTGTGGTTGGATAGTACAAAGACTTACTAATACTACATAAGCCTTGTTCATTTTCTTATTATGATATCAAATGTTCAACAATACAATGAGTATGGAATTTGTCTTATAAAATTGTGTTGGTAACTATTATGTAATATACATTGCCAAGATATGAGGTTTGCATAATAATATATCCTTAATTTGATGAATATTTTCATAATAAACTTAACATAGCATGAGTATAAGAATCTTATTTACTAAAGTAATAAAAAATTAAATATTTGTTTATTAATCTAAAAAACGATTTTTAGATTTACGACGAAAATCCGGCTTTATAACGGCCACATTTGGTTAATTTTCCAAAGTAACTCGAGTAAAGTAGTCAAATTCGGTACCATAACTCATCATATTATCAAAGTTTACTGTTTTTTAAGGTTGGAGTGGTCGTATGTTGTAAAAATACTACAGAAAATCACATCTTATTATAATACATAATCCTTGTAAGTTTGACCATTTATTTGGACCCTATTCTTAACTATATGTATGATATAATATCTTAGTCATATTATACACGAACTACTTAACCATATCATTTTGACTTGGAAAACATGTCGTGTACCTAAATACTTATACATATGTCTTTAAGAAGAGTAAATATCCATATTATGTGTATAATTTTGAAAACAACATGGTTTATATTGTTTTATGGTTCTTTAACATATGTTTACATATATGTGCGTAAACATATGTTTAAATATGTATTCTTTTGACATATTTTACATACGTAGATAAAATAAATGTAAAAGAAAGTAAATGTTTGTACATGTGCATTTAAGTGAAATGTAGTGTTATGTAGTTATTAATTCATGAGATTAAGGTATGGTTGCATATAGGATTGATCATGGATCACCATTTTATCCACTAAAAGTGTTAAATGGTAGTCTCCGTTGACCTTTGTGTTAAGAAGATGTAAGAATAAGAAGAGAGGTTTTGGTAATCTTCCATTTTTATGCCTTGCATGAACCATTGATAACGTATGTATATACATCAACCTAGACGCCTAAAATGAGCATGGAATCATATGAAAACTTGTAATAAAGCTTACCTGAGGGTCTAAAGAAGGCAGGACTAGAAAGCTATTGATGCAAAGCTTAGAATCTTCAAGTGTTAGGGGAGAACTTAGGCTTTCGAATTTTTCTAGTGAGAGAGGGTCAAATGAGTGCCTTTTATTTAAAGAGAAGGAAAGTGTTTGAGAATTGGGTGAAGAAATCCTGTAATGAGCTTAGTATATAGAATGGTCAGAGGTGTTTGAGTGTTTTAGAGATGTTAAGTGAAAAGGAATGGTGATGGCATAGTTTGGCCAAAGACGGGTACGGGAATGGGTTGGTAGTTGTTGTTGACTAGAAGATGCAAGATCTAATCAGTATTTATGTAGTTGTATTTAAGTTTTTAAATTTACATGCATATAACTTGGTTTTTCTTTTATGAGATTTGTGGATATGCAAGGGTTTTTTAATGTCACTTGGTGCATATCATATGTTTATATTAGTTTATATTAGTGTCATTGAATAGTAATTCGGGTTGTAGTAGAATACAAGTTAAAATAAAAATTTAGGATTTTTTAAGGATATTTGATGTAGCGCACGGAACGAAATCGAAGCTCAAATACGTTGACTCTGCGAATACCCGTGAGACAGGAACTTCTTCAGCACCCGTTACCCTCAGTGAGGCACCAGCTGGTGAAGGTGCTTCACAACCTCTTTCTAGCTAGAGCTTGATTGCTGAATCAAGTAACGAAGGCTAAAGCTGTCTCCATCCTGAGTCACCAAGGCCTATGAGTGACAAAGGGAAAAGGAAACTGACTTCTAAGGAGATTGAGGAGGATTAAAGAGAGAGGAAGAGGAAGCTAAAGGGAGAAAGTTAAAGATGGTCTCCAGGCTTCATAGATGCTACCATCAGGGCTGACCCTAGGCCAAATACTTAGGATGATGAGTTGACGGCAGCCAGGATAAACTACTTGGGGACTAGAAACTACAATGTGGATGAACTACTCTCTCTCCCCTTAGATGAACTAAATGAACTGGCTGACAAGGAATTGTTCAAGGAGAGGAAGGAGGCAGAGGATGCAGCATTGCTCCTCAAGAACATAAAAGAAAGGAGACAAAAAAGGCTCTATAAGCATGTTCCTACCCTTTCCCCAGTTCAAGAATGTCAAGAGCCATCATCCAAAAGAGCTAAAAGAAGTCTGCTGACAGACAAAGGATGATGAGCTTCTTGAAGCTGTATGGATTCTCTGGAAGGAGGCTTGATCCAATGTCTATCCACTATGTATGTGCACATTAGAGTGATCAAACAGAAGATTAAAAAGGGAGAGCTTGTTGACTTGCATTCTCCACCAAGTCCAGCTCAACTTGAGGTTGTCAAGGTTGAACCCCCTAAGACAACACAACCTGGACCTAGGGCTGAATCTCAGCTAACTCATCTTCTGATCCATAGCAGGGTCCTCTTCACTCTCCATCTAAACCTGTGAGAGAAGAGAATCCAACTGAGAGAGACACAGTAGAACAACCTAGTACTAAAGATCAGTCCTCTTAGTTAAAGACTTCAAAGAGGAGGAAAAGGATGGCCATGAAGAGTGTTTCCAAGAAAAAGACCAAGGCATCCACTTCTACATCTCAGGATGACTCGGAGCATCCTAAGGTAGTGTAAGAAGAGGCTGCTCAACCAACTCCAACTCAAAGAGGAGCCTCTTGCAACTGGAAGACCCATCTTGTCCTGGACTTTTGTTGCTAATCTAGACAGGTGGTATGTCATCAGAGATCAAGGAGGTCAAGATGTCTATTTCTGGCAAGACATGCTTGATCTTCCTCTACATGATCTCCATGACATGAGAAGATATTATAAGAGTCTGAGGGATCCTAACCAGATGATAAAGAAAGGTATGGTCTTGATCCTAATGAGGACTATCAACATGTGAATAACTTCTCTGTTTTGGTAACATCAGCCTAGGGGGAGTTTGTAAGGTTATATTAGAAGGGTAATGCAACCAAAGAAGACAAAAAACCCAAGGAGCTTCCTGCATGCATGCACTGATGTACAAGGTAGAAGTTACTTCGGAAGTTTTACACTCACCACAGAAATTATTCTAAGTGTAAAATCTTCCAAAGCCAAAGACCAAATCTTCCGAAGCCAAAGATGAAGTCTTTCGAAGCTTCAAAGACAAAGTCTTTCAAAGCCAATGTTGTGAAGACTGATTTCTTTTGAAGACAGAGAGGACATGCTTTCTCTGATCTACTTTTACATAAAGCTGACTTACTTTCTGCTGCAATTCTAAAGACTCACCAACTTATACAAGTTGGTGAAAAGGTCCATGCTTTAGTAAACTATAGATTATGGTCTGAGTCTGTAACTTCCTACTTTGTACCTTTTATCCTTTTATAATATAAAAGGATGTGAGCTATGGCATGTCATAGTCACTAGTCAAAAGGCAATCTGCCTTCTGACTCTACATTGATCTTATTGTCTAGATAAGTGTTTCCAGCTGGCCTTCAAAGTATGGCTGGCTGTAGGATGTAGAATAAAGTATCTCAGGTCCTTGTATTTCTTTTTATGCTTTGTAACACTTGTAATAGAACTTGAGAGCAATATACAGCATCCTTGAAAACCATATTAGTCTAATCTTGTTCTAAGTTCTGTCTCAGTTACTTGTGTTCTTAGTATCATTCACATAAACTCGGTTCCCCATTTGATCTGTTAAGTGTTTTAACACTCTCCTCATTATGAGACTAATTGTATTGACCATCCTTTAATCGGTCCTGTAGAGGCTAAACCCTAATATGCAGGATGTGGTGAAGGAGGTGTTGAAGTTACTTGATGCCAGTTTGATCTACCCGATTTTTGAAGTGTCAAGATTCAGAACAGTAAAGTTTGGAAGTTTAAGGTGAACGGGCATAGGGTAAAAAGTTTGCAGGACCGGTGAAGGGTGGTCAATGCAATATTTTCACAAGGTGGAGAGATATGAAATACTTAGCAGATCAAATAGGGAACCGGCTAGATGATACTAAAAACACAATTAAAAGAACAAGAGCAAGAACACTCAAATATGACTTTCAAGAATGATGTATATTGCTCTCAAGTTCTTACAAGACTTACAAAGCATATTAAGATACAATTACTTGAGACACTTTATACTAGATCCTACAGCCGGCCATATCTTGAAGGCCAGCTGGAAACACTAATCTAGATAAGAAGATCAATGTAGAGTCAAAAGGTAGATTGCCTTTTGACTTGTGACTATGACATGCCATAGCTCACATTCTAATATATTACAAAAAGGATAAAAGTACATAGTTGGAAAGTTACAGACAAAAGACCTTAATCCACAGTTGAAAAAAGCATGGACTTTTCACCAACTCATATAAGTTGGTGAGTCTTCAGAAGTGGCAGCGGAAAGTGGTTCAGCTTTTGTCAAAAGATGATTCAGAGAAAGCATATCTTCTCTATCTTCAGAAGAAATCAGTCTTTGGCTTCAAAAGACTTTGTCCTTGAAGCTTTGGAAGACTTCATCTTTGGCTTCGAAAGATATGGTCTTTGGGCTTCAAAAGATTTGATACTTAGCATAATTCTCTGAGTCATATCAAATCTTCTGAAGTAACTTCCTTGTATTTCATTTTTGCATGCTGAGAGCTCTTGGTTGGTCTTTGATTGCATCAGCCTCTAAGTGTAGTTCTTACAAACTCCCCCTAGGCTGATGCTAGCAAAACTGAAGAGATCTTTGATTCTTGATCTTCATTTGTTGACAGTCCTCATCAGAATCAAGACCATCCCTTTGATCATCAGCTGGTCAGGATTCCTCAGACTTTCAAAGTATCTCCTCATGTCATAGAGATCATGCAGAGGGAGGTCAAGTATGTTTTACTAGAAGTATAAGTCTTAACCTCCTTGATCTCTAGTAATATACCATTTGTCTAGATTGGTGGTAAACATCCAAGACACAATGGGTCTCTTAGCAGCAAGAGGCTCTACTTGAATAGGATTTGGATGAGTAACCTCTTCTTGATCGTCCTTAGGATGTTCTGACCCATCCTGAGGTGTAGAGGTGGATTCCTTGGACTTCTTCTTTTCTTCTTCTTGTCCCTTCTGATGGTCATCCTTATCCTCTTTCTGTATTTTAACTAAGGAGACTAGCCTGCAGTAATAAAATTATTCTTGTTTGTCTTCCTTTGTTGGATCCTTGTCCTTCACAGGTTAAGATAGAGAAGGATCAAGACCCTGCTGTGGATCAGAAGATGAAGTTGGCTATGATGTAGCACTAGGTCCAGGTTGTGTTGTCTTTTGTGGTTCAACCTTGACCTCAGCTTCAGGTGCAGCCTGACTTGGTGGAGAATGCAAGTCAACCAGCTCACCCCCTCTTGATCTTCTGCTTGATCACTCTAATGGGCTCCTCCATGGTGGATAGATACGTTGGACCAAGTCTCCTTCCGGAGAATCCATACAGCTTTAAGAAGCTCACCATCTTCTGTCTGTCAGCAGATTTCTTCAAGTTTTCTCTGATGGTGGCTCTTGACTTTGCAGCCTCTTCCCTCATCTTCCTTTTAGCAGCTTTTTGCTCCTTTAGAACTTGTTACTCAAGCTACTTGAGGTATTCAAATTCAATGTAATTGTATGGCAAGGGAAGAAAGTCTGCTGCCCTGATAGAGAGGCCTATGGCACTCAGGTAGATATCTACTACCAGAATCAGCTACATGGGCATCTCATTACAGTTTGATATGCTATCCATCTTTTGACAATTTATACTTTTCTTGCGAATACAAAAGCATCTTTAAATATAGTAGGCCAATATAGGCTAAACGATAATAATTTATGCCCTATCTTTTGGCCACTAAAGTGTCCTCCGCAAGATCATGCATGAAGTATTCCTAAAACACTTGGAATTTCATCATCCGAATGCATCATCAGATGATCTAATCGGCTCCAACATTGAACAAATCAAGCTCATCCAAAATATAATGCTTTGGTTGAGCCATGAATTGTTGCTACATCTTTCATGTCCAATGTTCCAAAAGCGTACCTACGGCCACATAATTTGCAAAGTTAGCATACCATGGTTTGGTGGAAAGAGTTAAAGTTGTTCATCTATATAAGTCTCATTGATCTCTCGGGATTGATCATCCTCTAAGGACACAATTCGTAATACATGATCTGCCACCATGTTCTCACTTCATTTCTTATCCCTTATCTCTAAAATAAACTCTCACAAGAGGATATTCCATCTTTTCAATATGGGATTAGCATCCTTTCGGTCCACTAGATAATGAAAGGCATTATGATCTGAATACATGATCACTTTGCTCCCCTAAATATATGACCTGAATTTATTAAAAGCATATACAATTACAAGCAATTTCTTTTTAGTAGTAGTATATTCAGTTGAGCATCATTTATTTTTTGACAAGAATAATATATGACTACTATTTTTTATCCCCTCATTGGCCTAAAACATCTCCAGTTGAAAAGTCATTCACATCACACATAATTTCAAATAAGAGTGACCAATCGGGTGCTTGCAAAATCAAAGCTTCCACTAACTTTTCCTTTAATGTATTAAAAGCTATCACACATTCATTATCAAAGTTAAAAGGGGGCAACTTTAAAAGCAACTTCCATAATGGTTTTGTTTATGCCCTAAAAACAAACGAAACCATTAACATTTATTGGAGGAGATAACGTAGAATAACTTTGATTTTACCATGATCAGCCTCAATCCCATGTTTTGAAATCACATGTAAGAAAAGAAATTCCCTCTTATACCATAAAGTGGATTTTTCCCAACTTAGAACAAGATTTGTTTCAACATATCTTTTTAACACTTAAGACTATTATCGAAGACATGTTTCTAAAGATGGACCAAAAATCAAGAAGTCATCTATAAAATTTCTAAAGAATCCCCAAACATATCTGAAAAGATAGTCATTATGCACATTTGAAAGGTGCCTCGGGCATTACACAACCCAAATGGTATATGCCTAAATGCAAAAGTACCATATGGGCAGGTAAACGTCCTTTTGGTTGGTCATATGAATGAATAGCAAATAGGTTGTATCCCAAATAACCATCTAAATACCAATAAAATTTCTTACCTGAAAGCTTCTTGATGATTTGGTCAATGAAGGATAATGGAAAATAATCTCTAGAAATAGCATTGTTTAACTTACTGTAATCAATACACACTCTCCACCCGGTTACCAGCCAGGTGGCTACCTGCTCGCCCTTATCATCTTTTAAAATTTGAAAGACCATTTTCTTTGGTACAATCTGAGTCAAACTTACTCAAATACTATCTTGTAAAGGTAAGCATGTTTTTCCTGGATAATAGTTCAAGTAAATAAGTAAAAAGGGACTATGAAACTCACTTATAGTATTATTTGATTAGTGATAGTAAACTCTTAGAATGATGATAAGCATGGTCCTACTTATTTGCTATAATACAAGTAGATACTATTTGAGTCTATATACCAAACCCTAGTGGTTCCATATATGTCATCGACTTAGTTTCTACAATGCATAAAATGGTGATGATTGCTAGTCTTAGCATATGTGTGGTTGGATAGTACAAAGACTTACTAATACTACATAAGCCTTGTCCATTTTCTTATTATGATATCAAATGTTCAACAATATAATGAGTATGGAATTTGTCTTATAAAATTGTGTTGGTAACTATTATGTAATATACATTGCCAAGATATGAGGTTTGCATAATAATATATCCTTAATTTGATGAATATTTTCATAATAAACTTAACATAGCATGAGTATAAGAATCTTATTTACTAAAGTAATATAAAATAAAATATTTTTTTATTAATCTAAAAAACGATTTTTAGATTTACGACGAAAATCCGGCTTTATAACGGCCACATTTGGTTAATTTTCCAAAGTAACTCGAGTAAAGTAGTCAAATTCGGTACCATAACTCATCATATTATCAAAGTTTACTGTTTTTTAAGGTTGGAGTGGTCGTATGTTGTAAAAATACTACAGAAAATCACATCTTATTATAATACATAATCCTTGTAAGTTTGACCATTTATTTGGACCCTATTCTTAACTATATGTATGATATAATATCTTAGTCATATTATACACGAACTACTTAACCATATCATTTTGACTTGGAAAACATGTCGTGTACCTAAATACTTATACATATGTCTTTAAGAAGAGTAAATATCCATATTATGTGTATAATTTTGAAAACAACATGGTTTATATTGTTTTATGGTTCTTTAACATATGTTTACATATATGTGCGTAAACATATGTTTAAATATGTATTCTTTTGACATATTTTACATACGTAGATAAAATAAATGTAAAAGAAAGTAAATGTTTGTACATGTGCATTTAAGTGAAATGTAGTGTTATGTAGTTATTAATTCATGAGATTAAGGTATGGTTGCATATAGGATTGATCATGGATCACCATTTTATCCACTAAAAGTGTTAAATGGTAGTCTCCGTTGACCTTTGTGTTAAGAAGATGTAAGAATAAGAAGAGAGGTTTTGGTAATCTTCCATTTTTAAGCCTTGCATGAACCATTGATAACGTATGTATATACATCAACCTAGACGGCTAAAATGAGCATGGAATCATATGAAAACTTGTAATAAAGCTTACCTGAGGGTCTAAAGAAGGCAGGACTAGAAAGCTATTGATGCAAAGCTTAGAATCTTCAAGTGTTAGGGGAGAACTTAGGCTTTCGAATTTTTCTAGTGAGAGAGGGTCAAATGAGTGCCTTTTATTTAAAGAGAAGGAAAGTGTTTGAGAATTGGGTGAAGAAATCCTATAATAAGCATAGTATTTAGAATGGTCAGAGGTGTTTGAGTGTTTTAGAGATGTTAAGTGAAAAGGAATGGTGATGGCATAGTTTGGCTAAAGACGGGTACGGGAGTGGGTTGGTAGTTGTTGTTGACTAGAAGATGCAAGATCTAATCAGTATTTATGTATTTTTATTTAAGTTTTTAAATTTACATGCATATAACCTGGTTTTTCTTTTATGAGATTTGTGGATATGCAAGGGTTTTTTAATGTCACTTGGTGCATATCATATGTTTATATTAGTTTATATTAGTGTCATTGAATAGTAATTCGGGTTGTAGTAGAATACAAGTTAAAATAAAAATTTAGGATTTTTTTAAGGATATTTGATGTAGCGCACGGAACGAAATCGAAGCTCAAACACGTTAACTCTGCGAATACCCGTGAGACAGGAACTTCTTCAGCACCCGTTACCCTCAGTGAGGCACCAGCTGGTGAAGGTGCTTCACAACCTCTTTCTAGCTAGAGCTTGATTGTTGAATCAAGTAACGAAGGCCAAAGCTGTCTCCATCCTGAGTCACCAAGGCCTATGAGTGACAAAGGGAAAAGGAAACTGACTTCTAAGGAGATTGAGGAGGATTAAAGAGAGAGGAAGAGGAAGCTAAGGGGAGAAAGTTAAAGATGGTCTCCAGGCTTCATAGAAGCTACCATCAGGGCTGACCCCAAGCCAAATACTTAGGATGATGAGTTGACGGCAGCCAGGATAAACTACTTGGGGACTAGAAACTACAATGTGGATGAACTACTCTCTCTCCCCTTAGATGAACTAAATGAACTGGCTGACAAGGAATTGTTCAAGGAGAGGAAGGAGGCAGAGGATGCAGCATTGCTCCTCAAGAACATAAAAGAAAGGAGACAAAAAAAGGCTCTATAAGCATGTTCCTACCCTTTCCCCAGTTCAAGAAAGTCAAGAGCCATCATCCAAAAGAGCTAAAAGAAGTCTGCTGACAGACAAAGGATGATGAGCTTCTTGAAGCTGTATGGATTCTCTGGAAGGAGGCTTGATCCAATGTCTATCCACTATGTATGTGCACATTAGAGTGATCAAACAGAAGATTAAAAAGGGAGAGCTTGTTGACTTGCATTCTCCACCAAGTCCAGCTCAACTTGAGGTTGTCAAGGTTGAACCCCCTAAGACAACACAACCTGGACCTAGGGCTGAATCTCAGCTAACTCATCTTCTGATCCATAGCAGGGTCCTCTTCACTCTCCATCTAAACCTGTGAGAGAAGAGAATCCAACTGAGAGAGACACAGTAGAACAACCTAGTACTAAAGATCAGTCCTCTTAGTTAAAGACTTCAAAGAGGAGGAAAAGGATGGCCATGAAGAGTGTTTCCAAGAAAAAGACCAAGGCATCCACTTCTATATCTCAGGATGACTCGGAGCATCCTAAGGTAGTGTAAGAAGAGGCTGTTCAACCAACTCCAACTCAAAGAGGAGCCTCTTGCAACTGGAAGACCCATCTTGTCCTGGACTTTTGTTGCTAATCTAGACAGGTGGTATGTCATCAGAGATCAAGGAGGTCAAGATGTCTATTTCTGGCAAGACATGCTTGATCTTCCTCTACATGATCTCCATGACATGAGAAGATATTATAAGAGTCTGAGGGATCCTAACCAGATGATAAAGAAAGGTATGGTCTTGATCCTAATGAGGACTATCAACATGTGAATAACTTCTCTGTTTTGGTAACATCAGCCTAGGGGGAGTTTGTAAGGTTATATTAGAAGGGTAATGCAACCAAAGAAGACAAAAAACCCAAGGAGCTTCCTGCATGCATGCACTGATGTACAAGGTAGAAGTTACTTCGGAAGTTTTACACTCACCACAGAAATTATTCTAAGTGTAAAATCTTCCAAAGCCAAAGACCAAATCTTCCGAAGCCAAAGATGAAGTCTTTCGAAGCTTCAAAGACAAAGTCTTTCAAATCCAATGTTGTGAAGACTGATTTCTTTTGAAGACAGAGAGGACATGCTTTCTCTGATCTACTTTTACATAAAGCTGACTTACTTTCTGCTGCAATTCTAAAGACTCACCAACTTATACAAGTTGGTGAAAAGGTCCATGCTTTAGTAAACTATAGATTATGGTCTGAGTCTGTAACTTCCTACTTTGTACCTTTTATCCTTTTATAATATAAAAGGATGTGAGCTATGGCATGTCATAGTCACTAGTCAAAAGGCAATCTGCCTTCTGACTCTACATTGATCTTATTGTCTAGATAAGTATTTCCAGCTGGCCTTTAAAGTATGGCTGGCTGTAGGATGTAGTATAAAGTATCTCAGGTCCTTGTATTTCTTTTTATGCTTTGTAGCACTTGTAATAGAACTTGAGAGCAATATACAGCATCCTTGAAAACCATATTAGTCTAATCTTGTTCTAAGTTTTGTCTCAGTTACTTGTGTTCTTAGTATCATTCATATAAACTCGGTTCCCCATTTGATCTGTTAAGTGCTCTAACACTCTCCTCATTGTGAGACTGATTGTATTGACCATCCTTTAACCGGTCCTGCAGAGGCTAAACCCTAATATGCAGGATGTGGTGAAGGAAGTGTTGAAGTTACTTGATGCCAGTTTGATCTACCCGATTTTTGTTCCTGCATGGGTAAGTCTTATCCAGATGGTCCCCCAAAAAAGGAGGTATGACTATGGTGGTGAATGAGAAGAATGAGTTAATACCCACCAGAGCCTTCACTAGATGGAGAGTTTGCATAGAGTACCGCAGTTTGCATTGAGTACCGCACACTCAATGATGCCACCCACAAGGATCACTTTCCCTCAGATGCTTGAGAGACTATTGGGCCAACAAGTCTAATGCTTTTTGGATGTTTTTTTGGTTGTTTCTAGATCTCTATTGCACCATAGGATCAAAAGAAAACCATTTTTACATGACCCTATGGCGCTTTTACGTATTGTGACATGTCGTTTGGGTTGTGTAACGTTCCGACTACTTTCCAGCGCTGCATAGTCGCCATTTTTCATGAGCTGATTGAGGACTCCATGGATTTTTTCATATACGATTTTTCTATTTTCGGGAGTTCCATCGATTCTTTTGTGCATAAGTTAGATCATGTGCTAGCTCATTGTGAGGAGATAAACCCGATGCTTAACTAGGAAAAGCATCATTTTATAGTTCGTGAGGTTATTATGTTAGGTCATAAGGTTTCGCAGGGGCTTGGGGTGGATTAGGCTAAGATTGATATGATTTCTAAGCTTCTGCCACTTACTTCTGTAAAATCTTTTAGGAGCTTCTTAGGTCACGTAGGATTTTTATTCATGATTTCTCTAAGATAGCTAATAAATAAACTTACTTGCATCTATTCACCTTAAATTTTGTCATTTGAAACATATTCTTACCTTTAAAACCAAGTTACCAAGTCCATCAAACATTTTAAATATGACATGACAAAGATAATGGCTTTAGTAACCTTCTACCTTCATTTTTAAAAAGATATAATAAGTCAACTTCCCAATTCTACACCTTTTATTATTCATAACCCCATTGGTAGAGACAACATTCCCAAAACATTATAACAATCATCCATAACTTCTCAAACCTACCATCTTGAGTTAATGTCATGCTTAATTCATAATTTTCAAACACAATTCCATAAAAATTCTACTTTTACCTTCAATCAAGCATAGAAAAGGGAAGTAATATACCTTAAGTGTGTAAATGCAAGACTATGATAGATGTTTGACTCTTACAAGTCAAAATTGGAAAAAAAAACCCAAAAACATTATGATTTAAAGTGCCCCTAATCTTCAAATTGGATGACTTTTGATAAAATCTAAGGTTAGAGTTTTGTTCCTTGTTCGATTTCAATCAAGATCCATACTTCACATGTTAGATTTGGTTGAGAATTAAGTGAGTTGTGTATGCAAGGTTTGTAGGGTTCATTAGATGAAGTTGAAAAAGATGAAGGTGAGAGGGTGAAAAAGAAAGAGAGAGAGAAAGAGATGGCTTTGTGGTAAAAATGAAGAATACAGGCATGTTAAAAAGAAATTTCCTGATTTTGATGGTATATCATAAGTGAATTAGGTAATTGGTGGTATGTGGGTTGACAAAGTTGAGAGTTGCACGCAACCACCACCCCATCCCCCCCCCCCCCCCCCCGCATGCATGATGTGTTGGGTATGATGTTTGTGGGTACACATGGTCTAACAAGCATGTCTAACACGCACCTGTCAATTCATGTGGCTTCCTAACACTTGGGTGGTTGAACCGGTGGTAACCTAATTACACAAACAAATCAAGAATGAATATTAAAAACAGAAACCAATTAGATGTTGGGTTGCCTCCCAGATAACTTAAAGTTTAATGTCCATAGCCTGACTTGGTAACTCTTTCTTGTTAATCAGTATCTCTAATATGATTGCTTAAAAAAAGGTCATTGATTGCTTTTGTGGCCCATTTATTTCGCTTGCTTCCAAATACGGTTTGAGACAGTGTTTATTTACTACATGTCATAGATGAACATCAAATTCTTCCATCTCCAAATTGTTCGACACGTGTAATGAGGAACAGACCTGTCCATGTGCTTTTCAATGTTCTCGGAAATAGCTTAAGCCTTGAGTTATACAACCTAACCTTTTGACCAACTTCAAAATTTTCTTTCTTAGTTTGGCATCATGCACCCTTTTCATCTTGTCCTTGTAGGCAGAAGCACACTCGTATGCTTCAACTCCCAACTCTCCAGTTTGCATAATTTTAGTTTTCATTCCTTACCTGCAAGATCAAAATCTATGTTAACATTTTTAATAGCCTAAAACGAACGATGAACTAATTCTGACAGCGAATGATAACTTTTTCCATAGTCCAACTAGTATGGTGTGGTACCAATAGGCGTTTCGTAGGTCATCCAATATGCCCACAAGGCATCATCTAATTTGGTGGACCGGTTGTAAGAGTTATCTTAAAGGTTGATGCTAACTAAAGATCTCTCAGCATGCAACTGAAGTACAAGGAAGTTACTTCAGAAGATTTGACCATACATTAAGAAAATTATCCAAGTGTCAAATTTTTCAAAGCCAAAGATAGAAATCTTCCGAAGCCAAAGATGAAGTTTTTCGAAGCCTGAAGACAAAGTCTTTCGAAACTTGAAGACTGATTTCTTCCAAAGACTTTGAAGACATGTGTCCCTGACACACTTTTGACAAAAGCTTAACAACTTTATGATGTCAGCTCTGAAGACTCACCAACTTATACAAGTTGGTGATTATTTCCATACTTTTGTCAACTGTACATTATGGTGTTTGTGTGTGTAACTTTCCACTCTTGTAATTTTATCCTTTTTGTAATATGTTATGATATGAACTATGGCATGTCATAGTCATATGTAAAAAGACAATCTGCCTTTTTACTTTAGATTGATCTTGTTGTCTTGATTAGTGTCCAACTTGCCTTTAAAGTATGGCCAGCTGTAGGTTGTAGTATAAAGTATCTCATGTAACCAGTCTTACTAAGCATTGTAACACTTGTAAAATTACTTGAGAGCAATATACATCATCCTTGAAAACCATATCCTTGTGTTCATAAGTTCTTTACTTGTTTGTTCTTTGTTTCTTTGCCTGGTTCCCTATTTAATCTTGTAAGTGTGATACTCTCCAACTGTGAAACTATTGCATAACCATAACCAGTCCTGCAACGGTCTTTACGGTCAGCTTGTATGGATTCCTGTAAAATTTCATTGCATATTAGATACCTAATCCTATCCATTTGTTTGGGGGTGATAAGGTGTTATAATGTGGTGATCTCCACCATAACAATTAAGTAATTTGTCAAACTTGAAAGGTTTTTAAATGCGTTCCCCCGTCATCGAAGATCATATGAGGAAGTCCAATTCATGAAAAGATGTTTTGAACAAACTTACATGCAACGTTATAGTCATTTTGTCTTGGTGGTGATTGCTTCGATCCATTTAGACACATAATCTAGCACTACCAAAATATATAAATTGCCAAAAGAATTTGAAAACGTCCCATAAATTCGAAACCCTAAACATCAAAGATATCTACAACCAGAATCAGCTACATGGGCATCTCATTACATTTTGATATGTTATCCATCTTTTGACAATTTATACTGTTCTTGCGAATACAAAAGCATCTTTAAATATAGTAGGCCAATATAGGCTAAACGATAATAATTTATGCCCTATCTTTTGGCCACTAAAGTGTCCTCCGCAAGATCATGCATGAAGTATTCCTAAAACACTTGGAATTTCATCATCCAAATG
This sequence comes from Flaveria sonorensis, assembly GCA_025506505.1. Taxonomy (NCBI): domain Eukaryota; kingdom Viridiplantae; phylum Streptophyta; class Magnoliopsida; order Asterales; family Asteraceae; genus Flaveria; species Flaveria sonorensis. The sequence goes on along the minus strand of CM046423.1, from coordinate 15,542,825 downwards.
CATCATCAGATGAGCTAATCGGCTCCAACATTGAACAAATCAAGCTCATCCAAAATATAATGCTTTGGTTGAGCCATGAATTGTTGCTACATCTTTCATGTCCAATGTTCCAAAAGCGTACCTGCGGCCACATAATTTGCAAAGTTAGCATACCATGGTTTGGTGGAAAGAGTTAAAGTTGTTCATCTATATAAGTCTCATTGATCTCTCGGGATTGATCATCCTCTAAGGACACAATTCGTAATACATGATCTGCCACCATGTTCTCACTTCATTTCTTATCCCTTATCTCTAAAATAAACTCTCACAAGAGGATATTCCATCTATTCAATATGGGATTAGCATCCTTTCGGTCCACTAGATAATGAAAGGCATTATGATCTGAATACATGATCACATTGCTCCCCTAAATATATGACCTGAATTTATTAAAAGCATATACAATTACAAGCAATTTCTTTTTAGTAATAGCATATTCAGTTGAGCATCATTTATTTTTTGACAAGCATAATATATGACTACTATTTTTTATCCCCTCATTGGCCTAAAACATCTCCAGTTGAAAAGTCATTCACATCACACATAATTTCAAATAAGAGTGACCAATTGGGTGCTTGCAAAATCAAAGCTTCCATTAACTTTTCCTTTAATGTATTAAAAGCTATCACACATTCATTATCAAAGTTAAAAGGGGGCAACTTTAAAAGCAACTTCCATAATGGTTTTGTTTATGCCCTAAAAACAAACGAAACCATTAACATTTATTGGAGGAGATAACGTAGAATAACTTTGATTTTACCATGATCAGCCTCAATCCCACGTTTTGAAATCACATGTAAGAAAAGAAATTCCCTCTTATACCATAAAGTGGATTTTTCCCAACTTAGAACAAGATTTGTTTCAACATATCTTTTTAACACTTAAGACTATTATCGAAGACATGTTTCTAAAGATGGACCAAAAATCAAGAAGTCATCTATAAAATTTCTAAAGAATCCCCAAACATATCTGAAAAGATAGTCATTATGCACATTTGAATGGTGCCTCAGGCATTACACAACCCAAATGGTATATGCCTAAATGCAAAAGTACCATATGGGCAGGTAAACGTCCTTTTGGTTGGTCATATGAATGAATAGCAATTAGGTTGTATCCCAAATAACCATCTAAATACCAATAAATTTCTTACCTGAAAGCTTCTTGATGATTTGGTCAATGAAGAATAATGGAAAATAATCCCTAGAAATAGCATTGTTTAACTTACTGTAATCAATACACACTCTTCACCCGGTTACCAGCCAGGTGGCTACCTGCTCGCCCTTATCATCTTTTAAAATTTGAAAGACCATTTTCTTTGGTACAATCTGAGTCAAACTTACTCAAATACTATCTAGTAAAGGTAAGCATGTTTTTCCTGGAAAATAGTTCAAGTAAATAAGTAAAAGGGGACTATGAAACTCACTTATAGTATTATTTGATTAGTGATAGTAAACTCTTAGAATGATGATAAGCATGGTCCTACTTATTTGCTATAATACAAGTAGATACTATTTGAGTCTATATACCAAACCCTAGTGGTTCCATATATGTCATCGACTTAGTTTCTATAATGCATAAAATGGTGATGAATGCTAGTCTTAGCATATGTGTGGTTGGATAGTACAAAGACTTACTAATACTACATAAGCCTTGTCCATTTTCTTATTATGATATCAAATGTTCAACAATATAATGAGTATGGAATTTGTCTTATAAAATTGTGTTGGTAACTATTGTGTAATATACATTGCCAAGATATGAGGTTTGCATAATAATATATCCTTAATTTGATGAATATTTTCATAATAAACTTAACATAGCATGAGTATAAGAATCTTATTTACTAAAGTAATATAAAATTAAACATTTGTTTATTAATCTAAAAAACAATTTTTAGATTTACGACGAAAATCCAGCTTTATAACGGCCGCATTTGGTTAATTTTCCAAAGTAACTCAAGTAAAGTAGTCAAATTCGGTACCATAACTCATCATATTATCAAAGTTTACTGTTTTTTAAGGTTGGAGTGGTCGTATGTGTGTAAAAATACTACATAAAATCACATCTTATTATAATACGTAATCCTTGTAAGTTTGACCATTTATTTGGACCCTATTCTTAACTATATGTATGATATAATATCTTAGACATATTATACACGAACTACTTAACCATATCATTTTGACTTGAAAAACATGTCGTGTACCTAAATACTTATACATATGTCTTTAAGAAGAGTAAATATCCATATTATGTGTATAATTTTGAAAACAACATGGTTTATAATGTTTTATGGTTCTTTAACATATGTTTACATATATGTGCGTAAACATATGTATAAATATGTATTCTTTTGACATATTTCACATACGTAGATAAAATAAATGTAAAAGAAAGTAAATGTTTGTACATTTGCATTTAAGTGAAATGTAGTGTTATGTAGTTATTAATTCATGAGATTAAGGTATGGTTGCATATAGGATTGATCATGGATCACCATTTTATCCACTAAAAGTGTTAAATGGTAGTCTCCGTTGACCTTTGTGTTAAGAAGATGTAAGAATAAGAAGAGAGGTTTTGGTAATCTTCCATTTTTATGCCTTGCATGAACCATTGATAACGTATATGTATACATCGACCTAGATGGCTAAAATGAGCATGGAATCATATGAAAACTTGTAATAAAGCTTACCTGAGGGTCTAAAGAAGGTAGAACTAGAAAGCTATTGATGCAAAGCTTAGAATCTTCAAGTGTTAGGGGAGAACTTAGGCTTTTGAATTTTTCTAGTGAGAGAGGGTCAAATGAGCGCCTTTTAATTAAAGAGAAGGAAAGTGTTTGAGAATTGGGTGAAGAAATCCTGTAATGAGCTTAGTATTTAGAATGGTCAGAGGTGTTTGAGTGTTTTAGAGATGTTAAGTGAAAAGGAATGGTGATGGCATAGTTTGGCCAAAGACGGGTACGGGAGTGGGTTGGTAGTTGTTGTTGACTAGAAGATGCAAGATCTAATTAGTATTTATCTAGTTTTATTTAAGTTTTTAAATTTACAAGCATATAACCTGGTTTTTCTTTTATGAGATTTGTGGATATGCAAGGGTTTTTTAATGTCACTTGGTGCATATCATATGTTTATATTAGTTTATATTAGTATCATTGAATAGTAATTCGGGTTGTAGTAGAATACAAGTTAAAATAAAAATTTAGGATTTTTTTAAGGATTTTTGATGTAGCGCACGGAACGAAATCGAAGCTGAAACACGTTGACTCTGCGAATACCCGTGATGATCTTCACCCAAACCCCAAATTCGACCCCAAAAGTCACGAATTTGAAAAGACAAACGTTTTTTTTGCAGAAATGATCAAGTGACCATCCAAATTACATCAAGACAACTTAAATAAAAAGCCAAAATTCAAACGGGCCTAAAACAAACAACCATGGGCCAATTAAAAGCCCAAAACAAAACTGAAAAACTAGAAAAGAAACATAAAAGTGGCCCAAAAACCCATGACGCTGCCCTCGTTTCCACGGTCGTTTTGACTGGTAACACATCAGAAACGGAGGCTCGTGGCCCAGGTTATGCCCGTTTTCGTGCAGCGCGGTCTTGAGCCTCCAAAAACATTAAGGCCCGGTCTTCAACACTTGGGCCCGCATCAATTTTACATCCCTTTATAATTTTATATGTGTCGGAAAGTATAATTGTGAATTTTTATTTGTTGAGAAGAGCAATGCATGTATAGACATTATTTTTGAAATAAAATAAAGTGACACACAAGATAATAATAACATCACTGTATGTGAATTGTAATATACATAGTAAAAAGATATAAGTATCAAATGAAGTTGTATATGTGTAATCTCACTTAGATCATGAAATAGTACATTTTTAGTTATAATTTCTTTTAACTTCATGGAAATTTAGATAATACAAGGCCTGGTGTTTGAGAATAATGTACTATATGTTGCCAATGTTGGTCAAGATAGCTTGAAAATGTGAAAACTCATTATTTTTTAGGGTAAAACCTTAATTGACCTAGTTTATGACTTTCCGAAGCCTTAGCATTGCACAAATTCTATGGTGTCTTAGTAATACATGTTGGGATTTTGACTTTATGAAAACCATCATCAACATATGAAGATCAAAGGTAAAACTATATGTTAAAATTAAGAGATCTAAAACCAAAGTTCTAAATCAAATAGTTAAGCTCATATAATGGATTTCCAAGATAAGTAAAGATGTCTTCAATGCAATAACTAGAAAATGCAAACTAAATCCCATAACTAGATTTCAACCAAACAGTTCAAGACAAATGCAATTTTGATTTTGATTTTGATTTAGTTGTTGATGTGATCTATCAACTTGAGATGTCTATCAAATGTGATCTTGCATAGAAGACACAAAAGACTAAACAATACCAAAAATAGAGCAAATCTTTGTTGCTTTTGAAATTCGTTTTTTTTTGTATGTAAAACTCTTTCTAATACATACAACACTTCTTAGTCTTTTTAGAGACTCAAAATACAGAGTTGGTATGTGAAAAAGGATTTAAGTGTGGACTTGACTAAACGTATCGTTCAAACACAAGAAATAAGAAAAGGTGATAGTGGTCGTCAAGACTGCCTTAAGCGATTGCCACTTTGGTGGTCCTTGCTTCCGGGTTTTCTTGTATTGAGGTTACAAATAGAAGCCTACCACACTCTTTAACTTCACCTTTTTTTCTTTAAACATTTTTAAAAGTCTTAAAACATATCTCTCTCTTAATGTTAACATCAATTCAAAGAGAGAAGATCAAGATCAAAGATGAAGATTAAAGATCAAGAGCAAAAAGAAGAAGTTGGGCTTCGACTTAGATCTAAAAGTTCCTGTTCTTTTATTAGTTTTGTATTTTATTGGTGGTCTGTTGCTATTATTATAACTGAGTTAGTGATGGGAGGAAGAGTTGGCTACTATCTCTTGGAAGCATACTAAGATTAAAGTCATCACGCCTTATGTAATGTGATTGTTAGAAGGTGGTTACTTCTTTTGAAATGTGAGATCAAGGTGATGACATCCTTTATGGAGTGAGGCATTTTGCAATGTTGATCTCTACTGGTTAAGAGATAATGTAGTGGAGCAAACTCTTAATTGAGGATCAGAGAAATGACATAGAGTGGATTAGTTAACATTCACTTAAACTTCAATATATTGGTTTTATCTATTCTTCCCTTAAGCTCTTTATATTTCATATACTATTTTTTGTATTGCTTTAGTAACATGAGATTATATTCTAACATATTTTTTTTAAAATACTTTATTCACCCCTCCCCCTCTAGTTTTCTACAATCACCAATCTATCAGACAGAAGACTTATTGTGTTTTACAACTTAACTCCTATTAAATTTATGTCATATCCTTTAGGCGAGAAAGGAAGTTGACAACTTGATGAAGAATGTTAGTTAGATGGAACAATCCAACCAAAAACTCAATTGATCCCAACTAGTTAAGCTACTCACATTATATTAACAACTTGACTCCTATTACATTGACTTCTAGCTGATGTTAACCCATGTCGACCCGTTGACCATGACATTTTGTTAACATTTTTCCAAAACTAGGGACAAGGCCAGGGTTACAACTATGGATGGCAGCCACTCCAAACCTAGAACACGAGAGGTGGGAATCCCCCAAGATTTTAGCCTCGTCACAATTATCCTTCAGATAGACAAAGTAGTGGATAGTCTAAGCCTGAGCTGAGTGAGGTTTTAAAGAAAAATAAAGAGAGCAAGAATGGGACTATCAAACTCCTATAGTCGATAGTGATGTAGGGTGAGACTAGACATCAGGAATAGTTGAAGAAAAACCAGGAGTTTGAGTTGATGTTTAGGAATCAGGGTGCCACCATTCAAAGTCTAGAGAGGACAGTAGGAGAGATGGCCAATAGGAAGACTGAGAGGCATGCGGGATCATTCCCTAGTAGCACCCAGATTAAAGCTAATGCCACTGGAAAAGCAGTAACTACTTGGAGTGGTAGGAAGTTAGAGTTAGAGAAACTAGTTGAGGTCTAGAAACCGAATGATGAAGAGATTAAGATGGAGACTCTTTTTGGTGATGCGCACCCTACACTACACCCCGTAAGTATAACACAGTCCAACAAGTCTTTGGGAGAGAAGGAGGATGAGCCATTTAGAGTTTATAAACCCATAGCTTCATACCTTGGTAGGCCTTTAGCTTAAAACAAAATTTTGCTCAGTATTCATAATTCTCGAAGATGCTTAAGAAGCTCCATGTGAACCTTCCATTCATCAAGGCTCTAGCTAGAATGCCTAAGCATGCCAAATTCCTCAAGGGTCTTCTAACAAACAAGAAGAAACTTGAGGAGCTGTCTTCTATCAATCTAATTGAGGAGTGTTCCACAGTCTTGCAGAACAAGCTACCTAAGAAGATGACTGACCCAATGAGTTTTACCCCTCCATGTCTGCTTAGAGATCTTACTATCAACCATGTGTTGGTTAACCTAGGAGCTAGCATTAATGAATGCCTTACTCTTTGCTAAGCTCAATCTAGGATGACTAACCCCCACTCGTATGCGCCTTCAGCTTGCAGATTGATCTATAAAGTTTTCATGTGGGAATGTAGAGAACATGCTTGTCAAAGTTGACAAGTTCATCTTTCCGGTAGATTTTATCATTCTTGATATAGACGATAATTCTAGAGTTCTACTCATATTAGGCCATCCCTTTCTTTGAGTTGATGATGCAGTCACTTTTGATACTAAGCATTTAATGAACCATACCCCATAACATGATGACACTACTTACTTCATAGATACTCTTATGTCACATATAGGTAGCTTTCTTGGTGAGATTTGTGGGAGAGAGTCAGTAAAGACCCAAATGTTAGGCATGGATGTAGAGGGCATTAAGTTGACTAAAATTCACTTAGAGCAGGGCCCACTATTACTATTTCATCAGCTATACATAGGATTTGAGTGTTCTGAGGTGTTTGAAGTGTTAGAGAGAGAGACTCTTGAGAAGAAAACATCTATGGAGATACCCCCCACCCCTAAAGCTTAAGGAATTACCATCTTACCTGGAGTATGCATTCCTTGGCGAGGAAACTCAATTGCCTATTATTATTTCTTTAAGTCTGATCGAGGAGCATAGGGGGAGACTAATAGTTATATTAAAGGCACACAGACATGCTATTGCCCGAAAGCTAGTAAATATCAAGGGTATCAACCCTTCTTTCTACACTCACAAAATTTTAATGGAGGAAGAGTATAGATCGGTGATATAGCCTGAAATGAGGCTATATGGTTATACTAGAAGGCTGATGCAACCAAAGAAGCCAAAACAACCAAGGAGCTTCCTACATGCATGCACTGACGTACAAGGTAGAAGTTACTTCAGAAGTTTTACACTCACCACAGAAATTATTCTAAAAGTAAAATGTTCCGAAGCCAAAGACCAAATCTTCCGAAGCCAAAGATGAAGTCTTCCGAAGCTTCAAAGACAAAGTCTTCCAAAGCCAATGTTATGAAGACTAATTTCTTCCGAAGACAGAGAGGACATGCTTTCTCTGATCTACTTTTACATAAAGCTAACTTACTTTCCGCTGCAACTCTAAAGACTCATCAAGGTCCATGCTTTAGTAAACTGTAGATTATGGTCTTGAGTCTGTAACTTCCTACTTTGTACCTTTTATCCTTTTATAATATAAAAGGATATGAGCTATGGCATGTCATAGTCACTAGTCAAAAGGAAATCTGCCTTTTGACTCTATATTGATCTTCTTGTCTAGATTAGTGTTTCCAGCTGGCCTTCAAAGTATGGCCGGCTGTAGGATGTAGTATAAAGTATCTCAGGTCCTTGTATTTCTTTTTATGCTTTGTAACACTTGTAATAGAACTTGAGAGCAATATACAGCATCCTTGAAAACCATATAGTCTGTTCTTGTTCTTAGTTCTGTCTTAGTTACTTGTGTTCTTAGTATCATTTACATAAAGTCCATTCCCCATTTGATCTGTTAAGTGTTCTAACACTCTCCTCATTATGAGACTGATTGTATTGACCATCCCTTAACCGGTCCTACAATTGGTATCAGAGCATTTTAGGCTCTTGATTGTAAGATCTTACCATCTTAAATCCCTTCAGTTTCACAAAACACTTAACATCTCAAATTACAGCTATCACAAAGGTTGATATGAAAACCGGTACTATGATAAAGTCTCCACTGATCACTCCTGATGACTTTGATACTTGGAGCCAAAGAATGGAAGTCTTCATCAAGTCTCAAGACTTCAGGATGTGGGGATCTGTTGTCGATGGACCTCCTATACCACCCACCTCTTCAGCTGCTACTGGTGGTGGTATGATACAAAAGGAAGTGGCTGATTATTCTGATGAAGACTAGAAGAAGATTGACATAGATCAGAAGGCCATGACTTCCCTCCAAACTGCTCTTCCAAACTCTATCTACAGAGGCTTCAAGAAGTGCAAGACTGCCAAGCAACTATAGGATGCACTGAAGCTGATGTATGAGGAGTCAAATGAAGCAAAAGAAAACAAGAAGGACCTCTTGATGCAGCAGTTTGAGAACTTCACCTTTAAGGAAGGTGAAACCATGACTCAACAATACTTTAGGTATGTTGAGATTGTGGATACTCTAATGGATTTCAGAGTAACTCTTGAGAATAGGGACGTTGTGAGGAAGTTCATGTCCTCTCTTCCCAAACAATGGACACACTATTGTATGGTCATTAAGAGGACTGAGATCCTCAAGACCCTTACTCTCACTGAGTTGTATGGTATCCTCAGTGCCTACCAGATGGAGATGAACATGCAAAATCCATCTGGTAACTCCAACAATCAGTAGAATTCAGCCCTTCATGTTGTTGAAAGGGAATGCAGAGAACCACAGCATTATCTCATCTACTACCCTGACAACTCACAAAAGGGTCCTTTCATCACCTTTCTAGAGACACCAAGAGAGAGCTACATCCAAGGAAGCCCATTCCAAGAAACAAGCTCTTCACAAGCCTTTATGTCTACAGATGAAAGCACAGGCAACTTTCTCTTTACCCTTGAAGACCTGGACTGTATCCATCCAGATGATCTTCTCACTCACAGAGCCATGAAGTTTTTATAAAAGGACAGGGAGGAAGTTTCCTAGTAATGCAACCAATGGAAAGTTTAGGATGGACAAAAGCAAAGTAAAGTGTTACAACTGTAACCAAATAGGACACTTTGCTAGAGAGTGCAAGGCACCAAAGACAAATGGTGGCCAAGCATAAACCAGACCAAACTACACTGATGGAGCTCCCCAGAATGAAAAGCCCAAGCAGCAAGCTGCAGTTTCTGTTGATGAAGGAGGCTTTGAGTGGAGGTTTTAGGTAGAGGATGCATCTCCAAACCAAGCACTGATGGCAGATCATGAAGAAGCCAAGGTATTGGAACATCTTTGTACACCTGAATGTATTGCTAAAGTTAACTGATATAGGTCCTATAACTTAAAGATGAAAACTGATCTTGAGTCCTTAAACATTTTAAAAACTGATTTCAAAAGAGCTGAAAATGATTACAAACTTAAAATAGAAGACTTTAAGTTGCCTTCGGAAGAAAATTATGTCTTCAAATCAAATAACTACTTATAAGAAATATACCTTCGAAAGAAATTCTGAGATATCTTCCGAAGCTTAAATATGCTTCTAAGTACTTACATGTATTTGAAGGAAATTTTTCTTCCGAAAGCAGATTTCAAGTTCTCTTCGGAAGAACATTATGTCTTCAAGTCAAATAACTACTTATAAGAAATTTAACTTCGGAAGAAATTCTAAGATATCTTCCGAAGCTTAAATATGCTTCTAAGTACTTACATGTATTTGAAGGACAATTTTCTTCCGAAAGCAATTAAGTCTCGGAAGATTTTAAGAAAGCCATTTCAACTCTTAAGCATGAACATACCAACTACAGGACTTAGATAAAAGATCTCATCACTAAGGGACTGGGATCTACTGAGATAGCTCCTCCACACACTCTATTGTTTGTAAGATCTCCAATGTTAGGAACTTGTGAAGATGAGCTTCTCCTTATAGACCTCATTAATGAAGAGGATGAAAAGGAGATAGTGAAGGATGATTCTGAGAAGAGTGAAGAAGATCATCCTAAAAAGGGTCGCTATTCTCCTAAGGAAAGGAAAGAATCTGGGATGACCAAGTCTAAGAGGAAGAACTTGATCAGAAAAGCCAAGAGTAAATCAAAGAAGGCTCAAGAGATCAAGGCCACTTTCAACTCTAAGAAGAAATAAGTGTTTATCTCTGCAGGATTTGAAGTGGTGAAGGCTGAAGACTCAATTATGAACTCTAGTACCAGAAGTTCTAGTTCATGTCCAACTCATCCCAACAAAGAGAAGAAGGCTGATCAGCTGTGTATCACTGCTACATAGCCTGAACCATCCAGTTCCAAAAGCAAGCCTCACCTTAAGAAGCTTGCTGCGTCATCTGTGAAGATGAAGATAGAGGTGGAAAGTGATCAAGTTCAGTCTTTCTCTCAAAAGAAGACTCTCAGAAGGAAGCAAATGGATTGCATCATGTATGGTAGTACTTCTCATCTTGTTAAGGATTGCATCTACAATCCTAAAAGTACTATTCACATGATCAAAGAGAAAAAACTTCTGAGAAGAAGTAGCTTCGGAAAGAAGATCCTTTCCTTTTGGAAGCTCCAAGGTGAAAAGGAAGACAAGTGAAAACTTGCCTTCGAAAGAAATTTGGTATCGAAAGAAAGGAATGCTTCCGTAGTACTGAAGCCTGCTGCAGTGAAAGCACGATCTTCCAAAGGTCCAGTCTCCAAAACTTTCGAAGTTTGTCAAAACTTTCGAGGTGTTGAAAGTCAAGTCCAATCTTTCAAAGATGGTGTGGAAGATGAAGAAAGACCAAGTGACTGAAAGTTCTTTATTAATAATAGCTAATGATCCTCAAAGCTTGAACCTAGGATCAGTTACTGTTACAATGTCTTCAAATCACTTTTATAAGCCCAAGACCAAGGCTTGGGATTTCCAAGTGGGACAGATAAAGCCTGGCATCTTTAAGACTATGAGGAAGCCAACTGCTGGATTCTTAGGGGTAGAAACTTCCCTTGTCCCAAAAATGTTAGAGCTCATTGCTCAAGGTGACAACCTAGCAGCACCAGCTAGTGTTGAACCCACACCTTCTACTTCCCAACCACCAATACAGCCAAAAATAACCATCACCTACCAAAGAAAATCCAAATGAACCCCTGCACATGCTACTTAGTTTGTACAGGCCCCTATATCATCACCCATACAGGAGGAAGTGGACACTGGAGCTCCCACTTCTCTTGAGGAGAAAACCACTCCCATCTCACCAATGATTAGTGATGAGGTTCCTCATGCTCAACCTGATGAGCTCACAACCCCTACAGCCTTAAGCCTTCACTCAGAGTCTCAAAACTCTAGTGAACAACCTTCAGGGGATAGTTACCATCCCCAGCCTCTTGATCTAAACCAACCAATCCCAAATCTTGAATTCTATGATGATGAAGACATGGTATTTAGTGAGCATCATAAGTCTCTTTTCTCCAGCCCTACTCAAGGAGAAATGAGTACTCCTGTTTCTCTCATGTCTAGCCCACATCATCCACCTACTACTAAGGTGGATATCCCTGAACCTGTTCAGGAGGTCCATATGGAAAAGGCTCTCACTTCAGTAAGTGACCACATCATTAAGACCTCAACCATGGCAACCCAGCCTCTTGACACTTCACTTGAAGTTGTCATGATGCAGGGGAAATCCAGCAGCCAAGAACAAAGTGCTGGTGATGAGGAAGAAGACCTTGGTCCTATTCTCTCACCCCTCCCCCCTCATGATTCTTTTGATGAAGATGAGGGGAGTCTGAAACTAAAGGTGCAAAAAACTAACAAAAACATGCACCTATTTAGTCTTAAAGAAAAGTCACTTGGAATCTTAGGTTACTGTCTTACAAAGGAGGGTCAATGACCAACAACTTGAGATCACTAATCTCAAGGGCAAGTTAGCTGAGAGACCACTCAGGAGAACTCAACCAGGTCCACAAGAATCTGTGGACATGACAGACCCAACCCCAAGCTCACTTATGCAAGAAGGTGATGCTACCAAAAAGGGGGAGAAAGTCCAAACAATCAACCTGGGAGTTCTTCACAGAGTATGGACTTTAAGGATTCACCACCCTTACTTGCAATGGTTCATGCTCAGCAACCTCCTCAAGTCTACATGAATGTGGACTTACTTGCCCAAGTCTACATGGATGTGGACTCACTCATACAAAGTTTGTTTAAGGATGGTATTCCCAGAGCTATGCTTACCCCATCTTATCACTCTAAAAATACAATCATGGGATGGAGGTATAACACTGATAGAAGAGCTCTAGTCATCTCAAGATCTCAAGAACAGGAAATTTTCAACTTTTTCAACTTGAGCTTCTATGAGAGCATCCATCTGATTTATCTTCCACTTGTCAACCCAAGTCAAATAAACAAGCTGTAAGATTAGCAGATAGGATTCAAGCAAGGGTGTTTGAAGAATACAAGCAGAGGTCAAGACTATATAGACAGAGGCTAGCAGGTAAGACTTTTGGTCAACTGGATGTTGAGGTGGACCCTAAGATTAGCTTCAAAGGGGAAGCCTTGACTGAAATCCTAGAAGTTGAACCTATGAACCTTGAGACAGGAACTTCTTCAGCACCCATTACCCTCAGTGAGGCACCAGCTGGTGAAGGTGCTTCACAACCTCTTTCTAGCTAGAGCTTGATTGCTGAATCAAGTAACGAAGGCCAAAGCTCTCTCCATCCTGAGTAACCAAGGCCTGTGAGTGACAAAGGGAAAAGGAAACTGACTTCTAAGGAGATTGAGGAGGATGAAAGAGAGAGGAAGAGGAAGCTAAGGGGAGAAAGTTAAAGAGGGTCTCCAGGCTTCATGGAAGCTACCATCAGGGCTGACCCCAGGCCAAATACTTAGGATGATGAGATGACGGCAGCCAGGATAAACTACTTGGGGACTAGAAACTACAATGTGGATGAACTACTCTCTCTCCCCTTAGATGAACTGAATGAACTGGCTGACAAGGAATTGTTCAAGGAGAGGAAGGAGGTAGAGGATGCAGCATTGCTCCTCAAGATCATAAAAGAAAGGAGACAAAAAAGGCTCTATAAGCATGTTCCTACCCTTTCCCCAGTTCAAGAAAGTCAAGAGCCATCATCCAAAAGAGCTAAAAGAAGTCTGCTGACAGACAAAGGATGATGAGCTTCTTGAAGCTGTATGGATTCTCTGGAAGGAGGCTTGATCCAATGTCTATCCACTATGTATGTGCACATTAGAGTGATCAAACAGAAGATTAAAAAGGCAGAGCTTGTTGACTTGCATTCTCCACCAAGTCCAGCTCAACTTGAGGTTGTCAAGGTTGAACCCCCTGAGACAACACAACCTGGACCTAGGGCTAAATCTCAGCTAACTTCATCTTTTGATCCATATCAGGGTCCTCTTCACTCTCCATCTGAACCTGTGAGAGAAGAGAACCCAATTGAGAGAGACACAGTAGAACAACCTAGTACTAAAGATCGGGTGGTATGTCATCTTGTCCTGGACTTTTGCTGCTAATCTAGACAGGTGGTATCTCATCAGAGATCAAGGAGGTCAAGATGTCTATTTCTGGCAAGACATGCTTGATCTTCCTTTACATGATCTCCATGACATGAGAAGATATTATAAGAGTCTGAGGGATCCTAACCAGGTGATAAAGAAAGGTATGGTCTTGATCCTATTGAGGACTATCAACATGTGAATAACTTCTCTGTTTTGGTAGCATCAGCCTAGGGGGAGTTTGTAAGGTTATATTAGAAGGGTAATGCAACCAAAGAAGACAAAAAAAAACCCAAGGAGCTTCCTGCGTGCATGCACTGATGTACAAGGTAGAAGTTACTTCGGAAGTTTTACACTCACCACAGAAATTATTCTAAGTGTAAAATCTTCTAAAGCCAAAGACCAAATCTTTCAAAGCCAAAGATGAAGTCTTTCAAAGCTTCAAAGACAAAGTCTTTCGAAGCCAATGTTGTGAATACTGATTTCTTCTAAAGACAGAGAGGACATGCTTTCTCTGATCTACTTTTACATAAAGCTGACTTACTTTCTGCTGCAACTCTAAAGACTTACCAACTTATACAAGTTGGTGAAAAGGTCCATGCTTTAGTAAACTACAGATTATGGTCTGAGTCTGTAACTTCCTACTTTGTACCTTTTATCCTTTTATAATATAAAAGGATGTGAGCTATGGCATGTCATAGTCACTAGTCAAAAGGCAATCTGCCTTCTGACTCTACATTGATCTTATTGTCTAGATAAGTGTTTCCAGCTGGCCTTCAAAGTATGGCTGGCTGTAGCATGTAGAATAAAGTATCTCAGGTCCTTGTATTTCTTTTTATACTTTGTAACACTTGTAATAGAACTTGAGAGCAATATACAGCATCCTTGAAAACCATATTAGTCTAATCTTGTTCTAAGTTCTGTCTCAGTTACTTGTGTTCTTAGTATCATTCACATAAACTCGGTTCCCTATTTGATCTGTTAAGTGTTTTAACACTCTCCTCATTGTGAGACTGATTGTATTGACCATCCTTTAATCGGTCCTGCAGAGGCTAAACCCTAATATGCAGGATGTGGTGAAGGAGGTGTTGAAGTTACTTGATGCCAGTTTGATCTACCCGATTTTTGTTCCTGCATGGGTAAGTCTTATCCAGACGATCCCCCAAAAAAGGAGGTATGACTATGGTGGTGAATGAGAAGAATGAGTTGATACCCACCAGAGCCTTCACTAGATGGAGAGTTTGCATAGAGTACCGCAGTTTGCATTGAGTACCGCACACTCAATGATGCCACCCACAAGGATCACTTTCCCTTGGCATTTATTGATCAGATGCTTGAGAGACTATTGGGCCAACAAGTCTAATGCTTTTTGGATGGTTTTTTTGGTTATTTCTAGATCTCTATTGCACCATAGGATCAAAAGAAAACCATTTTTACATGACCCTATGGCGCTTTTACGTATTGCGACATGTCGTTTGGGTTGTGTAACGTTCCGACTACTTTCCAGCACTGCATAGTTGCCATTTTTCATGAGCTAATTGAGGACTCCATGGATTTTTTCATATACGATTTTTCTATTTCGGGAGTTCCATTGATTCTTTTGTGCGTAAGTTAGATCATGTGCTAGCTCATTGTGAGGAGATAAACCCGACGCTTAACTAAGAAAAGCATCATTTTATAGTTTGTGAGGGTATTGTGTTAGGTCATAAAGTTTCTCAGGGGCTTGGGGTGGATTAGGCTAAGATTGATATGATTTCTAAGCTTCTGCCACTTACTTCTGTAAAATCTTTTAGGAGCTTCTTAGGTCACGTAGGATTTTTATTCATGATTTCTCTAAGTTAGCTAGACCTATGAACTAGTTGTTAGAAAAGGATGGGCCATTCAATTTTAATGATGAGTATATTAAGGCCTTTTAATTGTTAAAGGAGATGCTTGTTACTGCTCCCATCCTTGTGGCTCCGGATTGGAGCCTTCCATTTGAGGTCATGTGCGACGCAAGTGATTTCGCAGTTGCTGCCGTTTTAGGGCAGTGGAGGGAGAATTATTTTCAACATATTTATTATGCTAGCAAGACCCTAAACGATGCCTAGGAGAACACACTACTACTGAGAAGGAGTTGTTAGCATTCATATTCTCATGTGACAAGTTTTGGTCCTACCTTTTGCTTTCTAAACGATTATTTTCACTGATCATGCTGCTTTCGTTACTTGTTTACAAAGAAGGACGTGAAACCCAGCTTGATTACGTAGGTTCTCTTGCTCTAGGAGTCTGACATAGAGATTAAGGATAAAAAGGGAACAAAGATATGACGGCTGACAACATATCTAGGCTGGAGGGTTTGGAGAGTGAGGGGTCTAGAGTGGGGAAGATAGGTGATTCCTTTCCCCATGAGACATTGATGTTTGTGAGAGCCCGAGAGGAGGGCTATCCTTGGTTCATTGATATTGTGAACAATCTATCCATAGGAAAGCTCCCTAATGAGATGTTATACCAACAAAAGAAGAAATTCTTTGCTGATCTTAAATTTTATATCTGGGAGTTCATTCTAGGCCACCTGGCAACCACTAAGGGGGGACCTACACTGCTAAACTGGTGTTTGATGCATGGTTTTATTGACGCACCATCTTCAAGGATGCCCATGAGTTTGTTCGTAGTTGTGATACTTGCTAGAGAGCCGGCAAAATCTCATCCTAGAATGAGATGCCCCAAAACCCTATCCAAGTGGTTAAGATATTTGATATTTGGGGCATTGATTTCATAGGACCATTCACTTTGTCATATAAGAGTCATTACATCCTGATAGCTATGCAGTACGTGTCTAAGTGGGTGGTGGAGAAAATCTTGGCCACTAATAGTGCTAGGGTTGTAGTGAAATTTCTAAGGGAGTTGTTTGTGAGGTTTGGCACTCCTAAGGTCATCATCAGTGATCATGGAACCCATTTCTATAATGCAATTATGGAAGTTGAAATGCTATGGGGTCACCCATTGGCTATTGACTGCCTATCATCCATATACAGTGGAGAATGCCAATCATGGTATTAAGTGTATCTTGGAGAAGATCGTTGGACAGAGCCACATTGACTGGGTAGACAATCTAGATGACGCGTTTTGGGCTTTCCGTACTGTATACAAGATGTCTATCAGGATCACGCCTTTTGAGATGATTTATAGGAAAACATGCCATCTATCGGTTGAGTAGGAGCACCATGCGTATCGGGCCTTGAGAAAGGTAAATCTTGATATATATACGTCACACATAATCACCGGTTTCTCTAGATACATGAGTTGGATGAGTGTGGGGATAAAGTGTTGCTTATAAGGAGAAGACTTAGCAGCAGCACAATCGCCATCTAAAATGTGTGTAAGAATTTAAGTGTAGGGATAAAGTGCTGCTTTATAATTCCCGGTTAAGGTTGTTTCCGGGAAAGCTTAAGTCACATTGGATAGGTCCACATTTAGTCACTAAGATCTTTCTATATGGCACTATCAAGATTCAGAACAGTAAAGTTTGGAAGTTTAAGGTGAACGGGCATAGGGTAAAAAGTTTGCAGGACCGGTGAAGGGTGGTCAATGCAATATTTTCACAAGGTGGAGAGATATGAAACACTTAGCAGATCAAATAGGGAACCGGCTAGATGATACTAAAAACACAATTAAAAGAACAAGAGCAAGAACACTCAAATATGACTTTCAAGAATGATGTATATTGCTCTCAAGTTCTTACAAGACTTACAAAGCATATTAAGATACAATTACTTGAGACACTTTATACTACATCCTACAGCCGACCATATCTTGAAGGCCAGCTGGAAACACTAATCTAGATAAGAAGATCAATGTAGAGTCAAAAGGTAGATTGCCTTTTGACTTGTGACTATGACATGCCATAGCTCACATTCTAATATATTACAAAAAGGATAAAAGTACATAGTTGGAAAGTTACAGACAAAAGACCTTAATCTACAGTTGAAAAAAGCATGGACTTTTCACCAACTCATATAAGTTGGTGAGTCTTCAGAAGTGGCAGCGGAAAGTGGTTCAGCTTTTGTCAAAAGATGATTCAGAGAAAGCATATCTTCTCTATCTTCAGAAGAAATCAGTCTTTGGCTTCAAAAGACTTTGTCCTTGAAGCTTTGGAAGACTTCATCTTTGGCTTCGAAAGATATGGTCTTTGGGCTTCAAAAGATTTGATACTTAGCATAATTGTCTGAGTTATATCAAATCTTCTGAAGTAACTTCCTTGTACTTCATTTTTGCATGCTGAGAGCTCTTGGTTGGTCTTTGATTGCATCAGCCTCTAAGTGTAGTTCTTACAAACTCCCCCTAGGCTGATGCTAGCAAAACTGAAGAGATCTTTTATTCTTGATCTTCATTTGTTGACAGTCCTCATCAGAATCAAGACCATCCCTTTGATCATCAGCTGGTCAGGATTCCTCAGACTTTCAAAGTATCTCCTCATGTCATAGAGATCATGCAGAGGGAGGTCAAGTATGTTTTACTAGAAGTATAAGTCTTAACCTCCTTGATCTCTAGTAATATACCATTTGTCTAGATTGGTGGTAAACATCCAAGACACAATGGGTCTCTTAGCAGCAAGAGGCTCTACTTGAATAGGATTTGGATGAGTAACCTCTTCTTGATCGTCCTTAGGATGTTCTGACCCATCCTGAGGTGTAGAGGTGGATTCATTGGACTTCTTCTTTTCTTCTTCTTGTCCCTTCTGATGGTCATCCTTATCCTCTTTCTGTATTTTAACTAAGGAGACTAGCCTGCAGTAATAAAATTATTCTTGTTTGTCTTCCTTTGTTGGATCCTTGTCCTTCACAGGTTAAGATAGAGAAGGATCAAGACCCTGCTGTGGATCAGAAGATGAAGTTGGCTATGATGTAGCACTAGGTCCAGGTTGTGTTGTCTTTTGTGGTTCAACCTTGACCTCAGCTTCAGGTGCAGCCTGACTTGGTGGAGAATGCAAGTCAACCAGCTCACCCCCTCTTGATCTTCTGCTTGATCACTCTAATGGGCTCCTCCATGGTGGATAGATACGTTGGACCAAGTCTCCTTCCGGAGAATCCATACAGCTTTAAGAAGCTCACCATCTTCTGTCTGTCAGCAGATTTCTTCAAGTTTTCTCTGATGGTGGCTCTTGACTTTGCAGCCTCTTCCCTCATCTTCCTTTTTAGCAGCTTTTTGCTCCTTTAGAACTTGTTACTCAAGCTACTTGAGGTATTCAAATTCAATGTAATTGTATGGAAAGGGAAGAAAGTCTGCTGCCCTGATAGAGAGGCCTATGGCACTCAGGTAGGTGATCATGTTTTTTCTGTCTTGTTCCCTACCTTCCTGAGTTTGTTGTTCAGCAGCCATAACATCTGTCTCAGGGTTTTCCTGAATTGGGGAGAGGAAAGGAGCTTTATAGAGTCTTTTTCTCCTTCTTACTTCTTTGATCTTGAGGTGCAATTCTGCATCCTCGGCTTCCTTCCTCTCCTTTGACACTTCCATGTCAGCCAGTTCATTCAATTCCTCCAAGGGGAGAGAGATGAGTTCATAAATGTCGTAGTTCCTGGACCCTAAATAGTTTAGTCTGGCTACCCTTAACTCATTATCTTAAGTGCTTGGACTGGGAGTAGCCATGATTACAACTTCCATGAAGCTAAAGGTCCCAATTGAACTCTCTCCCCTTCCCTTCCTCTTCCTCTCTATCTTCTCCTCCTTAATATCCTCAGAAGTCATCTTCCTTTTTCCTTTGTCACTCACAGGCCTTGTGACTCAGGTTGGAGAGAGCTTTGGCCTTCATTGCTTGGTTCTTCACTTCAGTTCTGGTCAGAGAGAGGCTGTGAGACATCTTCACCAGCTGGTGCCTCACTGAGGGTAATGGGTGCTGAGGATGCTGAAGCAGCTCCTATCTCAAGGTTCATAGGCTTAACTGTGGGGCCTTCAGCCAAGGTTTTCCCTTCAAATCTAATCTTAGGGTCCACCTCAACATCCAGTTGACCAACAGTCTTGCCTGCTAGCCTCTATCTATATAATTTTGTTCACAGCTTGAACTCTTTAAGTACCATTTGTTGAATCCTATCAGCTAACCTTGCAGCTTGGCAGTTTTGACTTGGATAGGCTAGTGGGTGGTCAACTAGATAGGTGCTCTCATAGTATCTTAGGTTGTAGAAGTTGAAAATCTCTTGTTGACCCTAAGACCTAAAGATTACCAGGGCTCTCCTTTGATCATCATACCTCCATCCTACTATTGTGTTTTAAGCAGGGTGAGATGGAGTAGGCATAGCCCTTGGTATACCCTCCTCAAACAAACTTTGAATGAGAGAGTTCAAATCAATATGAACCTGAGCAGGTTGTTGAGTATGGACAACTGCAAGTGAGGGTGGTGAGTCCTCCCTGTCCATACTCTAAGAGGAACTCCTAGGTTCTATGATCGTAAGTAAGACTTTCTCCCCCCTTTTTGGTAGCATCACCCTCTTGCATAGGGGAGCTAGGAGTTAGGTCCACCACATCCATAGGTTCTTTTGGGCCTGGTTGACTCCTCTGGATGGGTCTCTCAGCTAACTTGCCCTTGAGATCGCTAATCTCAAGTTACTGGTCATTGACCTTTCTTTGTAAGGTAGTCACCTGAGATTCCAGGTGACTGACCTTGGAAACTAAATAGATGCAGAGTTTAGTTAGTTTGTATACCTTTAGTTGCATACTCCCCTCATCTGCATCAGAAGAATCACAGGTGGATGAGAGAATAGGACCAAGGTCATCTTCCTCATCACCAGCTTTAGTTTCTTGGCTACTGGTTTTTCCTTGCACACTGATAGCTTCAAAAGAAGTGTCAATGGGCTGGTATGCCATGGTTGAGATCTGAATGATGTAATCACTTGTAAAAGTGAGAGCCTCTTCCATATGGGCCTCCTGAATAGGTTCAGGAAGGTCCAACTCAGTTGTGGGTGGATGATATAGGCTAAATATAGGTGATTCAGGAGCACTCATCTATCTTTGAGCAGAGGTGGAGAAGAGAGATTCATGTTACTCACTGAATTCTATATCTTCATCATCATAGAATTCAAGGTTAGGAATTGGTTGGTTAAGATCAAGCGGCTGGAGATGGTAACTCTCCCCTGAAGGTTGATCACTAGAGTTTTGAGACTCTGAGTGAAGGCTTAAGGCTAAGGTTATGAGCTCATCAGGCTGAGCATGAGGAACGTCAGTGCTGCTCATAGAAAGAATGGGAGTGGTTTGCTCCTCAGGAGAAGTGGGAGCTCTATTGTGCACTTCAACCTGCATGGTTGGTGATTTGGGGGCCTGCTCAACCTGAGTAGACTAAGCAGGGGTTCGTTTGGATTTTCTTTGGTAGGTGATAATGATTTGTGGCTGTTGATCACGAGTCAATAATTCAGTGTTTAATTGATCGATTTTACATCATGATTATGGTGGAATAGTTTCAAGTTGTTTGTATTTTGATTTCTAGATGTTTGGAGCTAAAGGAGACTTATTTTGGAAGAAAAGAAGCAAAATACACAACTACAAGGACCGAAGATGTAAATATCAAAAGTTACAAAAAAGGCACAATTGAAGGCCATACCGGTGTATAATACGTCAGGCATGGGCGTATAATATGCCAGTCGGCATATTGTTGGCGTATTTGTGGGCGTATTTGACAAAAATTAAAGATTTTGGGCGTATGGATGCTGAGGGGGGGCGTATGATACGCCGACTCTGGGCATATCGTACGCCAGTTACTAAACAACTTTCTGGATTTTGTGGATCTTCAAGTTATTTAAACACAATCCAACCCTAATTCAAAAAAAAACATTCCAAGCTCAATTCTTGATAATTCTAAGCTGATTTGTGGTGATTCAAAGACTTCACATTCATCTCAAAGCATCTATCATCATCATCAAAACACAATTGAAGATTCAATGAAAAGCATGAGTGGCTAGTCCGTTAGTGATTGCTTTCGGGTGGATAGTTCTTGCCAAGTGAGATGGTTAGTCACGCTTAGGGTTTTTATGTTGAACACTTTGTGATTAAATGTAATTGAAGGTTTAGATTGAGTTAAGCAATTTGTTTATAAAGAAAGTTATTTTCTTTATCATCAGTTTTTTGTTTCCTTGCATCGTTAGCTCATTGAGACAAGTAGATAACTTGATATGGATGAATTGGTAACTTTGTGAATGAACGAATCTTAAAAGATTGTTCCATGGTTATCACTTCAATCAAAAGCTAAGATCTTGTGTCGTGTTATGCAACCCCAAAGTACATTTGACAACCTATTGATCTTGTAGAACTTGAAACCCAGAAGTGATTGTTTCTTATTATTTAATCAAATTCATTTTAAAGTTTGTTGCTTTATGCAATTGTGTTTAGTAATTCATTCAAAGTTTCAATCTTTAATTATAAAGTTCATATCTTTAAGTTAATCTAGTCGTATTTGTTAAACACTTTTTACATGTTCCCTGCGGAGACGACCTTACTTACCCTTACGCAATAAAGGTAGCTAAGACCGATATATTAACTTGTTTTTGATCGAGTCTCGACAACCAAATCAAAATGGTGCCGTTGCCGGGGAATTAGTGCGCTTAATGTTTAATTTTTTTTATTTCCTTTTCTTAAAAGTTTGTAAAAAAACCCAAAAAGATTTTATTTTTCTATTTTTCTTTTTAATTTGTTTCCTTGTTCAGTATTACGTGAGGTATTCTGTGTTCTATTGTTTGCAGGTAACCCATTACGTTAATGCATACAAGATTTTCAGGAAGGTCCTCACCATTGCAATTTGATCCAGAAATAGGGAAAACTACAAGAGAGAATAGGGTGTTTCACAAAGCATCAACTTCAAGTATTTCTCAAATTCATGGTCAAGCAAGATCAGGAGGGCCATAACCTAACCAACCTTTGTGAGATATCCCATTACCAGTGTTCCCTCAACATGATGATCCTCTACCTCAACCACAACCAGTGCAACCTCAACCTCAGGGGCCAATCCCTATAAATCAAGGTGTGCAAAACCAACCTCTGCCCATGAACTTCCAACTGATGCCAAATTTCTGGGTTCATAATCCAAGTTTTCAGCATGACATGGAAGGGAGCCATCATAGCAATGATGACCGGTTTTCACTCGAAGGAAGTCATCATACTAATTATTTGGACGACTGGATTGAAGATCAAAAGGATATGAAAGGACCAATTCAACATAACTTTGAACACTATGGAAATCAACCAGGTTATCAAAACCGTCAGCCGAACCAGAGCGCGATGGTTATGCCCAACCCGCTGATTTTCACAATATGGGAGGTCAACCATTTAATGGCATACCTACCAATCTAGGAGTGTAACACTATGTACCAGCACATGGTGTGGATAGTCACTTTCATCCCGCCATTGCCATCAACTCATCTCCTATAGTTTCACCAACACAAATGGGACGAGCTTTTGAAGTCCAACCACAATGTTTGGGAATTCTCCCTTACTTTTATGGTATGGCAACTGAAGAACCCTATTTGTATATATCTAAATTTGAGGCATCATGTAGCACCATTGGTGGCCAAGGCTTTTCACCAAATGAAGTTAAATTGGTCCCATTCCAATTTACCCTTAAAGACAAGGCCAAACAATGCTTCCTATCTCTACCATCTGCAAGTATTCATATATAGGTACAAATGCAACAACAATTCTTGGATGAATACTATACTTCCCAAAGGACAAGTGATGCAAGGTGGGCCATTCGAGGCTTTACACAACAATCGGGTGAACAGTTTCATGAAGCTTTTCACCGATTCAAAGAGATGCTAAGAACTTGTCCATATCATGGCATAGCTAAGTGAGAGTTGATTTCAGCTTTTTATGATGGATTATCATCGGACGATGCTAGAGATGTAAATTCCACAAGTGCAGGAGCGTTCACCTATACCCATGAGGATGATGATTGGGATATTATTGAAAGGATGAGTGTAATCTCCAAGAAGTGTGCACAATCAAGTCGGAGGTCAAGGGGTGCAAATGTGAAGATGGTGAATGATGATGTGGCCATGGATAGAACTGTGGTTCTAGAATGAGAAATTGCAAGCCTAAAAGTTGAAATGAGTGATGTGGCACATATATCTAATGAATATGAAGTATGTGACATGTGCAATGACATCAGCCATACATCGGTCACATGCTACTTGAATTTGGGGAAGAGTGAAAATGTACATCAATTACAAGGCCAAGGAGAAAGGAAGACATACGATATGAATTCTAACACATATCATCCCAGTCTTAGAAATCATCCAAATCTTAAATATGGTAACAATACTAACCAATTGAATCCTTCTTTTCAAATACCAAATCAAGGAAGCAACCAATATCAAGGCCAATAACAAGAATACAATCAAGGTGGTTATCAAAGTAACAACTACAATCAAAGAAGCTACCAACAAGGTGGTCAATATCAACAAAAGAATCAACAACATCAACAAGGTGCTTCCACTAGCAATGGCGATGACAACGCAATCTTGTCAGCAATTCAAGATCTTGCAAAGGAGTTAAAAGAGTTCAAGCAATTTAGAGAGGTGCAAGAAAAGACCAATGAAGCCATTGCCAAGCAAATAGGACAATTAGCTGAACAATTATCCAGACGAGAACCAAGGAAGCTTCCCAGTGATACAACCAAAAACCCTCAACATCAAGCATCAAGTTCAAAGAATGTACACATAAACTCGATTAGTATCATTCCTAAATCTGAATGTATTGCTTATGATTTAACCTCTCTTTCTCAAGTAGTTGCAGGTAATGATAAGGAAGTTGAAGAAGTGGAAGGGAATGACCTAGGAAAACCAATTATTCCTATTCAAGTTGGGAAATTTAAAATCAAGTGGGCACTTTTGGATTATAGAGCAGGTGTGAGCATCCTTCCGGGAAGTTTGTATGACCAATATGACTTTGGTCCATTCCATGAAACTGACAAAAAGTGGTGTTTGTTGATTCGATATGGAAACAACACCGGGGGATAGTTAAGGATGTGATAATTAAGTTAGGAGAGTTCTACTATCCTGTAGACTTTATGGTGCTTGATTATGCACCAGTAAGGACGAATAAGCACCCAAAGGTAATTTCAGGATGACCGTTCTTGAAAACGGCCAAAACTCAAATAAATTGCCACGATGGAATCATCGACATGACATTTGAAAATCGTAAGTTGTTCTTTAATGTGTTTTCAAAAGCAATTACATATGTAGTTAATAATGATTATTCTATAACAGATACTACTAACAGGTGTGCTCCTCCTTACATTTCATATGTAAGCGAGGACGTCACCAAGGAGAATGGTTTTGATCCTTATAGGTTTGAGCTCAAAAATGTAGAAAAGGAGGAGAATGTGAAGGTGGAATCATTAAGGAATAAAAAACCAAAACAAAAGGTAAAGATGGGTAAACCACAAGATCAAGTGAATTCAAGGGTCAAAGAATAGATGTTTGACCAATACGGGAGCAAACAAGAGAATCTGGCAGGTAGGGAGAAGCAAGTATTTGAAAAGAAATTTGGAGAAAAGCACTCAATACGACCTCCATAACTAGTTCAGGTAAGGTCTAGCTGAAGACCTAAAACTTAGCGCTTGCAGGAGGCAACCAGAGAACTTTGTGGGTGTGTTCACTAGAAACCCTCATGAGACTACAACTCGTCCACTCGGGTCTACCGAGGGGTTTAAAGGCTTGTTACATACTTTAATTCTTCTATCAGTTTGTGTGTTTTTGTTTTGTTTTGATAGTCAATCACGAGACGCAAGCACTCAAGTGTGGGGAGGCACAAGCTGGGTGATGAGGGTTTCCGATAATAATTGCGATCAGGTCCATGTGCTCTTTCCACTACTTTGGTTTTGAACAATAATCTTTTCATGCTTTTGTTAATATTGATTAATAATATGTTAGGATATGGCATACTAGTCTTCCTTCATAATGAATTGTCTTGTTTAGCAACAATAGAAATGAAATTAAGAATCTACCACCCTATGATATGAAAATACCAAATGTGACCACCATACATTGAGGACAATGTATCTCAAGTGTGGGGATAAGGGAATAATTGAAAAAATTGAACCTTTTTGAAAAATAAATCTTCTAATAAGCATAGTTATGCATGGGACCTAAAAAAAATTTCATACATTGCTAATTATCACTGTTTGTGCATGTATAGATCTCTTGGCATTCTTGTTTTGAAATTGTAAGAAAAGTATCCCAGCATGAGCTTTCATAAAATGAGGTAGAATTCTTAGGAAGCATAACGAACCAGATGGTAGATGACAGATGTGCTTTATATTTTTATCCCTTTTCCACTGCTTTCGTGAGAATTTAAGCCTAATTGAGCAATTCATAGCATATGTTGATTTGCTTTATATTTTTTCATAATGAGGGAAACCATAATGTGCATTTAAGTTAGAACTCGCGTAATTGATGCGAGTCAAGATCATGAACCAATATGTGCATAAATGTGATAGAGGCATTAGGAATGAACCAATTGTTTGAACCTTTTCCTTTGAAGTCCATACCTTGATAATTTCCCTTTAGACACCATGTTGAGCCCCAACTTGTCGTTTGAATAACCCAACACAATAAGCCTATAAAGCCTTAGCCTTTTTTATAAAATATTGGGTGATGAAGTCCAATGCATGACATACTTAGAAGTGTCGTTTCAGTAATAGTTTAATAATAGTATAATTGGTTATGATTATGTGAAAAAAAAAGAGAAAAAGAAAAAGCTAAATATGAGTTCAAAATGGCCAAAATATGAAGCAACAAAAATAGTGTGCGAATTCGGTGATATTATTGCAATTAAAAGATCAAGATTGATAAATAAGACATCTAGCATGTTTAAATTGGATTTCATTTGCCATTAGCCACTCTAAAAAACCTATTCTATCCTACCTTAAACCTTAGCTTAACATTACAACCCATGAAAGACCTCTTGATTTATGTATTATATTATGTTATTTGATGGCGATATGATTAATATACAAGCTTATGATGTAAATGTACATTCTTGGTTTGAGAGTTCCAGATATACTAGTATATAATCACTAGTCCACAAAACAAACCAAGAGATATACTAGTATATAATCACTAGTCCACAAAACAAACCGAAAGAAGTGTTCATTGTGAGGAATGTCAATGCATGAATGTTTGAAGCCAAAGGTGAAGTTATGCCAACTAAGGTGATTCTAAGCTTAAAACACTAATGATATTACATGTTGGGTTATGAATCTTACATGATGAAAGTGAAAAATAAGTATGCGTTGGGACCATAACTTATACAAGTTGTGATAGTTTAGCATGTTTGATTGATTAAGGTGAATTGTTGTAAGTAAGTTTGTTTGAGGACAAACAAAAGGTTAAGTGTGGGGATGTGATCACGAGTCAATAATTCAGTGTTTAATTAATCTAAATGTGTGATTTAACATCATGATTATGGTGGAATAGTTTTAAGTTGTTTGTGTTTTGATTTATAGGTGTTTGGAGCTAAAGGAGGCTTATATTGGAAAAAAAGAAGCAAAATGCACAACTACAAGGACTGAAGATGTAAATATCAAAAGTTACAAAAAAGGCACAATTGAAGGCCATACCGGCGTATAATACATCGGCCGGCATATTGGCGGCGTATTTGGGGGCGTATTTGACAAAATTACAGAAAGTTGGGCATATGGATGCTGAGGGGGGAATATGATACGCTGACCCTGGGTGTATCATACGCCGGTTGCTGAACAACTTTTTGGATTTTATGGATCTTCAAGTTATTTAAACACAATCCAACCCTAATTCAAAAAAAAGAACTTTCCAAGCTCAATTCTTGACGATTCTAAGCTAATTTGTGGTGATTCCAAGCTTCACATTCATCTCAAAGCATCTATCATCATCATCAAAACACAATTGAAGATTCAATGAAGACCATGAGTGGCTAGCCCGTTCATGATTGCTTTCGGGTGGATAGTTCTTGCCAAGTGAGATGGTTAGTCATGCTTAGGGTTTTTATGTTGAACACTTTGTGATTAAATGTAATTGAAGGTTTATATTGAGTTAAACAATTTGTTTATAAAGAAAGTTATTTTCTTTATTATCAGTTTTTTGTTTCCTTCCATCGTTAGCTTATTGAGACAAGTAGATAACTTGATATAGATGAATTGGTAACTTTGTGAATGAACGAATCTTAAAAGATTGTTCCATGGTTATCACTTCAATTAAAAGCTAAGATCTTGAGTCGTGTTATGCAACCCTAAAGTACACTTGACAACCTATTGATCTTGTAGAACTTGAAACCTGGAAGTGATTGTTTTTTATTATTTAATCAAATTCGTTTTAAAGTTTGTTGCTTTATGCAATTGTGTTCAGTAATTCATTCAAAGTTTTAATCTTTAATTATAAAGTTTGTTTCCTTAAGTTAATCGAGTCATATTTGTTAAACACTTTCCATGTATCCCCGCGGAGACGACCTTACTTACCCTTACACAATAAAGGTAGCTAAGACCGATATCATAACTTGTTTTTGATAGAGTCTCGACACCCAGATCAGTAATGTAAGGATTGCAGATGTAGAAGGTATGGGTTCAACACTGGTTGGTGCTACCAAGTTGTCACCTTGAGTAATGAGCTCTAACATTTTTAAGACCAGGGTTGTTTCTACCCCTAAGAAGCCAACAGTTGGCTTTCTCATTGTCTTGAAGATTGATACGAATGTGTTGGAATAGTGTTTTAAGTGTCTAAACTTTAAATATTACTTTTAATTATTCGTTTATATGCATGTGATTAAGTTGAATAGGTTAACTATGAGTTGGAAGTGATTTTGTAGGTAAAACAAGCAAGTTGAAAACTTACATGGTGAAACAAGTCAGTGGATAGGTCAAGAAAGAAAGATTCAAAGTGCAGCAGAAAGGCTTCCACCGTAGCCTACTGTAGCCACCGTAGGCTAGGCCAACTCAAGAAAAAAATCAGCAGAATATACCCCAGCGTAGGCTATGCTGGCTGGCGTAGCCTACGCCAGGGCCGCCTTGGAACACCTATAAAACCGCGTTTTTGTTAGGTTTCACCCAACTCTTGGCCCCCATTTGACCTAGAACGTTTTGAGACAAATTTTGAGAGTTCTTAGGTCATTAATTCACCATTCCACCTCTCTCAAACAACATACAATCATTTATTATGCAAATCAACAACGGTTTTGAAGATCATTCAAGAACAATGAGTGGCTAATCCTCTCGTGATCTACTTCGGGTAATAGGTTTTGTGTGATTAGGTTTTTGTTCGTGTTCAACTTGTCTTAGGATTAAACTTTAGAACCCGTTAAGTTCTTTTATAAGTTTAACTTATGTTTTGATTATTTAAACAATTGTTTTAGTTAACCTTTATTTGAATGTTATATAATCGTGTGCGAGTAATATGGTTGCAAAGTTTTGGTTACTAATTGAATTGGTATTTTGTACTAAGACCCATTAAGTCTTGATTATCAATATCACTTAATCATTACACGTATGGAATCCCCGTTAAGGAATTTCCACCAAGTTGGTCTAAACAATTACCGAAAACCAACCCTTGATCTCGGGGTAGATTACTATTTCTCATAATTGTCTTTTTAATTAATTTTCATTATTTATAGTTTGTTTTCCTAGTTCACTTATTGATTATTTCAAAATCCAATTTTCATAGCCAAGAGGCAATAGTATAAGTAGTTCAATAATTTAATTATAGTTAAGTAACTTAATTAAATAATCAAACGAATCATGTAACACTAACCACATGCTCCCCGTGGATACGATACCTGACTTACTCTAGCTACCTAGGTTGATTAGGTTTTTGCATGATCCCAAGACAGGTCATCAAAATGGCACCATTGCCTGGGAGTTAGTGCACTTTGTGTTATTTAATTTGATTGGTTTTTGTGTTATAATTTGTTTAAGTTTCAAAAAAATAATAAAGTAAAAATAAAATAAAAAATAAGTGAAAAAAATCAAAAGTATTTTTTTTCTTTATTTGCTTTATTTATTCGTCTTTACCTTGGGTATTGTAGTTGTTTGTGCAGAGTAATTTCTTTGCAGGCTTAGTAAAATCATGGATTGGGATTGTGATGATGATTATGATCCATGTATTTGTTATGGGAGCCATTGTCATTGGGTTCAAGATTGTCCATTGTTCGAGTGCAAATATGGAAACACAGAGAGATGATGTTCTGAATATAGGCGACAAAAGGGATATGTGAGAGCAGACTATGAAGATGAAGAGATATCGTCATATTATTCACACTTTGAACCACTTCCATCCTCAAATTATCAAGAATATTATCATGTAGATATGGATTACCACTATGCCCAACAACGAAATTTTACCAACTATGAACCTCAGATGCTACATTTCTCATGTTATCAAGAGCAGTACGACGACTACTATCATGAATACCCTCAGTCTGCATACAACAATACTCAAGATTCAATAAATTCGAAGCTTGATGCAATCATGAACATGATGATGGAATGAAGAAAGAGGACAAGCTAAGAGACAAAATATTCGAGTCTTTAGTTAAGCAGGTTGGACAACTTGCTTAGGATGTGGCCGAACTTAAACGAGAGCAAGGCGAGTTGGCTAGTGAGATCGTGGTTGATAGTGAAGAAGTTATGGGTCTTCCTGAGGTTGAATCTAATTGTTTACAGTTAGTTGAAGTCATAACTTCTTTGGAGGAGTCAAAGCTGAATGTAGATCTAGCTTATCCCGACCCTTCTCCTATGCCGACTACTCCAACCACTAAAGTTGGGGAAGAAGATTTGAAGACAAAGTTGAAGAAGGTAACATCAATATACATTGGATGGGTTTTCAAGAAGTGGCTCCTCAATAACTACTTTGCTTACATGTCAATTAGTGGGAAACTATTATTGAAATAGAATGTCAACTATCGAGCTTTTATTGGGAATTCGGTAGGCAAATGTTCACTTAAACCACCATAACTATATCAGGTACGGTCTGGCTGAAGACCTAAAACTTAGCGCTTTTCGGGAGGCAACTCGGAGAACTTTGTGGGTATGTACACTAGAAACCCACACAAGACTTCACTCGTCCACTTGTGCCTATCGAGGGGTTTAAAAGGCTTGTTGCATATGCTAAATGCAACCGTGATTCCTATGAAAGTGAGTTTAGGACTTAATTTTGGTAATTTCGAATTTATTTTGAAAATTTTATTATTTTTATAGAATTTTAGATTATATGATGTATTGCGGACAATGCAATGCTTTAAGTTGGGGAAAGGGGTACATCTGTATTTCGAAATTGTGGTTTTGGGATTAAATGAAAATTTGCAAAATTTTTAAAATTTTATGTGTTAACCACGACGTGAGAAGTTCGCTTCTACACGATTTTGTATAAAGTTTTACAGGTTGTTGAATAAGACTTGAAGATCATTACCAATCACGAGGATCCTGCCACAACGAAATAATCAGGTGAACTTGTTCTTTTTATGAATTCTGTGAAAATAATTAAATTTATAGTTTTGCATGTTAGCTCATGTTTACGTGTTTAAATTTACATGTTAAACTTAAAAATAAAAAAAAATGATTGTGATAATACCCTTAAAAAAATGATCAATGTCCCTTGAAATAGATTTATGCATTTATGAGAGATGATAGAAAACTAGTATGTTGATACTTATACATGTAATGAAACTTTAGAACAGAAAATGCATATAACTTGTGATATATTGATAGGCTCGACCTAAATATGAACACTAATGTCTTATGTGAATGCTAATAGATGAATATGTGTTTAGTGTTTTCCATCCTAGTGTCAATAGTTAAAAGTTGAGTCCTGACAAAAATATATTGAGAATTTATTGCTTTGGCACACGCCATATCTATGTTAACATGACATACTAGTTAAAGAAGAAGAAAAAAAAGGAAAAATGAAAAAAAAATGTATATATAGTTATTTGGGAAAAAAGAGCAAAATAAGGTAGAAAAGTCCCGACCCCAAGAAAAATAAAAGAACAAAAATAAAAGAAAAAAAATAATATGTTATGATAGTGTACTATGGTTCCTCAAGATTATGCTCTAGTGAACATTCAATAAATCTAGAGGTTGTGTAGGTTTTTGCTAAAGGCATTAGGTGTGGGGATGGTTAAACTATTATGGTAATTTTGTATAATTAAAAAGCAGGAGGCATTAGCTGGATTAAATGGGTCTGAGTTTAAAATGGACACGACATATTGACAAATATGGGTAACGTATTATTATGTTTCTGTTTGAAATTAGTGTTATCAGATTAACATAATAGTTATGATCTCATTGTATATCTTTTTCTGGACGAAAAACATTTAAGTTGGGGAATGTGATACGAGTGTGTTGGAATAGTGTTTTTAGTGTCTAAACTTTAAATATTACATTTAATTATTCATTTATATGCATGTGATTAAGTTGAATAGGTTAACTATGAGTTGGAAGTGATTTTTAGGTAAAACAAGCAAGTTGAAAGCTTACATGGTGAAACAAGTCAGTGGATAGGTCAAGAAACAAAGATTCAAAGTGTAGTAGAAAGGCTTCCACCGTAGCCTACTGTAGCCACCGTAGGCGATGTCAGCTCAAGAAAAAAATCAGCAGAATATACTCCAGCGTAGGCTACGCTGGCTGGCGTAGCCTATGCTAGGGCCACCTTGGAACACCTATAAAACCGTGTTTTTGTTAGGTTTCACCCACCACTTGCCCCCCATTCAACCTAGAACGTTTTGAGATGAATTTTGAGAGTTCTTAGTTTATTAATTCACTATTCCACCTCTCTCAAACAACATACAATCATCTATTATGCAAATCAACAACGGTTTTGAAGATCATTCAAGAACAATGAGCGGCTAATCCTCTCATGATCTACTTCGGGTAATAGGTTTTGTGTGATTAGGTTTTTGTTCGTGTTCAACTTATCTTGGGATTAAACTTTAGAACCTGTTAAGTTCTTTTATAAGTTTAACTTATATTTTGATTATTTAAACAATTGTTTTAGTTAACCTTTATTTGAATGTTATATAATCTTGTGCGAGTAATATGGTTGCAAAGTTTTGGTTACTAATTGAATTGGTATTATGTACTAAGACCCATTAAGTCTTGATTATCAATATCACTTAATCATTACACGTATAGAATCCCCGTTAAGGATTTTCCACCAAGTTGGTCTAAACAATTACTGAAAACCAACCCTTGATCCCAGGGTAGATTACTATTTCTCATAATTGTCTTTTTAATTAATTTTCATTATTTGCAATTTGTTTTCCTAGTTCAATTATTAATTATTTCAAAATCCAATTTTCATAGCCAAGAGGCAATAGTATAAGTAGTTCAATAATTTAATTATAGTTAAGTAACTTAATTAAATAATCAAACGAATCATGTAACACTAACCACATGCTCCCCGTGGATACGATAACTGACTTACCCTAGCTACCTAGGTTGATTAGGTTTTTGCATGACTCTAATGACAGGTCATCAAAGATGTCGGGCTTCATCTGCCCCAATTTAAGAACATTACATGTTCCCCTTAACAATAAGCCCAGTTCATAGTTAAGAATGTATTGAACATATCTAGGAAACATGTAATATTCTAAGGAGTCCAAGTTAGCAAGCAGATTTGTATATACAAATTGAGAATGCCTAAACTTGACCCCTAAACCATTCTATGGACTATATAAGAAAGGTCTTTGGGAATTTGTTCCTAACCTCCATGTTTGTTTGAAAGGGAGTGGATGACCAAATGAAGGAGGTACTTCCAGTTGTATAAGACCTTACCTTTCCTGAAGGTTCTTACTGAGTAGTCCCCTTCATAACCCATCTGCCGGAATAAGTCATTAACAGCAGACTTAGGGAAGGACAAGTCACCTTCTTCATCATCCAGGCTTAGATAGGTCTTGATGGTGGCTGGAGTGATGAATATTGTCCTCCCCTGCATTGCGGCAGACAGTGCCTTCCCACCGCCTAAGATGACCTCTTGGTAGGTCCTCTAGAACTCCAAAAGTTGATTTTCATATAATAAAGGGTCGATTGTGAGTGCGGTGAGGTAGTTGGCTAGAGATAAGAAGCGGCAAACGTCTGAGAAACCAGGATCTTTCTTAAACGACAACAGAGCAACTTGATTATGTTGCCTGTGTAAGTGCATGGCAAATTTCGGTTTGTTTCGGGAATAAGGGTTGGCCATTTTGAGTAGCTTTGTGATGAAGGAAGGTAAGAATAAGATCGGTTTGTGGGTGAATTTAGGGTTTGGTCAATGCAACAGTTTCACATAGTGGAGAGATATGAAACACTTAGCATATCAAATAGGGAACCGGCTAAATGATACAAAGAACACAAGTTAAAGAACAAGAACAAGAACACTCAAACATGGTTTTCAAAAATGATGTATATTGCTATCAAGTTCTTACAAGTGTTACAAAGCATATTTAAGATACAAGTAGTTGAGACACTTTATACTATATCCTATAGCCGGCCTTGAAGGCCAGCTAAAAACACTAATCTAGACAACAAAATCAATGTATAGTCAAAAGGTAGATTGCCTTTTGACTTGTGATTATGACATACCATAGCTCACATCCTAATATATTACAAAAATGATAAAAGTACATAGTTGGAATGTTATAGACAAAAGACCTTAATCTACAGTTGACAAAAGCATGAACTTTTCACCAACTCATATAAGTTGGTGAGTCTTCAGAAGTGGCAGCGAAAAGTAGTTCAGCTTTTGTCAAAAGGTGATTCAGAGAAAGCATGTCTTCTCTATCTTCAAAAGAAATCAGTCTTTGGCTTCGGAAGACTTTGTCCTTGAAGCTTCGGAAAACTTCATCTTTGGCTCCGGAAGATATGGTCTTTCGGCTTCGAAAGATTTGATACTTAGCATAATTCTCTAAGTTATATCAAATCTTTCGAAGTAACTTTCTTGTACTTCATTTCTGTATGCTGAGAGCTCTTGGTTGGTCTTTGGTTGCATCAGCCTCTAAGTGTAGTCCTTACAAAGTTACATTGAGGGGCAGCCTAAGGAGAGAGAGGGGGAGACAATTGATCTTCCCGAGGTTGGCATGAGCATGTGAGGTGCAAGTACGTTTATTGTTGTAGAGGTTTGTATCATCATCTATCAGGTATGTTATTCTTTATATTATATTATATTATATTATATTATATTATATTATATTATATTATATTATATTATATTATATTATATTATATTATATTATATTATATTATATTATATTATATTATATTATATTTTATTTTATTTTATTTATTTTATTTTATTTTATTTTTGAGTCGTCGTCGAGTCTTATGGGATTGCCTTGCAAAATTTCATTGCTTGATTTTCCCTTGCCCGTACATAACTCCATTTAGGTAGGGGTCAATCTTAAAATTATTTTTGTAAACAGGCATCCCACTTACATGAGTATTTTACTTTCATTTATCTTTTTAGTTGTACTTTTGCAACTTTCTCATTACAATCGCGACCGAAATGCTATACGGTTGTGCATGCTGGACGGACAGGACACACTTTTACGGGTTTCACCATATATAGCAGGGGTTCCATTACTTGTTGTTGTTATATATCTTATTTTTAGTTTTAGTTTGTTTCCATTCCTACATTAGGGCCAATGCAGATTTTAAGTGTGAGGATGGAGACCAAAAAAATTAAAAATCTAAAAATAATATTGAATGAGAGAATGTCCCCTAAAATTGAAGTTTACATATAATTAAATAGAAGATGATAAGTAAAACCAGGATTGGTATTCAAATAGTATATTTAAGAGTTGATTAAATGAATGGACACATCTGATTAGGGATATGTGATTAGGCCTAGTTGATAGTAAAGTTCCCTAGGATTGAATCCATGCATTTAATTTGAATCATGATTCTTGTGGGTTCTCGCCTTAGAAGAAATAGTAAAATCATAACCATTAGATATTATAAAAGGGGCATTTTAAGTATTACCAAAGTGTTTAAATTATATTGCACACAATTATGGGCCAGAAAAATTCCATCATCCTTTTTGAGCTAGATATAGATAACGACTCCTATAGTGTTACCCTCAGGGATGATAAATCTGTTGATACACCCTCTAGGTTAAGTTAGAAAAGATAAAATAGTATCAAAAGCTTAAGTTGTTTTCCATTTGGACAGTGACTTGGTGGATACGACCTATAAGTTAGGTATAAATAAATATCTAGAAAGCTTAATAAAAAATCATTCATTATCCATCATAAATTTAATTTTAAACGCTTTTGGTTTATATAAAGTGGTAGGTGATAACCTTTAACCTTATGAGCTTGAAAACTAGATTAGGTGGGTCTGTGGCTTCCTAAGTGTGCGAAACATAGTTGATTGAACATAGTTGAACTAGATTGTCGTGATTAGGGGCCTAGAAGTCATATTTGGGTTTAGGAGGACAAATATACTTGGAATGATTGTCAATGTGCTGATTTCTAAGTAAGATAATCTAAATTTTTTAGACCAAAATAACCTATTTACGATTCTGTAGCATAATTCTTTTCCAGGGATGAAAAAATTTTAAGTGTGTGGATATTTGATGTGTTGCAAAACACATATAATTCCCCATGTATTTTGTATATTAAGTTTATGGATTTTATTTATTTTTAATTAATTTTTAGTTATTTTTATTATGTATTTATTTATTTATTTTAAAATTCTATAAGTGTTCGTGTGGAAAGGAGTTAAAATACAAAGAAAATCATCAAGCGGCGAACAGTCGAGGGTGGAGCTTGAAATTATTAGAAAATAATAATAATTAAAAATATTGTTTCAAATAAGAGAAAATTAAGTGTTAGGCAGCAGCCCAAACATAAACAACAACAGCCCAAACAGAAATAGCAATAGCCCAACTAGAAACAACAGCAGCCCAACAAATGCAGAAGCCCAACACCAGATTTCAGAAGCCTAACACTAGAGTTCAAGACCAGCTGGGCTCGCGAGGCCACCATCAAGTCGCCCCATATGTTGTTCCTGGCCCATTTTGATGATTTTAAAGCCTAGAAAGTCTTCTTAAGTCCCATTTAGCTTATTAGTGTAGGTAGAGGCCTTAATTTATGATTTTAAAAACCTAGGTAGCCTCTGGACGAATTTCAAGCAGCCTGTGGATGAATTTTGAGGCCAATGAAGTTCTAGGAGGCATTCGGATGGAAGAACAAGCAGGTGTTAGCGAGAATTAAAGCATTTTATCGTGTTAGTCATGCGTTATAATTCCGTTTCTTTTTTGATTATTATAAACATGCATGAATTAGTATTTGAATCTAATTTTGAAATGTTTCCAGATAATATGAGTGGCTAATCATATTATGGTTGGTTAGGTAGTTGAACCAGATGATTTATTTGATTGAATGACTTGTGGTTTTGGGTGAATGTGTTGATTTACATGGATTTGAAAACCATTTCTATATATTTATGTGTTGATATTGATTTGTTTGGTGATTATTTGTTGATTCCATCTTTCTAGATACTTAGAAGTGTACTCTAGAGTCGGGAGTTAGTTTGAATTGTTAATTTAGTTTTCAATATAAACCTTAAAAGTGAGAAATCTAATTCGAGTGTAATATTCATTCAAACTAATCAAAATGTGCAATCTTTTCCGGAAACGAGAAATTTATTTTAGAATTGCTAGGTTTGTAACTAGCCATTGTTTGGTGGTTTGGGATGCCATTTACTAGAGTCTAGAGTTTTCTAGGGTTTTGGTTTTCTTAGTTATTTCTGCTTCATAACTTGATGGTTTTGGTATATAAATTACTTTATACCTGATAGTTGTAGGACTTGGTGGTCGATAACTCGAATCAGTCTATTTTAGCACTTCTTCACTTGTTCTTTGGTTTGGTTCGATTTATCTTCTGGGGTTTATCGGGTTGGACAGGGTCTTCATTCATTACCAGTGTCAGGATTTTATTCACGAGTCTAGAGATTCTCCCCTAAGTAGCCTACTTTCATTCATATTTGACTTTTAGGCCATTCTCTAGTTTTCTAAGCTTGCTATTAGTCTTGACTGTTTGATTTATTGTAACTGCATTTAGTTGATAAAAACCATTTCTCTCAAAATCAATTTATTATGCTAGGAGTCGATAGAGGTTTAGTATCAAGAGTCATCATTACAGTGTCCATGGTTTGATACTAAAACTTACTTGTTTTACCATTTTTCGACCGGTATACTTGTCGGTAGCGTGTGCTTTAGTGGTTTTTGGTTTTTAAAACTTGTTTAAGTTTAACTGAAACACTTTTCACACGTCATTACACGATAACCTAATTAGTATTATACAATGAACTGAAAAAAATAAAAAATATATATTTTCAGTATTGTGTTATTTTAAAATTAATATATTTAAAAAACACAATAGAAAACACAATAATCAGGATTAGACTCAATGATCTAACCAATATTATACAATAATCTCATATTACACAACGATCTAATGAATATTATACAATAAGCTAAACGAACGTGAAAAAAATTCATTTTTTTATATATCAACATTATACACGTTTTAAAGATAAAAAGAATATTTGTTTTTTTATTAAAAGATAGTACTGTATGTAAAAATTACGAGTGTTTAAAAAAATAGTCGAATTTTATAAGGGTGACTAAAACAATACTATTATCATTGATCTATCATTTAAAGTTTAATTTATTTACCATCATGCTACTGAAATTTTTAACATTTGGATCTAAAATCTAATTCTCCCTTCTTATTTTCCTTCTTTTTTAGAATAACTTCATCCTTTGTTTTATTGTTATGGAATTAAACATTAAAAGGCAAACTAGTGCTAATATTTGAGAATTGATGTTATATAATTCATTTAGAATGCTTCAAATCTTCACCAAATATCATAATTAGAAACATAGATGACAGGGATGGAAAAAGAAAACAAATCTTGCATAATCCTTGAAATCAAGATATTTAGGATGGGTATGAAACCAGATATAAGATTAGTTTTAAAAAAGCAAGTATAAGATGGGTATGGGATTCAATGATACCCACTCTTGTTACCCAAACCATGTACTCAAAAATTTATATTTTATTTTCTATAACTATTGTTCAATATTCTTCATTCTAGTACCTTAATGACGTCGAAAATTAATATTGAATTTAGGATATATATTTGATAATTTATTTATACTTTGTATGCTATGAAGTATAAATTAATCATTTTGGATTTATATTATCATTAAATTTAGAGTAAATTAATATTTGAGTTAATTACATAAATAGTCCCTGTGGTTTATCTAAAATAACAGGTTTGGGAACAAAGCAAAAAAAATAACAGGTTTGAGTACTCATTTTTATTTTTGTAACAAGTTTGAGTATTAACACTAACAGACGTTAGATATTCTGTAAAGTTTAAGGGTATTTTAGTCTTTTTATGTTATAGAATTGTTTTGTAAAGTAGAGGGACTATTTTGTGTAATTTAATTAAAATAGTATATTTATATTTAACTCTATATATACACACACATAGATATATACATAAGTGTGTGTGTGTGTGTGTGTATATATATATATATATATATATATATATATATATATATATATATATATATATTGAATTACATCACTAAACAATAATACCTTCACCACCACCACTGCCGCCGGACATCACCGTCGACTACCACCACCTGCATCACCAGCAGCCATCACCGCCCTCACACTACTGTCATCTATCTCTATTAACTTCCAACCGCTAACTTCAACCGAGTACTTCCAACCAAGTGCCCACCACCAACCGCAAACACCACCATCGTCCCCCTTTTCCCCTGTTATCTTCCAACCGACCTCCCACCACTAGTCGTCAACACCAACACTCTCGGCCCTGTTCACTTCCTTTTCCTTTTCCCCTGTTAATTTCTGATTTGAATGTCCAAATGCCTTAAATCGAAGCTACAACCAAATTTAAGTTCACCCCCACCATCATTAACACTTCAATTTCAGGTGGTGATGATGGCCGATGATGGTGCCTATATGGTGTTGGTTTACCCTTTTGATGATTTTAGGGTTTTTTTTAGTGGTTTATTGTGAATAGAAGGACAATCAGTGGTCATGGTGGCTAAATGGTGGCAATGGTAGCTGACGGGGATAAACGATGTTGATGGCGGCTAAATGGTAGTGATGATGGGTCGATGGTGGTTATGATGGGTAGGTGGTGGTGATGGTGGCTGATGGGGAAAAGGGGATTGG
The DNA here is from genome assembly GCA_025506505.1 of Flaveria sonorensis. NCBI lineage: Eukaryota > Viridiplantae > Streptophyta > Magnoliopsida > Asterales > Asteraceae > Flaveria > Flaveria sonorensis. The sequence goes on along the minus strand of CM046423.1, from coordinate 15,503,003 downwards.
GTAGGTGGTGGTGATGGTGGCTGATGGGGAAAAAGGGATTGGGTTTGTTCAGTGGTGGCTGGTGTGTAGGAGGCGTGGGCGGTGGTGACAGTAGGTAGATGGTGGTGGTGGTGGTGGGTAGATGGTGGTGGTGGTGGGTAGATGGTGGTGATGGTGGGCGACCGGGGGAAATGGGGGTTGGGTTTTTTAATATTAGATGTAATTACAGTAGTGGTCCTTGGATAAAAAAATATATAAAATTACAAAAGTAGTCCCTCAAAGGGTATTTTAGTCATTTTGCTTAAACTTAACAGAAAAACTAACGTCTGTTAGTTTTAGTACCTTAACTCGTTACAAAATTTAAAACACAGTACCCCAACCTGTTACCAAAAAGTGTTAGTACCCAAACCTGTTATTTTGGATAAATCACAGGGATCATTTATGTAATTAACTCTTAATATTTTTATCACTGTGGTTTGTATAAAATAATCATTTTCATCCAAAAGATTAAAAATAACCATTTTGGTCATACAGTTTCCGTTTAGTAACATTTTACATCCACTTGCTTAACCTCATCGATAAAATCCGTTAGAACCTACCCATGCGCCCCCTCAAATGAGGGGCATTTTAGTCAATCTAAGTTGGGAGTAAAAAATCATTTTTTATCAAATACAACTAAAAACATGCCGTCAAGCTAAAGTGTAGTTTTTTTTATCAATTGCAGTCAAACTTAAGTGCGATTTTTAATAAAATGCAATCCAAATAAAACGCAGTCAAACTAAATTGTAGTTTTTTTACGAAATGCAGTCAAACTAAAGTGTATTTTTTATAAAATGTAGTCAAGTATATGCAATCAAACTAAAATACAGTCAAATAATTTGACAACATTTTAGTTAAAGATTACACTATAATTTTACTGCATTTTATTAAAGATTGTACTTTAGTTTGACCGGATCTTGTTAAAAATTGCACTTTAGTTTGACCACACGTGTTTAGTTACATTTGGTAAAAAAATCAATCTTTTTTACTTCCAACTTAAATTAACTAAAATGCCCCTCATGTGACGAGCTTATGAGTGGGTTGAACGGATTTTATAGATGAGGTTAATGGAGTTAATGTAAAATGTTACTTCACGGAAACTAGGAAACTAAAATGGTTATAAATTACTAGTTTTTGTGAAGTCATTTACTCTAAAATTTATATATTTCAGATATTTGAAACATTTGTATAGTGATAATGATGTTAATATGCATGTGTTTTTATCATATTATAATTTGTTGTAATTGTTATAAACTTAAAGTTATATAAATTTTGAATGGTAGGAAAAATTTATACACATGGAAGTATGAACTTGTAGATGTTAACAAACCAAAGAATATACACGATACATGAGGGTATATTTGATGACCGATGGATGACTACTCAATATAATTCAAAAGGTATTAGGCAGTGTAAAGAAACAATTTCACAATGCGATGACTACTACTCATCCTATCTAAGGACATTCTACATACTTTTACCTTCTCTTTCTTCTCTATTATCCTTGTATTTTATTAAATTAAAAAAAAAAAGTATATAATTTTAATATTAATGATGTAATATATATTTGTGTAATTACTAAGAGCTTTGAGGGCCTTTGGGTAATTTTGACAACTTCTCTTATATCCACAAAAACAGAAACAGCAAGTTTCTCCCTTTCGTTCTTCAACTCCATGATGGCTTCAGCATTCTGTGTTCCTCAAACTCATCTGCTTTCATACGCTCAGACCACAAGATTCAGATCACGCATCAATGGCAGATACCCACAAAGATTACGAATCAAGAATTTGCAGAAGAGGTGTTTGAGGTGCAACACTTCCTATGAAGACAAAGATAACTCCCCAACTGCTTGTTCTTTCCATGGGCATGCCAATGGTAAATTAAAATCTGAAATTCTTCACTTGTTTTATTGATAATTTGAACCCTTTGTCTTTGTTTATGATGATTTTGTTGATGGATTTTAGTTATACAGTTGGTGAGCTGTTATGTGTTGCACAATCCAATTGCATCTTAAGTGTTTGATGAAATGTCTCAGTGACTCTTCCTTTATGTAACTTGAGTTTTTTGAGGTTACTAACAAAAGAAGAAGATTGGGTGTAAGTCGTAAGGGTGGCTGAAATTTAGTAACATAATCTTAGCATTCAAAATGAATAAAGTGTCATGACCATTTGGTTTGTTATTAGATACAGCATACATGCTGTGAATAGGAACACCTGGATTAGTATTGTAGATTGTAAACAATCTAAAATCTGAAGATTTAACCTTTTTAATTAACAGGAAAGCAAAGTTGCATAACTAATTATCAACTCAATTAAAATGAAAAATTTAGGATTTTATTGCCTGGGTGGACCGTGGAGCTATGCTACTGTGCTGGCATGTGACGTGAAGGTCATGGGTTCGAGTCATGGAAACATCCTCTTGTAGATATTCAGGGTAAGGTTGCGTATGGCCTAAAGTTGGCCCGACCCTTCGGACCCTGTACATACAGGAGCCTTGTGCGCCAGGTTTGCCCTTTTTTTGAGATTTTATTTCTTGTATTCAGCGTAGCCAGTTGTGAAAGTCTTTTTTTTTTTTACTTTCAAAGACAAGATGGAGATTCCATTAATTTCTCCGTGAACCTATTTCCTCCTAGTTATGCTACCATAGAAAGATGAAAACAGCAGAAACTATTGAACATTGATCCTCTTGCCATATGATGCACAATTTTGCATCATAAGTGTATGATGAAATGTGTCAATGAGGCTTCCTTTGTTTAACTTGAGTTTTTCAAGATTACTAACAGAAGAACAAGATTAGTTGTAACTTGTAAGTTGTAAGTGTGGCTGAAATTAGTAACATAAAAATGAATTTTGGGTCATGATCATTTGGTTGGTTATTAGATGCATGCTCTGATTAAGAACTCTTGGATTAATATTGTAGATTGCAAATAATACATAATCTGAAGATTTAAACTTTCAAATTAACAAGAAAAAAATGGTTGCTTGATTAATTATCAACTCAATTAAAATGTAAAATTAGGATTTTATTGCCTGGCGGAACCTTGGAGCAATGCTACTGTTGCTGTCATGTGACGTGGAGGTCACAAGTTCGAGTCATGAAAACGTCTTGTAGAAATGCAGGGTAAGGTTGTGTACATCTGGCCTAAAGTTGGTCCAACCCCCACCTGTGCATGTGGGAGCCAGCAAACTCACACCGGATTTGCCGGTTTGCCCCTTCTTTTAGGATTTTATTCATGTATTCAGCATAGCCATTTGTAGAAGTCTTTTTTTTTTACTTCCGATGACAAGATTGAGATTCCATCAATTTCTCCAGGAACCTTGTTGCTCCTAGTTATCCTACCACAGAAAGATGAAAACAGCAGAAACTATGAAGCATTGCTCCTTCTTGCTATATTAGATTAAGATATCAAGATGGTTTGAAGGAGAGTTTAACATATTCACTCCTCGCATCTTGTCTCTGCTCAGTTATGGCAGAATTTATGGTGTATTTGAAGCCATGGATGACCCATAAATAATATTTTCTCTTTTGTTATTGTCAACCATCAGAAACAATTCTAATTAGTAGGTTAACAATTTGGTTAATTTGTAGGTGATAAAGGATTATTGGCATTGGCTCCACCTCACCAAGGGATTGATGGTGAATGGAGTGATGGATCAGGGGTGATCGTATACAAATGGAACGAAAAGACTGATAGACCAAATACTGGGAGGCCGAATTGGAAAAAAAGATGGAGTTGTTGCGCCGAGTATGGTGAGAACGCACCACCTTGTCGCAAAGGTTGGCATGTCTCCTATGATGATGGCTATACTCTATTCTAATTAATAAAGCATGTATAAAAATATGAAATTTTATATTTCAGTCTCTAGTGTGTTTATATATATACTTACATAATGCCATGCACAATGGAAGCCGATTTGCAAATGTTATGTGATCTGATACTTTTTTACAACCATCTGTAAAAGTCTACATGATAGAACCCAAAAAATTTAATCTTTTATTTGCAGGAATTGTAAATTTCTCTTTGCAAGCTACATGGTACCAAAGATAGTAGTTCTTTAGCGGGCAGGTACATGATGGTTACATTGATTTCAAAATCGAACTCTTTTACTATCCAACTGTCTTGAATGACTCATGGATATGCTTTAACGTCTCCTGGTCCCTTTTCCACTCGGCTGCAGGTGCCATTACAAAATGTGCATACAACTTGTTCTTTGCACAGGTAACCGAGATCAAGCTGTGTGCACTCGGGCCATCGATTTCATACACATAATACACCTGCCCCTTTTCGTCCTTAGTCTCTTCAGAGGTCACTGAATCCGCACTCGCGATTAGATCCTGCAAATTCACATCTGAAAGTGCTAGATTGTTCAAAACTGCTTCTTTTGGAGCCAACTGCCTGAGCCCACCAAGGAAAGTCAAGTACTCTTTTTCAGTTCTCTTCTTTGGATTGTAGAATTCGCTATCGGTTCCATTGGTTCCCTTTTCGACTTTTGATACTAACCGCTCTTTCCAGCCTTCTGGGATGTCATAGATGTATTCAGCTGAGGCTTTCTTGTCTGAATTTCCACCGTAGCCGCCGTAGTTGGCTGCGCTGGCGGCAGTACCGTAGTATGTGGCGTAGGATTCGGCGGCTAGGGATGGAGGGATGGTGGTGGTGCTGGTTGTTATGATGGTGGCTGCAGCTAGGGATATTGCTGTAGCAGTTAAGTTTGGTAGTTGTAGTTTGGTGATGGATCTGATGGGGATGTGGGGTTTGTTTGAAGGTGGTGTTATGGTGGCACTGGTGGTGGTGGTGGTGTTGGTGGTGGTGCTGAAGAGGGCTGATGGTGAGAAGATGGTGGCCATGGAATTCAAATGTGGATTGGTTTATGGTTAAGTTGTGTTGAGGGGTGTGTTTGTATCTAAAGGACTCTAATGGGATGGTGGATGATTGGTGATAAAGGATTTTTCCTTATCCATAATTTGGGTAAATGACAAAAATAGTCCTTCGGTTATTGGCATCTTGCTAGTTTAAGCTTTCAACTATTATATGTCACTCGTGCCACGTGGATTTTTGGGTTAATGAATTACTTATTTTGAAGTGCTAACTTTTACTATGAGGCAACTTATTGTAGTAAACTAATGAATCAAAGTTTGAAGTAATCTGAAGAAAATTATATTGTAGCTTAATGTGTATTAAGTCGAAGCAAGATTTGAAGGCACACTTTCTTTCCCTTGTAGAGAGCATATACAAGTGACACATTCACTATAAAACCCTGAAACCAATATCATTTTATGAGGATGTTCTTTCCCCTTCAAGCGAGATTTGGTGAAATATGAATGTTTTCTTTATGATCCTCTTTTATTAGGGTCAATGTTGTTTTTAAGCTTAAAAGAATGTTTTAAAGATGACCTTACTCTCTATTTATAAGGTATATTAATTACACCCAAATTAAAAATAATGCCTATTTAATGTCATATTGTTGATCACACGGTCCACAACACTACTTCACTTTGATACATGGATAGAAACAAGTAGCTAATTTCGTTTTTTTGTCATAATTTTTCTTTTTAATTATCATGAATGTAAAGAAAATTATGTTGCCCCAAAAGGTTTGTTCCACCGTTGTTTCCATTTAAAAACCATAAAGAAGTTTGAAAGAGTTAATTTACTATGTTAGTTAAATTGGATTAGTTGGTTAAAGCTTTCACTTTTCTATGTTTATGAAGCAGATGCAGGACCCCTGCATTTCTTCATTAAAAACTAGATATTATCAAATTGCTACTTCAATAATGTGTTTAAACACACCTTAGTCATATTACAAATGTAACCATGATAGATCAAGTTGGATCTAGATTTTATAAGATGGACCCAAAAGTGTTTGATGGTTTTGCAAATACAATTTGACCAAGTCTAGTTTGAGTGTTTGACCAAAGTTCAAAAACCGACCTTTATGACATTATTTATCAAGCTAAATCTCTCTTATACACGTCTGTTTTTAACACATATTTTGTTTGTTTTATAATGCTTGAATGACCACGAGGGTCTCGTTTACTTTGAATGTAAAGTGACCTTTGCGAGTATCTCAACACGTATTAAAGCATTTCTAAAGTATGACCAATCTCATAAAATGACTTGCAGAATGAGCATTCTACCTTGGCAATGGTAACATATCAAGCTAAAAGCTAGTTATCGGTTTTAGTGAATATATTAAACTGGCTGTTGAAAGGTTTTTTTTTCTTCATAAGAAATACAATGAGTATATAACAAGACAATGATCTATGTGATCCCTAACGCATTAAGATCATTGTTAGTGCATAAGTGACGTTTGTGATACAACAAATAGATATAAATAACCACATGTGCATCTTCTACAACATACAAGTCATGCGCACTAGCCAAGATAACATCAAAAAAGACAATCAAAGAAGAAAAGTGTGTTGGAACTTTCATGAATCATACTAAGTATGAACAAATAGTAATGGTAAAACATGAACTATTAGTTGTTTTCATAAGTGAATGATCAATTATAATGTAAAAAATATTAATTTTAAAAATAAATTCAACTGTCTACAATATTACAAAGTTTTAAAAGAAAATCTAAAGGATTTGTGTATACATAGAATTGTCCTACTTGACATATTCTCCTTCTCAAAAATTAATTTTAAAACTTTTTATATTTCTATCCTGTAAAATCTTTATTTTGAAGAAGTTTTTTCAAATTCAAAAACAATCTAATAAAAATATACTTGTAACCCCTAGGGTATAGTAACCTAAGCAGAATGTACTGTTAAGATTATTCTAACACTCGAAACTATACTTGAAACAAAAGTGAATAAAGCAGAGAAAGTTAGAAAATCTTCAAAGTTAATGTGTTCTTGATGAAACATGTAAGTTCAAGTGAGAGTAAACATTCATAGAAGCCTTGTTTATATACTCAAAGCTGTGAATGAGAAGAGTCTTGAATGAATGCATCTATTCAGGTAATTTAATTAATGAATTACTATTCCAAATTTGAAACATACAATATGTTGTTTTATTAAGCTGGACCTTTAATCGCTAAAGGAAGAATCTTTTCTCTGGTTATGGTGGACGTAGGATATTTCCTACGGACTAGAGGTGAGCGGGGGATATTTCTCTAGCTAGATCACTAGTTGTGGTAATATTAGAAAACAAGTAAGATTAGAATCCCTTAGATGAAGGATTTTTTTCCTCTAGTTAGGTCAGCAATTTTGGTTTTCAAAGTGTGTCAACAACACATTGCATCCATCGCCTTAGCTCCCGCTTTCGGTCCCCAGTGTGGACGTGTTGGGTGCAAACTAGCTATCAGAAAGTGTCCCTTATCATATAGGAACACAATTTTACGAAAACTCCCACTTATAAACTCCTTCAAGTTTTGTCCATCCTTCAATGTGGGACAAACTCAATTGTATGTATTTTAATCACACAAATTCAAGGATCAATATCTTATTCATTTTAACTTCGTTTTTTGTATGGTTTGGATCGTTGTGATTCTCTCGTATAGTAGAACACAAAGAAATAATGTAATAATTATATTAGTAACCAAAAAAAAATTATTTATGTTCAAAGTAAGTGAAAATAAATTTTTACTAAATTTTCACATATTTAATCAACTCAAATACACATTGAGATTCAACTAAAGAAGCTAAAACATAAGTATCTATTTTGACTGTACCACGAAGACGAAGGTGACAACGGCAACAACAACAATGTCGTGTTGGAACATCGAAAACAAAAACCAATAAGTTTGCTTTTCAGGTTCTTGTATTTCGAGCAAAACCAGATAGATTTTGTAATTGTTTTTGCTGATTAGTATCTTGCTAGTCGTTGTCTAATAAAAATCTATCATTCAAAATTTAATTATTAATTACATAAATACTAATCTATTTAATCTCGAATTAATTCCTGTATGCATTATGATTCGTTATTTAAAATGAAAATTAATCGTTAGTGATAATGTTATAATTTAAAAAGATCTTCATTAAAACATATAAAAACAATATAAGATAACAAGAAAAAGAAGTTTGACTTGTATTTATATAAGAATTTGAGGGAGGGGTACAAATAAAAATGAAAAGTTATAAGTAAAACTTTTCGTCGAAAATATTCCTCCAACATAATCTTACACAAAATAAAATGTTTAAACCAAAAGTGAAAGAGATCCTTTATTTTGGTAAAATCATTTAAGAAGTTTTTCTTCTGGCTCAAATAAGTAATCAGACTCTTACTTAACCTTAGGCAATATTAATAAGATAAAAGACAACTTATTAAAAGGTTATGGGTGCTTTTAAACAAAACGAAATAAACTAATCTAAAGGACCAAAGTAAATATATGTAACATGGCACAAACACATTCAACAATGTATCAACTTTTATGTTAGAAATATGGACCCAAGGACATAATGTATCAACGACATGACTGATATACATGATATTAATGAGTTGACATTGAATACATTAAAAATTGCAATTAAAAGTTGTTGTAAAGAACTTTGTAACGATGGTCGATCGAACATCTGGCCCACAATGTCATTTGATTTAAAACTAATATTCATTGCTTGTTTACCTCATATCATATGACTACATCCAAGCTTACTTTCACCTGTTTAAATGACCCACATTGATACTAGAAGCTCAGTTCATTGTAATGTAATCTCAGTTAAATTTTTGTTTAGGAAAACTAAAAACATTTAACTCTTCTTTAGTGGTTATATTGTTACCTGGAGTAATTTAACTTTTTGGTGCATTTTAACCAATAAAACCTCTATAGTTTGCTTAATTTATTACCATCATTCATCCACATGTAATTTCTACCTCTCGTATTATATTCAAAAGGACCTACATCCCTAATAAATTTGTTGAACTCAGCCACTAACAACTCGCATATGAAGATCGGGCTTCATTAAAGTCCCCAATCATAACCAATAAAAGCCAAATTTTCCTCCAATCTTCCATAAAAGATAAATGTTTGATGTTGGTAAACCTACAAACCCAAAGTTTCCTCCGAACCCATCTTTCTTCTTTGCTAAATGGAAATCCACAAGTTGGTAAACCTACAAAGCCAAAAAATGGTTGCAAAATAAAGCAACCACTCTTCTAAGGTCATCCAAATCCTCCTCTTTGTATCATCATATTCTTAAGTCTTTATCATTACAATATGAAACCGTCTTTCAACCAACTTCCATCAATAAGTGTTCCTCCCATCATCCAATAAATTGTTCATGAATGCGTTTGCATTGTTAACCCATTGGTTTTAGGCCCTTTTCTTATAAACTTTTGTAAACAAAATGTACTACATTTATAATTCAAACAATTATATATTTTCCCATGTATAGAATTCAAAGTCAACAGAGCAAGAACTACACATTGACCCATAGTCAAAGGTTAAAATCGTAATTTACCCATAACCATTTCGGAAGGTTGCCTTTGAGGGGAGGTTAAAGGTTTGGATGTCGAAATCCTGAATCGAAAACAACTCGTCGTCTTCGTCCCGTTTAACCCTAAATAATATTATTCATTCATATTCATATTCATATTCGTATTCGTATTCATCCGCCGATGAAGATTATCACAAGTTGAAATCTTCCCGATCATGTCTTTGCCGGGAAATCGCACCAGGTATATTCCGATTCCCCTTATCTACTGTTATTTATCCATCTATCTCAATTGCTGTTTCCCCAAGATATTCACTAATTTCATCGATTATAACGACTCCGTTCGTTTCTGCCGCTATTGCCGTTTTGATTCTTATGGTTGATTAGGTTATATTTGGTTGTTCAGCTGAATTTCCCGTTTCCCGTTTTTATGTTATCGTGATGGTTAGCAACGATTAGGAGTTTGATGTTCGGTGGTCTTGTTTAGTTTGAGGTATGTAAACCCTAGATTTTCAAACTGTTATTGGGGGGTATGCTGTTATTGGGAGAATTTGTTTGTGTGCATCTTGTGATGAATCATGCTTGACTTGAAATTGCTGGTTTGAATGATTTCTCTGTGGTTTGGTGTAAGATGGTTTGAGTATGTTAGTTTTTGTTGTACAGTGGTGTTGGATTTTGTTTGTGGTTTGACTTTGTTTATTTTCAGGGTGCTCTGCAAGTTCTTTGCTCATGGTGCATGCCTGAAAGGGGAGCATTGTGAGTTCTCTCATGACTGGAAGGACCCGGCTAATAATGTAGAGTATCTTTTATCTGTTTACCATCAAACCGATTGTTCAATTATGTCATGATAGAGCTTGCTTAATATTACTCACCGTGACTGGTGATTTGTGGTAACAGGTGTGCACTTTTTATCAGAAAGGAGCTTGTGCGTATGGTAGCCGGTGCAGATATGATCATGTGAAGGTTCCTCAACGACAAGCTTTTGCATCTTCATCCTCATATCCTTATCAATATGCTGTTTCAGAATCTGTATCTGCAACTGCAGTGCCAAGTGTCACTGGGGAACTTTCTGCTCCAAGTAGACTTTACATATCTCCTGCAAAATCTGCATGGGGCGAAGGCTCTGGAGGGAACGATTTGTTAAATGATATTATTGGGCAGTCAAGGAGTACTAATACGTCTGATATTGTGATGTGTTCATTTGCTGCTGCTGGTAATTGTCCTCGTGGTGAGAATTGCCCTCATGTTCATGGTGATCTATGTCCTACATGCAGAAAACAATGCTTGCATCCTTTTAGACCTGATGAAAGAGAAGAACATAAAAGAAGTTGTGAGAAGAAACATAAGCATCTTGAGGCATTAAAGCATAGTCAAGAAATAGAATGTAGTGTTTGCCTTGAACGAGTACTTTCAAAACTAACAGCAGCTGAGAGGAAATTTGGGTTATTATCAGAATGCGATCATCCATTTTGTATATCATGTATCAGGAATTGGCGAAGTAGTTCCCCAACTTCTGGCATGGATGTGAACTCGGCTTTGAGGTCTTGCCCAATATGTAGGAAGCTTTCATACTTTGTTATTCCTAGTGTTATTTGGTATGCAACAAAAGAGGAAAAGCAGGAAATCGTGGATAGCTACAAAACAAAATTGAGGTATAGGTTTCTAACTATCATTACATATCTATTCGACACTAATTTGGGATATGACTTTTAATTATTATTTTGCTATCTTTTACATATATAAAGTTAAGAAGATTCATATATATAAGCAACATGCATCATTTTTTAACTTTGAGATTACATATATGCAATTCCTTGTATATGTTTCTTTTTTGTTTGTCGATACTCGTGATTAACATTTGTGTTATAGAAGTTGATGTGTGGAGTACTTCACATAATATTACCAATATGGTTTGAAGCCTAGGTTTGATGGCCCAAGCTTCTTGGTTTTGAGGTACTTTTGGTGTCATATAAAGTTATTCTTGGTATAGTCAACGACATAAGAGACACGTGCGTAGGTGCTTAGGTGAGGCCTAGTTGCCTCGAAGGCACACAAGGCGACCATTTTGATAAAGCGTAAAGCCATAGATAGGTGCTCGCCCTGTCTTGACACAAGGCATCAAATTACTAAACTAGGCAATTCTTTTTCGGTCCTCTCTTTTCTTTCTTTCCCGCGAGCACTTCTTTTTTCTTTTTGCCAACCACTTCCTTTTTCTTACGAGCTTCTACTCTTAACGTAGATGTATGATGCCCTACTTATATATTTAGGTTTGAGGTTTTTTTATTTTATATTGTTGCGGATTCTTTTTCTTTCTTTTGTTTAGTTGCTCTTGGTGTTATTAGCTTCTTTATTATCGTTCTTTTCCACATTTGATTCATGCTAACACCTTTTCTTACCTCTGATTTTAGGCGTCAACCTTTATATCTTGACATAGCATATTTTCATTTCAAAACTCATAGGCATCAAACCTCATTTACTGCCTTGACTTAATGACTTTTAAACTTGCTAACATCTGTCATCACCTCAAACTTTATGGCTTCAATCTTTATGTCTTAATATGGCACATCATCTTCATTTTGAGATTCATTGGTTTCTACCTTAGAGTCATCATAGCAACCTACATTTTTCGCATCATGTGTGACGCCATTATAGTGAATTGGCTTCTTGTTGACAAGAGGCCAATAGCTATAACTAGTGCTACCAACACATCTCATACAAGGATGCCGAGTAAACCCCATAGCAACCACCCTTATGATGTTTTTGCCACCTACGATCACGACATCAAGTTCTTCAAGGATCGTGTTGGGTTTGTCGACTTAGCATAGTGACCTTTAAAGCACAACCGAATCATCAACATTAGGATCCCCACCACAAGATTAAGGAGGTTGATTTACTACAATGCAGTCTGTAATTTCGATACTAACGAGTTCATCAAGGGAACATTTAGATATTAAAAATGAGTTTTCAAGGTTACAAAATGTTGCTTTTATAGGAGATTCTAACAATTTGTCATCATTCGAGAACTAAGAAAATCTTGAAAATTCTTAAAATCAGTTTGATATTTAGTGTCATTTTTTCACTTGCCTTCAACGCTCTCAGTTATTTGCCTATGGATTTGTTATTTGGTTTAGTTGTTTCTCAATGTTCTCCCTCATTTGAAAAGAACTTGTCCTTGGGCATGTGGAGTATAATGTTTCAGTAGATGTGTTTAATTCTCCACCTTTGTAAATCTTTATGGCGCCACTTTGGTTTTCATTCATTTTAAATATGTTTGTCTTTTAGTAGCCTTTATCATGCATAGTTGTCAAAGGCGCAAAAGGTGCTCGCTTAGGGGCCTAGGCGAGACCCAATGCAACTAAAGTGCCATGCAATCTTGAAGGCGCTCTGACGTGATTCTAGGAAAATTTTAGACGAAACATCTGAAACTGGTTAGAAACATCCAATAATGGCCTTGTTTTAGCCTAATCTATCTTTTAGTCATCCCAAAACATGTTTAAAACCCCCAAAATGATTTGTTTATAGTACATTGCTATAAAAACCCCTCTCTTTTAAAGTGTCTTGCGTTTAGGCCCAAGGCTCACCTTTTGCGCCTTGAATGTGCTTATCTTTTTCAATTACTATTCTATCATGTAAACACAATTGATGCCATTAGCTTTTTTGTCTTTCGTTTCACCATTTGTTGCTTAATTTTATGACTATACCATGCTAAGATCTTTCTTCACCTCCAATATTATGGCATCAACCTTTATGTATTCTTGTGGCACATAAATGTCATTTTGAGATTCATTAGTGTCAAGTTCATTTATTGTGAACATGTTTTAGGATGACTAAAAGATAGATTAGGCTAAAACAAGGCCATTATTGGATGTTTCTAACCAGTTTCAGATGTTTTGTCTAAAATTTGCCTAGAATCACGTCAGAGCGCCTTCAAGATTGCATGGCACTTTAGTCGCATTGGGCCTCGTCTAGGCGCCTAAGCGAGCACCTTTTGTGCCTTTGACAACTATGCATGATAAAGGCCTACTAAAAGACGAACAATATTTAAAATGAATAAAAACCAAAGTGGCGCCATAAAGATTTACAAAGGTGGAGAATTAAACACATCTAGGCAAAATGATTTGTTTATAGTACATTGCTATAAAAACCCCTCTCTTTTAAAGTGTTTTGCGTTTAGGCCCAAGGCTCACCTTTTGCGCCTTGAATGTGCTTATCTTTTTCAATTACTATGCTATCATGTAAACACAATTGATGCCCTTAGCTTTTTTGTCTTTCGTTTCACCATTTATTGCTTAATTTTATGACTATACCATACTAAGATCTTTCTTCACCTCCAATATTATGGCATCAACCTTTATGTATTCTTGTGGCACATAAATGTCATTTTGAGATTCATTAGTGTCAAGTTCGTTTATTGCTCTCACTTTATGAGTTAGAGTCTCAACCATGCTAACATCTTTCTTCACCCAACGTTGTGGTATTAATTACTATATTTTGATATGGCATTTCGTTATATTTTGAGTTTCATTGGTATCTAATTTGGAGGCCAAGTGGTTCTGTAGTAAGTTTATGTATTTAGGATCGTTTCAACAAACCCATGGGGATATAGATAGTGATGTAGCACACAAGGTTTAAAAGTACGGAATCGAGCCTCGAGGAGTTTCCCTTCGCCTCATGAGGCGTAAGCCTCGAGGCGGAATTAAAAAATAAATATAAAAATTATATATCTTGTAAAAAATCAAATACGGACTAATTTCATCATTGGATTCATCAAAAACATCAAAAACACACATTAAAAAGACATTGAATGTTTGAAACTGACACGAAAAGTCTAAAACATCGAAAACAAAGTGTAAAACCCCCTGAGGCGTCTTGAGGCGCACATGAGGCGCAACCTTTCTCACCGCCTCAGGCATATGAGGCGCACATACAAAATTAACCCCCTGAGGCGCCGCCTCAGACTCGTTTTCTGGGCGCCTCGCCTTGAGGCACGCCTCAACCGTTTTTTAAAACAATGGTAGCACATCGAGTGTAGGTTGGTTTGTGTAAGTGGAGGGGTGCCATTAGGGGCATTGTGACAAGAACTTTTTATCTAGGTTAAATGGAAAATTTTATATGGTTGCAGTTCGACCGATTATGTTATATCGAATAGAGGGGGGCCATTAAGAAGACATATGCGTGTAGGATTGAGGCAACATAAATGAGGATACTGAGGTGGATGTGTGGATATAGAAGCTTAGATAGAGTAAGAGATGAGTTCTTTAGAGACAGGTAAGGACTGATTAATATAGTGGATAAGGATATTGAGATGGGTTGGGCATGTAAAGAAGAAAGAGATGATGATACATGTTAGAGTAGTGGAAACCATCACTGTAGATGGAGAGGAGTAGAAAAAGCCTCAAAGTGATTTGAGATGAGTGGATTAGAAAAGATTTGGTCACCTCTTTGAGGACATGGTCAAGGATAAGAGTTTGAGGAGATGTAGGATTAGGGTTAAGGACGTTTAGGGAAGGAGCATATGGGTCTTAAAGGACTAGTTCACAGTTGTCAATAGCGATAATAGCGCTCGCTATAGTGCGCTATGTAGCGTATAGGTCATCTGTCACTATTTGGCTGTAGCGTTTAAATAACGAACTTTCTATTTTATTTTATTTCTATTTTTTCTTATTTTATCTTTATTATTTTTGTAAATATGAATAGTGAATGTTTATTTTAACTATAAAGAAGCGGGATTTAGTGCTATTTTAGCTATTTCAGTGGTGTGATTATTTATTTTTTGTTTCCACCAGTGTATCGCTAAACATGAAATAGCGGTCGCTATTTACCGCTATTCATTGCGTAGTATATAGGTAGCTTGTTGCTGTTGACCACTATTCGCTATTGACAACTGTGGACTATATTGTTATAATCGTTTGGTGGACAGTCCATGTTATTGTCTTAGTGCATCTTTGTTTATGTGATTGTATTGTAATGATATATATTGCTACTCATTTCTTTTACCATTTTTTTTGTATTTGCTATCTTTTTATGTTCCATATTGTTTACTATCTGTTTTGAAGTTAAGGGTCTAGAAAAGCAGCCTTTCTATTATCTAGGACAGATATAAGGTTTGCCTACATCTCACCATTTCATATGTCACCAATAGCTTTGCTATGGGTGGGATTTTCTGGGCATGGTTGTGGTTGTGTGGTTTTAGATTTTAAGTTATTAATCACGATGCACACTCTTTATTAAGTGCCACCAAGGAACCAACATTCTCCTCTACGGAATGCCCAATAACACCATAGTAACCACACTCTTGATTTTTGTTGATGTTATTGCCATCTACAATTATGACATGTTCTTCAAGGAATGTGATGAGTTTGACAACTTAGCATAATGACCCTCAAACATACGCCAAAAACCATCAATCCCAAGATTTTTGCATAAGAACTACACAATGTTATTAGGATACTAATGTGCTTTGATGACAGATGACGGAATTGCAACCCGTTGCCTATCACGCGAGGCAGGGAGCAAAAAGTTGAAAAGAGAAAATTACTCTTCAAGAGAGAATTGATATATTATTGAATGAGTTTTCAGGGTTACAATAGATTGCTTTTATAGAAGATTTTAACCATTTGTCATCTACCACCAGCTAAGAAATTAAAGATGATACTTACAAAACTAAATTTGACAACCTATTATCATGCGTCTTCCACATTCACATGGATCCATCTATGTATCTGTTAATTGGGTTATTTATTCTTCGATGGCACATGCCATTTTATCTAATCTGGATTATATATTTGTGCCGATTCTGATAATGATAAAATGAGTAGTCAGTAGTGAACATAGTGCGCAGGGTTGGAATAACAATTGTGACCATCAAACATCAACATTGACATACAATAACCTTTTCATCTAAATGCAGTAAAATATGTAAGTAACTCGTTAAAAATGTGATTGACCCTTCATTGCAAGAAATACTTGCGTTAATCCATTTGAAACAAACTTGCACTGCCTGGGCAAGCAGAACTCTCTACAGGAAATGTTGGCCTTTAGTGAAAATTTAATTATTTGTTATAGAAATCAACCTTCTTCGTAAGTGTATGGTTGTTAGTATGTGAAAAAAGCTTATCTGCTTCTTACCTAAGAATTCTTTTCATATGTGACTAGTTGAAATCTAAAGTTCTTATAATTTGATGATGCATGGTTGTATTACATTCTCTCTGTCAGAAATTTCTTATGAACTTTCATTTTATCTAATAATGTGATTGTGGTTCTTGATTCACTCACCACTTGTTAACGACTCCTTTTGCAGGTCTATTGACTGCAGGCACTTTGACTTTGGAAATGGGACATGCCCATTTGGAACCAGTTGTTTTTACAAGGTAATTGGAAAGTTTTAAGTGTTGTATACTTATTTTGGAACATATTATAAAAAAAGGTTTTGGATCTGTCTGAACAGCATGCATACCGTGATGGTCGCTTAGAAGAAGTTGTTTTGCGTCATCTTGGGGCTGAAGATGGACAGACTGTCGTTGCTAAAGATATTAGGTTCTACTAAATTCAGTTTTAAACAATTTAATTTATAATGCATTTTTTCTATTCTGTTTCCACCTTACAGATATTTTCATATTAATAATGTCTATAGGCTGTCTGACTTCTTCAACCGCGTGCGCATAAGTTGAACAATACTGCTAAACTTCAGGTTAGCATCTGCTTGACTTTTGTGCACTTAAATCATTGTATTTTCATTATATTAAGAGGTAGCTACTTCAACCCGTAAACTTATATAAGGGCCGATTTGGGCTGTATCTTTTCTAACAGGTCAAACAATTCAAAGATATGTATTTAATCTATAATGAAATCATTTTATTGAAAATATTAGATTACTGACGACATAGTATGGATTTTTTTTGTTATCATGTTTGATACATCAATTATTTCATAAAAAAACAACTAAAAATTTTGGACAATATGTTTCATGGTCAACCAACTGTGTTGACTCAGTTACCAGTATCGATCATCTTGCCCTTTCTGGCACCAGTACTATACTCTATTAATCTAACTTTACTTTTTTTGGGGGGTCTTAATATGTTTTGTGCAGAATATTTGGTGTAGCTAGGCATGCCCCATCATAAAACACTTTCCTCTTTAGATGTTAGTGTGGCTCTACAAATATTCTCAAGGTATCAAATGTTATATCTCATTTCTTCGCTCGTTTATGAAATCGTCATCTCCGATAATCTAATAGCTAAAATTTCTGTTTTTTTTTTCTGGTCATATCAGATGGTTGTAGAGCTGAATACGGGGCATGCTTAAAATTGGTATCTAAGAATAACTTGCACCTTATATTTTGTGGATAAAGAAAGTGTCTGTTGATTGAGTTGAAACAATCTCAGTGATAAGCCGATAAGTTAAAAGAACTGTATGAAACATAAAGTGAAGGGAAACGTTAAGGTTCAAAAGCTAGCCTTGCTTTCCTGGGCGCCCTGCCCATTTTGTATGTTTTGGGAACTGTACATGATTTTGGTTTGTGTTTTGTTTTTTTAAAGGTTATGTTAATAATGATGCTCTCTTTGGGGTAACTTTTGTATACTTACAGATACAGAATTATAACTTATATAACATCTTAAACCCCAAGCTCTTATATTGGTTCCCCTAGGCCAGTAAGTTCCATATACCTTGAAATTGTTGGATGACTTACTGCATGGGGTAATGAACTATGAAAACCGAAAATATCACCAGTGCAACTTTATCATGTTTGTGAGGCTCAACTTTGAAATGTTGGAGTTGACTCGGGTCATTGGATCATTTTCGAATAAGAATATGATCTCTCTTGATGGGTGGTTCAGATGACGATAGGGAACTGAAGAGTTTCTTTTGAAATCGAAGTGTACTTTGGGTGTTTTACATGGGCGTTTTGAGAGTTCTCAATTGAAACCCTAATATTAAAAGAGTAAGATCCCATATAACTGAGTTGGATCTATAAATCTAATAAATGGATAAAGAAAAACATCTTATTATCAGATTTCTCATTGCAAACTTTAGCATCATTCTTAAAGAACTAAGATATGGCTATCAGGCTATGTAGTGCTGCTTTTTATAGCTGTCTGTGTAGATTAAAGTTGTAAGAAAAGTAACACAAGACTATGTAAGTTTTTTCGTATAGACACAACAACTTTAATGAATATTGAGAATTCTAATTACTTAGAGCACCTGATTATGTAAATAAAACACACAAAATAAATAAATAAATAAATAAATAAATAAATAAATAAATAAATAAATATAATTGAAAGATACTTCTATGCCCTACTATATACAACCGGCTAAACAGTAGCGTTGTATGAGCGAAAAAGACACGGCTATGCTAATTTTATTTACACATTTGTGTGACCTCTTAAATTTGTTAAAAAAATGTCTACGCTGGTTAAACAATTGTAAGTAATAGGCGCCAACTTTCATGCATGTATATATAGCAATGTAATTTGTGATTAGTGTAGAATCAATCTCCAAAAATAGGAGATTCTCTTGTATTATTATATATTGTCGTTTGTGAATGAAAGGAGGGCAAGCAATTATTCATTATCTTACATGGTATCACCATCACGATCCTCCTAATCCCTGTCCAAAATTCCCACTCTTCTTTTCCAATGGCCGATCAAAAACTTCATCCCGCCGTCACCGTTTCCAACATCCGAAACTTTGTTCCTATCACCTTAGACAATGAAGCTGCCGACTACAACACATGGTCGGAGCTATTCCGGATCCATTACACGGCGTTCCTTGTGGCCGACCATCTTCAACCCCGTCCTTCCCCCGTTGCTACATCCTCCGCTGATAAGGAAAAGAAAACGGCTCCCCCTCCTGCCGACTCGTGGGAACGACTTGACGCCATTGTCCTCCAATGGATTTATGGCACCATCTCTACCGGTCTTCTTAAAACCGTGATAAAAAAAGAGCACCACTGCCTATGATGCTTGGAAAGCAACCGAGAACCTTTTTCAAGACAACAAAGCCACTCGAGCCCTACTTCTCAAACAAAAATTCGCCAACACTCGTCTTGAAAACTACTCCTCCATGCACGAATATTGTCAAGAACTTAAAGTTTTGGCCGATCAGTTGACCAATGTTGATGCCCCGGTTGCTGAACAAGATCTTGTCTTGCAAACCATAGCCGGTCTCACCGAACAATACGAAACCGTTGGAACCATACTTCAAAACACCAAACCTCTACCCTCCTTCATTGAGGTTCGTTCCCAGTTATGTATGAATGAAAACACAAAAGCCAACCAAGCACTTCACTCCTCCCAACAAGCCGCAACCGCCCTTCATGTTCAAAGCCAAACCCGTTCTTCCACCAACACCAACTTCACCCCTCAGAACACCTCTGACTCTACTCGTGGTCGCGGCCGTTCTCGTGGACGCGGTAGAGGCCGTTCACCATCTCAACCAAACCGCTCCAGGGGACAAACCCACCAACCCAATCACTCGGCCCAATCCCAACATCCCTACATCCTTTTTCCTAACAACTGGGCCACTAACCAGTGGGCCTCCCTTCTCAACAGCCCATAATCAAGTCCAACACCCCCTGCCCTTACCCATCTATCCCTCGACCCAACAGTTCTCAAGGCATTCTGGGCCCACGTCCAGCACAGGCCCACATGGCAACTTACAACCCAACTCCAACCGACATTGCTCAGGCCCTCTACACTTTGTCTATGAGTCAACCTTCTGAACCCATTGGCTACATGGACACCGGCGCTTCTGGACACATGGAACAACCCGGTATGAATTCCCCGTTTCTTTTTAATACTTGCACTAATAAACAAATAATTGTTGGCAATGGCACAACCATTCCTGTTATTGGACAAGGCAACAAAACATTACCACCACCCTTCCCACCACTAAAAATGAACAACATTCTTTATGCTCCTAATCTAATCAAAAACCTCATCTCGGTCCGTCGCCTTACGACCGACAATTTAATCTCAATTGAATTTGACCCGTTTGGTTTCCTTGTGAAGGATCTCAAGACCAAGGCACCTATCCTACGATGCAATAGCTCGGGAGATCTCTACCCCCTCACCACCAACTTTATCAAGCATCCGACAAAACCCACCGCTTTAGTTGGCATTACTCAAGATCGTTGGCATCAACGACTTGGGCACCCGGGCAACTCTTTATTGCATTCGTTAAAGTCTAGTTCTTTTATCAATTTTAGTAAACCAAACAATACGCTTTGTCAATCATGTGTTTTTGGCAAAAGTGTTAAGCTTCCTTTCTATGATTCTATGAATAAAACTTATTTACCATTTGATATCATTCATAGTGATTTGTGGACCTCCCCGGTTTTAAGCACAAGTGGTCACCGCTATTATATATTATTTCTTGATGATTTTACAGATTTTCTATGGACCTATCCCATCACAAATAAATCACAAGCTTACACCGCCTTCGCCAATTTTTATAACCTTATTAATACCCAGTTTGAGCGGAAAATTAAACAATTTCAATGTGATAATGGCACCGAATACACCAACAATAATTTTAAACAGTTTTGTCACATAAATGGCATGCAATTTCGTTTCTCTTGTCCCCACACCTCCTCTCAAAATGGCAAAGCCGAGAGAAAAATACGAACCATCAATAATATGATCCGTACCATCTTATCTCAAGCCTCCCTACCCCCATCATTTTGGCACCATGCCCTTGAAACCGCCACCTACCTTCTAAACATTCTCCCTAAGAAAACTCACAAATTTTTATCCCCCACCACCCTTCTATACAATGTCCTCCCAATCTATACCCATCTCCGCGTATTCGGTTGCCTATGCTATCCCATCACCCCCTCCACCACTATAAATAAACTCACCAACCGCTCCAAACCTTGTGTTTTTCTTGGCTACCCCTCAAACCATCATGGATACAAATGCCTAGACATCTTCAATAATCAAATTGTTATATCCCGACACGTCGTGTTCGAAGAATCCATCTATCCGTTCTCCATCCAACACTCCACTACTACCCTTGACTACAACTTTCTAAACCCTCCTTTCAACCCACTGTTGTGGGACACAATCCACCCATCTCAACCCACTGACTCACCCGATGCCCCACTTGCTAATTGCGCAGGCCCAACCCCATCCGGCCCAACCAACTCACACCCCAATGTTACTAACCCACATCACCCACATCACTCCCCTGACCCACATATAACATTTCCCAGCCCACCCCATTCTAATTTATCTCCTCCCCCTTCATCAGGCCCACCCCAACCGGCCCAACCACATAACCCTACACCCCAATCGCACTCAACACCGATCCCTCAAGCACCACCTCAACCCTCCACTCAACCGACCTCGGTCTCTCAGCAACCGACCCGTACCATGAGCACTAGAGCAATGGACGGTATAACCAAACCAAAACACCTCTTCAACCTTAACACTACTGCCCTTGTCCCAATACCAAAAACACCCCACCTTGCCTTGTCCACAACTGAATGGTACAACGCCATGCAAACAGAATTTAGTGCACTTATTAAAAATGACACTTGGGAGCTAGTACCACGTCATCCGGGCATGAATATTATTCGTAGTATGTGGCTGTTTAAACATAAATTTCGTTCTGATGGCTCTTTAGAACGTTACAAAGCATGGTTGGTATGTGACGGTCGTAGTCAACAAGTTGGGGTTGATTGCGGTGACACCTTCAGTCCGGTGGTAAAACCCACCACTATACGGACGGTTCTCACTCTGGCTCTCTCTAAATCATGGCCCATACACCAATTAGATGTCACAAATGCTTTTTTACACGGTCACTTACAGGAAACCATTTACATGCACCAACCAATGGGATTTCGCCACCGGGAATATCCTGATCATGTTTGCCGTCTCAAGAAGTCTCTCTACGGCCTCAAGCAGGCTCCCCGGGCTTGGTATCAACGGTTCACAGATTTTGTCGTTCAGCATGGTTTTACCCAATGCAAAACGGATAATTCCTTATTCATCTACCACCACGGCCATGATGTTGCCTATCTTCTAATCTATGTTGACGATATCATACTCACCACCTCCTCTGACCAACTCCGTCAACAACTCATGAGCATTCTTGCAGGTGAATTTGCTATGAAGGATTTGGGGCCCTTATCCTATTTTTTGGGTATCTCGGTCACTAGAACAGGAGACACACTTTTCTTGTCTCAACATGCATATGCCAAAGACATTATTCACCGTGCTGGTATGGACTCATGCAAACCAGCAGCGACCCCGGTAGACACACAGAGTAAATTGGCTAGTGAACCGGATTCTCAGTTCGATGACCCTACCACCTACAGAAGCTTGGCCGGTGCATTGCAGTACTTAACCTTCACGAGACCCGACATTGCATACGCGGTTCAGCAAATATGTATGCACATGCACTCCCCTTGCATAGCTCATTGGAACGCTCTTAAGCGTATCATCCGGTATCTACAAGGCACCGCTGAGTACGGTCTTCATCTCCGCTCCTCCTCGGCACTCTCCATTCGTGCCTACACAGACGCTGATTAGGCAGGTTGTCCAGACACTCGTCGCTCTACATCCGGTTATTGTGTCTATCTTGGAGACAACTTGATCTCATGGTCCTCTAAAAGACAATCCACCATCTCCCGTTCTAGTGCAGAGGCCGAATACCGTGGAGTTGCCAACGTCGTCGCCGAGATATGTTGGCTGCGAAACCTGCTTCTTGAGTTACATTGTCCTTTGACAAAAGCATCTCTAGTCTACTGCGACAATGTCAGCGCTATTTACTTATCCGGCAACCCGGTTCAACATCAACGAACAAAGCACATTGAGCTCGACATTCACTTCGTCAGGGAACACGTTCAAAAAGGCCTGGTCCGTATTCTACACATGCCTTCCCGCTTTCAGATTGCCGACATCTTTACCAAGGGTCTTCCCCGGGTCCTCTTCGATGACTTTCGATACAGTCTAAGCATACGTATGCCTCCCGCTTCGACTGCGGGGGTGTAATAGGCGCCAACTTTCATGCATGTATATATAGCAATGTAATTTGTGATTAGTGTAGAATCAATCTCCAAAAATAGGAGATTCTCTTGTATTATTATATATTGTCATTTGTGAATGAAAGGAGGGCAAACAATTATTCATTATCTTACAGTAAGATTGTATGCTAAGATTAAGAAAGGAACTTTTATTTTTATTTTTTTATTTTTGGTATATAACCCACCGAGTATTTACTTGGCAAATTGATTAGGGTACGTGACATATCACATATATAATTTTCATTTGTAAACTTGCATATAATCATGGTAAAAAGCGCGATGATGACTGGAAATATTGTCATAATTGTCATATCTTTTGTAACGAGCAACTTGGTTCATTGATTACGAGAAGAAAAAGAAACTTATATTTGAAACTAATGAATACAAAAGTTGTTTATAAATGTTAAAGTTTTGAACACCTGCAGGTTGCAAGTTTCTTGGTAATGTATGTTTTGCAAAGTGTTTTATTATTTTTGACTTTGAAGTAGATGTATTTTAAAAACATTGGTTATAAATTTATGGTGTTACATATACGCACTTAGGATTCCTAGTATATCTTGGCTATCTTGTCACGCTTTGCTTGTTCATATTTGTACCATATTTTACCCTTCTATATTATTAAACCTTGAATTCTTAAACTCAAACTATATTGCATGTGAGGGGGCCGGTTACCATACAAAGTGTAATTTTCGTGCTAAGCGTACGAAATCACTAGAGCGTGACACGTGTTTTTTGGCAGATGGGTAGTTTCGTCCCGCGCTATAATTACGCATAAAATGTACATAATTACGGAAGTTATATTCATAATTACGCAAGTTATATATATTATTACGCAAGTTATATTTGTTATTACGCAAAGAAAAATTACTCACGTTATGAAAAATAATTAAGCAAATTATATAATAATTACGCAAGTTATGTTCATAATTACGCAGTTAATAATCACGTAAGTTACACGCATAACACAAAGAAGTTTTAAAAAATGTTGATTTAAAAAAATTATAACAATACTATACTCATATTAAAAAGGATAAAATGCTCGATTTTATGGTGTATTTTTTAATAAAAATAATGTCATATAAAAAAGTTATATACGTTAAAAAAAACGGAGGAATTTGAAAAAAATCAACAATTGTATGCTATTTCCAAATCTACCCATCTAGACACATTTGTTGCGTAATTATTCCATCTTTAATCGGAACCGTCCATCACTTAGATCAATGGTTGTTATCATTTCGTACACTTCGCACGAATTGTTTACTTTATACTGTAAACTTTCCCTGCATGTGAGAGGACTTATTACTTTGTTTCATTACTTTGTTTAGATTACGCATTTGTTAGAAGTTTGGGTGCTTGATAAGTATGCAATTTCTTCATGTATTTGTTATTACTTTATATTTTGATACAGATGCCCATATTGTCGTATTGGTTAGACAATGATGTCTCTTTATATGTATTTGTTAACATACCGCCGAGCCATTTTTTATTAACATAATTACACCGAGCCCTTATTGAAGCCCATGCTCCTGAATCAGTTTCTTTATTTTTAATGCAATAATTAAGAATTGTTTTCACCTATTTGTTGCATCAAAAACCAAATCACAAGCTTCTGATAAAAAACGAGCAAATCTAGTAAGATTTGTAATATGAATACCATTTTTTACAGCAACACCTACATTATCTAGGATAAGATAAACAATATCTAGATAATTCAAAATAGATGTTCTTTCAGGACTCAAACCCACAATCTTTGATTAGGATGAAAACATCACTCTAACTCCTAGCTATTTACCGTTACACCCAACACCCCACCCTGTTTTTAGAATACATAAGCAATTATTTTATTTAAGAGCTGTATGGATCGCCATGCGATGAGTTTTAAAAGTTAGTCGATGAATTTGGTATGTGTGATGTGCATCCCATAACATAACCATAACACATTAGTATAAATTTGAGTTGCATATAATGTAGGTATGTGTGAGCTTGAATACAATGTGATATGACATGGTATGCTCATTGACTCCTATTTGTTTTTATATAATCTAACTTGTCACATCTTTCCTATACTATTGCTATCTGTTCACTAGACATTACATGATGCAACACTTCTTTATGTGTGATTTTTTTTCACGGTTTCTAAAGAAGATATGAAGAGAGTAAATTAACATAGCTAAATCAAGTTTAAAAATTTATTGGCATATGCAATGAAATTATTTGGGGTATGGCATCAACTCTTAGTCTTTTTATGTTTAAATAAAATACATCCTTTTTGTTTTTAATTCTATAATAAAGACGAGTCACTCTATTTCAATGGACATAACACACTAATAGGAGCTCTTTTACAATTATATCGTTAATGTCATACTATCAATGCTACCAACTTAATACAAAGCCACAAAGGCATTGGTCCTAAAATACTTGTATTATGCATTATGATTTATGTTACATAATTTTATTTGAGTGAAGCAATATAGGAATGTATATGTAGTAAAACCATAAAAGAAAAACAAGCTAACTCTGATAACACAAACCTTAATCCAAACCACACCAAACCCTAGTTTCTTGCATCATAGGAATGTATGGTTCATTGAGAATGGAGTACTATAGTTTTTCATCTTGATTTCTCAAGAAATATTTCATTCGGATCTTTCGTGTGTCATAGTCATTTGAAGTGAACATGAGAAGTTTAGTTAGAGTACCATTCTGCAGATTATGTTTAGTAGACATAGCTATGACTATTATTTTGGAAGTTGAGTGTTTTATATGTTAATTCACAGAAAACAAGTGATTTGTTAAAAAAGTTCAAGCAAATCAAGAGTCAAAGCTCCGATACGACTTTTTAGATTGGTTGGAACAAAAACTTTTGTAAATAAACAACTAATAAATGTAGAATCTTTATTAACTATTACAATCAAACAAACACATATATACTTAAAATATAAATTGAACGACTGAAATTCTTTCAAAGTATTCTTCATCTAATATATTGCATAAATTACAAGCTTGTAACAGCAAAATCAAGTGGATGAAAACAACATCTAAATTGTACAAGTATGAGGTATTTATACTTTAAAAGATAAACACTTCAATCAATCATAATCATCAATTCAAGGTTTAGGATCAATGGCAAGCTACAACCATTGATCTATACATTATGATATACCACAAATGTGTATTCTATTAGTTACATGAATTGTACAAAAACAAACAAACAAATTAGTAGAGCATATCTTTAATAGTTGCAGGTCATGATAACACCACTATATTTCAGCACTAACATGATTATTCCAAAAGCAGTGTATCAGCATATACAACTGCTAATCGGCAGATGCAGGGTATCAACTAATACATGGTTCTTCGACAGATGAGTCTTCGACAGATGAGTCTTCAACAGACAGACTTGATCTTTAGGTCTTGGACTGTTTCAGTAAGAGCTAGACTTCATTTTTGATTAAATGTTTTAGGTAACTTCATCATTTAAGTATCTCAACACTCAAGGGTGGGTATATAAGGGGCCGGGGGGGGGGGGGGGGCTCTTTTTTTTCGTCAGTAGTGTTAATTTTCGGTTTAGTAGTGTAATTTTTTTATATGTATCGAGTTTGCTCCTTAAAAAAATTTAAATATTGCCCCCGTTCCATGATCTGGTTGTCGAGACTCGATCAAAAGCAAGTTAATATATCGGTTTTAGCTACCTTTTTTGCGTAAGGATAAGTAAGGTCGTCTCCACAGAGAATATGTGGAAAGTGTTTAACAATATGACAAATTAGAACTTTGGATGAAATTAAGAACACAATTTCAAAAAGCAACAAACTTTGAAACGGATTTACTTAAGTAATGAAAAACAATCACTTCCGGGTTTTCAATTCTGCAAGATCAACAATCGATATGTTTAACCTAGGGTTTGTAAGAACGTAACTTTAAGATTTTAACTTTTGATTAAAGTGATAACCAAAGAACAATATTTTTAGACTCATTCGTTCATAAGATTATCAATTTACTTATATCAAATTGTCTACCTTTCTTAATGAGCTCACGATGCAAGGAAACCAAAAACTGATAATCAAGCACACAACTTTATTTACAAGCAAATCTTTTAAATTAATTAAAACATAAAACTTAATTCAATAGTCTAATTGCAGGATCGGAGTTGGTTTCATAACACAAGTTTACCTCACAAACTCACTTAATCTCACTCTGTTTGATGAAGCAGAATCTCTAACTAAGTTCATAGTAATATAATAAGTTAATAAAAAACAAATGAATACAAGAGTAGTTTTTAAGATACTTGTATATATTACTTCTCAACTCATTATTACAAGACTCTTACAAGCATGATTTATAAAGTTACAATGAGAAACTATATATACTACTATCTACAGCCGGTTATACTTGGATAACCAGCTGGAATTTACAACTAGACAAATACTACATTACTAGAAGTAAAGTATCTAAGATAAACTATTATCATATATTAGGTAGTCATGACAGGTCCATGACTTACCTTTTGATCACCAACTAAAAGTGGCAACTATACTAACTGATAATGGGTGAACAGTAGATAAAAGTATGGTCAATTACATGGGCATGGGAAAGCGCCATGCAGTATATCAGAGGTTGCAGCGGATGTCAGACAAACCATACTTATATCTATCGGTTCATAGTTGGTTCTTCCGAAGCTAAATGGCTTCAAAAGAATAATTTCTTCCGAGGCCATTTATACTTCGGAAGAATCAACTTCTTCCGAGTCTTTTGCAAGTCTTTAGGACTTTATTCTTCGGAGGAATTTGTCTATAGGATCTTCTAAGTTGTATACTTCGGAAGGAGAACTACTTAGTCTTGGAAGACAGAGTTCTCACTTCGGAAGTTCTTCGACCTTAAGCTTCGGAAGATCTTTGACTTATCTTCGGAAGAGCAGCTTTGTCTTCGGAAGACCACTTCAATTGTACATCAAAATCTTCTAAGTGTTGTTTTGGTTGCACCAGCCTCATATGATCCAACAAACTCCCCCTAGGCTGATGCTACTAAAACTTCACTTCTTTCTGTTCCTCAATGTCTTTAACACCAGGGAGAGTAGATAGTTGTCTGTCTCTTTGTTCTTACCTGATGCAGTGGTGAGAAGCTTGTACAAATCATCTGTTAATAATAAATCCAATCAGTTGCTTCGGATGATGTGTACACTTTGTTGCGTTCCTCTGAAGAGAGTTAGTTGATGGGAATTGTAGTCATATTCCGATCTAACTATAGGATCCGAAGTTAGACATTCAACCATCTACAGGAATGTTCTTCCTTTTCTGGTTGCACCTTCTTCTTCTTCCTTTGCTCTCTTTTTCAACTCTTCTTCGGTCTTGGCTTTCTTTGTAAGGTCTTCAACATAAGGACTGCTCAGATGATTTTTGATATGAGCAGCTATCTGAGAGTTGGAAGGATTGGAGAATGCTCTTTCTACTAACTCAGCAATGTCAAACCTGCTTGAGTGTAGTAGAGCAGATGTATCAAGTCTGTTCACTTGACCATTCTCCCTTTCCACAGCAAAGCTGTGTGTAGCTTCATCGAGCCTCCACTGGACAATTTGGCTTCTAGGATTGAGGGGATTGGTTGGCAGCTTGTCCTCTTTTCTTGTGTCCAGCAGAGTCACTAGTCTCCTTCTCAACTTCTTCTCTTCTTCATTAAGTGTGTCTGAGTTGGTTGCAAGAAGTTGGAGAGCTTGGTCCAGTGTTCCCCTTGGTAGATCAATGAGTGCATCTCTTGTGAGGGAACAGGAAGAGCCATCAGTGTATTTCAGCTTAATTAACTCTTCCTCACAAGATATGTCGCTCAATGTTATGCAGTTGATGAGCTTCCTCTTGATCTCCTTGAATTCTTCTAAGGTCAGGGGCTTAGAAGGTTCAAAAGATGGTTTGGGTATAGATCGGGTTCTGGGTTGTGTTTTAGGTTTAAGGATAGGTAGTGGTGGTGGTTGTTAGGAAGCAGTGGGTGAGGATGTAGGTAAGCCTGATGGTGTGGGTTCAAGGGTGTAAGGCTCAGTGGTTGGTTTAGTTTGATGGGGAAGGGAAAAGGTGTGGGTGTAGTTTATGGTTTGGGTGTTGGTTTGGGTGTTGGTGTTGGTTTGGGTGCCATCCTCTGAACACTTGGTCTGAATTACCTCCTGCCTTCTTCCTAAACGAATGTCAACCTTGATGTCACTAACATGTCACTGTAGGGTCTTCTCTGACATAGGACCCACTTGCCTACTGGTGAAGCCATGGGCTTTGAGATAAGCTTTCATCCATTCCTTATCTCCCACCTTCTTGGCAGCAGCAAGTTGTGCCTCTTCCTCCTTCTTCATCTTCTCCCTCAGGTTCTCTCTGGTAGCCTTCTTCTTTTCTTTGTTGATTTGATCTTGTTCTTTGTGAAAAAGAAACAAGATCATATTATAATCATGAGGTGCTAGCTCCTTTTGAGAATAGCCTCTAGAGCAGAGAAAGGCTATCCTCTCCATCTTCTCCCTTTCCATAGCCTCCTCCTTCTTTTTCCTCTTATCATCCTCTACCGGCAACCTTGCTGCTTCCTCTTTTTCTTTTTGTAGCAAGGTTGCCTTCTCTAGATTTACAAGCTTATCAAGTGGGAGTAGATGGATATCTTCATTGACTACTCCCAGGCTGATGAGCCTGTCTATAACCTCCACTCTCCTCTTGTTGTTGATACTTTTTTGAGCGACTGCTGCTGCTTTGCTGCTTGCAGCCAACAGCTTCCTAGTATCAATTCTTTCCTTCTTCTTGAGCTTTTCTAATCTTTCCTCCTCTAAAAGCTCCTTAGCAGTGAGCTTCCTCTTCCTTTTAGGATCAGAGGAAGATTCAGCCTTTGGACACTCAGGTTTAGAGGATTTAGGTTGGGGAGAGTGGGGTTGGACTTGTGGTGTTTAAGATAGAGGGATTGTAAGGAAGTCCTTACTGTTTACCTCAAAGGCTAGGTCAAGAATGGCCTCTATGATGAATAGATCATCGGACAAGGAAGACAGTTCAATAATTCCTTCCGCAGCTTGGATTTTTGCTTCGAAAAAACTTGAACTGCACTGCCAGTCCCTTCTAAATCGGTTGCTGGGCCATGAGTTTGTATATCCCCTTCGAAGTTAATCTCAGGTTCAATAGAGACCTTAGGTTGACCAACTTCCTCTTCAGAGGTAGGTGATGCAATCAACCTTCGAAGCTCTTCAGCTCCAAAGTAGGCAACGACTACATTAAGGGAAGGTTATTCAAGGGAGGAGCTTATCAGAAGTATGGTTAAAAATCTGTTGAGGTTGATAAGTATCCTTAGGTCCACTTGAATAGTAATAGGAGCTGGTTGAGGGAAGATGGTTGCAGGGTGTTGCTGTGTAGGATAAAAAGAAGATATGGCATCAAGGGAAGTTGTTATGATGGCAAGGCTGGGTTCCACATGTCTTTGTTCATGTACATTCTCCCCCATTTTGGTAGCATCATCTTGAGAAGTAAATGAGCTAGAGGAAGAACTTAAAGAAACCTGAGTATGTACATGCCTAATAGACTTCTCAATCTATGTCTCAGCTAGTTGAGCCATGAGATTTTCAATCTCAAGTTGCTGAGTGGCAGACCTGTACTCTAAAGTCTTAACCTTTAATTCAAGGTTTGAGACTTTAGAAAGCAGGTCTTTGATAATGAGTTTCAGGCTACCCTCATATTCTTTTGAAGAATCATTGGGAGATGAGATAACATACCTAGTATGTTCATCATTACCACTAGTAGTGGTTTCTTGGCGCTCTGGATACCCTTGCTTAGTGATGTCTCTTTCAGAGGCATCAATTGGCAAGGTTGCCGTAGACTCAGTCTCACTGATGTTACCACTGTACTAAGAGGTTAGTGAAACACTCTCAGTAGTGGCAGCTAATCCTACATGAGTCACCTCCATACTAGTTTGACTCACCTTAGTTAGGTTTAGCTGATGTGGGCTAGACATTAGAGGTTTCCTGGGGCTCAGTTGATCTTGAGAGTGGTGTGGTAGGTCAACATCATGGCCCGGATGGAGCATAATGTCCTCATCAGGTCGGTTTAATTGGTCAATAAAGGATAGAGAAGTTATATCTAGTGAGCCGGGACCTTGGTCAGCACCTAATGGCTCCTTTGCAATAGCAGTTGAGCCAATAATATGGCTCACCCTGAGGGCTAATGGATTGGGTTGTGGGCTCGTCAGGTTGAGACTGAGGAGACTCAATGCTGACATTGAGGTCAATGGTAGAGGATGGTTGGACCTCTGACTGAGTGGGAGCCCTGAGTTCCACTCTAACCTTTTTGGATTGAACAAAGGGGACCTGATCAAGCAGAGTAGATTGATCAGGGGTTTGTTTGGGACATCTTGTGTAGGTGATCTTGATTGGCTGGGAAGAAGTAATTGTCATTGGAGTGGTGGTGTCTTGTGTGGGTTCATCACCTGCTGGGATTGCAGGGATGTCACCAGGAGCCGTGGCTCAAGCATACCTAGAAGAAGATCAGTGAATCTTACAGTGAAGTTGGTGAACACCTTCTTCAGAATTTTCAAGATGCTAAGCCTTATGCGAGGGACCAATAGAACATCTACACATTGTAGTCTGTCCTGGTCTAGCTCACAATTGATTATGTGCTAAATGAACCGGGGATACATGTAGAATGGATCCTGGGTGAGATTGCCTCTTAAGTTGTTCATCACAAATTTTGAGTAGTTGAAGTGCAGGCCCTTTACCAACCCGTGGAATAGGCAGGCCAAATCATATGGGATTTGATCCCATCCCCCGGACTTGTTGGATAGGCAGTGCAGGACGATGTGCAGCAAGAACTTCCAATTGTATGAGAAGTTAAACTTATAGACGGTAGACCTGCTTACATCACCACCATATCCCATCTGAGTGTAGGTATTCTCCAACTCAAATTTGGGGAATTAAGTAGGGGTGCCCTTATCATGAAGCTCCAAATTCTCCCTGATGGTTGATTCAGTTATTGTGATATCCTGGCCGCAGATCCTCGATCTGATGACCCTTTCATCGTTAATCGTCTTGCTTCGACCATTGGCCCAGAATTCAGCCATATGATTTGAATAGATGGTGGGGTTAATAGTGAGGGCAGTGAAGTATGTCGATTATGACAGAAATTCAACAATAGGGGCAAAATTGACATCCTTTGAAGAATCAATGATGGTGACCTGGTTATGTTGAGGATTCAAGACCATTGATATAGGAGTACTGTTTGATTGAAGGAATTTGAGAGTGAGTGAAAAAGATAATGGAAATTTAGGGCTTTTGCACTGGTAAAGAAAGTAAAGAAAGATAGTCGGAAGTTTTTAAATGGAGGTTAAAAAGCCAAACCGATAAGGTGAAAGGACTATTTGGGTTTCGATTTGATAGGGGTGGTAAGATAAACCATTTAAAATATTCCGACAATCATCAATAAAATCTTACTTTTTACAGAGTGGGGCCCAAAGATCTCCGTTACACAGTAAAAGTTTTCTTTCAAAGGCAAAATTGCTTCCGAGAGAAAACACTTGTGTTTCTTAGTATTGTCTTTCGAAGTCATTTTTACTTCCGAAAGCAAACCATGTCTTAATGACAAGTTTGCTTCCGAGAGTACAGTCTTCCTCCAAGAAAAGAAGTTAGTAAGCTTGGGAAGTAGATTTAATCTATGATTAAATGTTCTTCCGAGGCTAAAAACTCTTCGAAAGAGAATATTTATGCAGAGGAATTTACCTTCGGAAGATAGATAAAGATCTCTTCCGAGGGTAAATTTCTCTTTGGAAGAATTCATACTTAGAAAATTTTTAAAGAAAACCTTCTTGTAACAGGGCTTAGATTGTATATAGACAACATAGACAAGACAAATTTAAAGAGGTTTTTCAGAAGAGAAAGACTTAGTCAATATTAATCATCCCAATAGCTGTAATTAAATGCTTGAATCTTTGTTTATCAAAGGCTTTGGTGAACAAATCAGCATATTGTTTATTTGAATTGACTTTGACTAGTTTGATTAGATTTTTCTCATGAATATCTCGAATAAAATGGCACCTGATGTCAATATGCTTTGTCTTGGAGTGCTTGACTGGATTTTTTGTGATAGATATGGCACTCTTGTTGTCTATATGAATAGGGGTCTTCATCAAGTTGAAACCATAATCCAACATCTGATTCTGAATCCAAAGCAGTTGAGCACAGTAGCTTGTAGTAGCAATGTACTCAGCTTCAGCAGTAGATGTGGATACACATGATTGCTTCTTGTATTGCCAGGAGATGATCCTTCTACCAAGAAATTGACATCCTCCTAATGTAGATTTCTTGTTGATGTTGCAGCCACCATAATCACTGTCCGTGTAACCATAAAGGTTAAAATCCTTATTCTTGGGATACCAGAGGCCCAGTTTAGGAGCTCCTTTGAGGTATCTAAGGATTCTCTTAGCAGCAATTAGGTGAGACACCTTTGGAGCAGCCTGACATCTTGCACAGATGCAAGTTGCAAA
Source organism: Flaveria sonorensis (assembly GCA_025506505.1). Lineage (NCBI taxonomy): Eukaryota > Viridiplantae > Streptophyta > Magnoliopsida > Asterales > Asteraceae > Flaveria > Flaveria sonorensis. Next base: position 15,469,111 of record CM046423.1, on the reverse strand, counting down.
CATGATATCAGGACTACTTGCAGTGAAATACATCAGAGACTCAATAATTGCCCTGTACTGATGCTGATCAATATCCCCCCCCTCGAAATCAGGACAAAGATTGTGATTTCTGGGTGTATGTGTCTTGGATGGCTTACAATCTTCCATCTTAAATCTCTCTAAGATGTACTTGACATACTTCGATTGATTGATGAAGAACCCTTCTTCCATCCTCTTCACTTGAATTCCAAGGTAAAATATCCATCCTTCCCATTGAACTCATCTCAAACTTCTTTCTCATGATGCCTTCAAAGTCTTTACACATTTGGTCACTTGAGAATCCAAATATGATGTCATCGACATAGACTTGAACAAAAAACATGTCTTTCCCAGACTTCTTTATGAACAATGTCTTGTCTATGGTGCCTCTAGTGTAGCCATTCTTTAGAAGAAACTGAGACAGTGTCTCATACCACAGCCTAGGTGTCTGATGCAACCCATAAAAAGCTTTATCCAATTTGCACACATAGTTAGGGTGTTGTAGGTCTTCAAATCCAGGTGGCTGGCACACATAGACTTCACTATCAATATCCCTATACAAAAATGCACATTTGACATCATGTTGATAGACTATGAAGTTTTGGATGCTGCAAAGGCAAGGAAGATTCGCACAGCCTTAAGTCTTGCAACAGGGGCAAAGACATCAATGTAATCTATGCCTTCCTCCTGTGTGTATCCTTGAATAACAAGTCTTGCTTTGTTCTTGATGATCAAACCTCTATCATCTATTTTGTTTCTGAACACCCACTTAGTGCCAATGGGAACTTGGCCAGGTGGTAATGGACACAAGTTCCATACCTTTTGCCTCTTGAACTAAAGTAACTCCTCTTGCATTGCTTCAACCCAATTGTTGTCCTTGAGTGATTCTTCCACCTTCTTGGGTTCCATTTGAGAGAGAAAGCATGAGTACATGCAGACATTCCTATTGTGGGTCTGACTTCTTGTTCTCACACCTTTTGAGACATCCCCAATGATGTTCTCAGCTGGATGAGTGGTGTGTATCCTAAGCCTAGGAATCACATCTAGTTACATGGATAGATCCAGGTTTGAGAAGTTTGCTCATGATTTTGAACACCATGACCAGCTGATGTCTCACACTCATTCAATAAGGACTGATTGAATGAATGTGTGACAACAATAATGGTATTTTGCTGCAAAGTAGCATCAACAGTTGCCTATTTCTCCAGATTACTGTCTTCATCAGCTTGGTGTTGAATGCTGGATTGTCAGCTGTTGACTTATTTGGCTCAGTTGGCTGACAACTTGTTGACACTCCCTTGTTTCCTGAGATATTCATGCTTTCAGGAATTCTAGTTGAAGGAGCTTGATCTTTAATTCTTCTTGGAGAACTAGGAATAGGTCTGGGTAACTCAAACAGTTGATCTTTATAGGGGTCACTTTGAGTTCATGTTCCAGCTAAAAAATTCTCACAAGATGGTTTAGAATAGTTTGGAAACAATTCTAAATTGAAGATATGATCTGGACCATTTCCCTTAACACAAGGAGTGTGCTCATTGACAACAATGTTGGATGATTCCTCAAATTGTTGATTTTTAACATTATACACTCTATAAGCAATAGAAGTTGAGGAATATCCAACAAAGATAACATCATCTGACTTTTCATCAAATTTTGCTAAGTTGTCTTTTATGTTAAGTATGGTGCACCTGCTGTTAAAGGACCTAAGAGAGCCAATGAACGGTGGTCTCTTGTTTCATAGCTCATGCGGGGTCTTTCCATGGGACTTAACAATGAGAACCCTGTTCTACACATAACATAAAGTGCTGACTGCATGTACCCAAAATATTAGAGGAAGCTTTGAATCAGCTAACATAGTTCTTGCAGCCTCAATAAGTGTCATGTTCCTCCTCTCAACAACACCATTTTGTTGAGGAGTTCTAAGAGCACTGTATTGTCTGGCAATCCCTTTTGAGTTATAGAATGAGTCAAGAACTTGATTCTTAAACTCAGTCCATTGATCACTTCTAATGATTTTTACCTTGTGATCCTTCTGATTTTCAATTTTAAGAATAAAAGATTTTAAAATTAACATGGCACATTCTTTTATATCAAAGAGTTGACTCATCACCATTTGCTTTGGAAAGAAAGCATGATACTTCACCCAGTGGGGAAGCATTGTTCATATCCAGCTTGTACATATCCCCTTTCCTGGGAGATCTAAGAAGCACCAATTCCTAAGGAATTATCATCCCGAGTTTAAGGATAGTGCACTCATGCTCTGTGAAAAGCATTTAGTGCCTTTGATTACAGAATTGAGAAACACTTAAGAGATTGTGTTCAAGCTGTTTGATAGAATTTATTTTGTCAACTTTTAACTTACCATTGGATACACTACCTCTACCAGAAATGTATCCTCCAGTTTCACCTCCAAACTGAACAGGACCTCCATCAAAATGTTCAAATTGTTGTAGGAGAGATCTGTTCTCTGTCATGTGCCTGGAGCATCCACTATCAATCCATATATTTTCATTCTTGTCATGTGGATGTCCCTGCACATAAGGCGAAAAGATTAGTTACTATTGGAAACCCAAGCCTTGTTGGTCTTTGGCTCTTCCAATGTAGATGATATAATTGAACCAAAATGTATGCATGGGGGTTCAATTATGGTTTGTGAAGAAGAGGCTTGGGCTGTAGCAACTTTTTTGATCTTCCATTCCATCCTCTGGTTGATCAGTGTGGATGAGCCTGATGAGGCTTGAGCAACATGACTTGCTTCCGAGGCTTCTTTCTTCTTGGAAGAAGTTTTCACCACCTTTTCTTCCGAAGCAGTCTTCTTCTCAGAAGATTTCAAAGGATTCTTTTTGTTTCTTTGTTTGTTCTTTAGCTTTTCTTCCAAAGCTATTTTCCTTTCGGAAGAATAAGTTTCTTCCGAAAGTAACTTGGCTTTGGAAACAAGCTTTCCTTTCCTTAACACTTGGACCATATGGTAAGGTCCAAATGTGAAACCATCCTTGACTCCTTCTTTCTTAACATTGGTTGTATAATGTGTGCTTGCTGGATTGTAGTAACAATCTTTAGCCATGTGGTAATACAGACCACAGATTATGCACTCAATGTTATTCTTGATGGGGGCATGAGGGATGTTGTTTCTTGCATTTCTTTTCTTCTTCAACAGCCTTCCCCTTTAATTTCTGATCCTTCAGCTGGATTGGAGTGCTGGTACTACACTCTTTTCCTGAATCAGAACTTCCAACCACTTGGAATCCATCTGAGATGAATACACCCTTTTCCTTGAGTCTATCTTTAACTTAGTCTCAGCTACCTTCTTGGCAGTTTTTCTTGCTGCCCTGATTTTGTTCTTTCTAGATTTGGTGGTTAGGGGTTGATCAACAACTATGGGGATGAGGTTTTCTACCTTATCCTTCCCTGTGGTGTTCACCATTGTTATGTCATTCTTCTATTCATTAGGTTGTGGGTCAGCAGTTGGAACCTCTTGCTCATCAGTATCACATCTTAGCTGTCTAGCATACATATAAGAGTGTGGTGGAGCAATTTCATTGGTTCCCAACCCACTTTTATTTTGATAACACACCTTTGAGTGGGAGGATGATGCAATGATGGTGTTGAAGTTATGTTCTTGAATGACATACTTCTTTGCTTTAGCCTCAGCCAACTTAGATATTAAATCTTTTATTTGAGCCCTATAGTTGGAATGTTCATGTTTTAAAAAGAACACAGTTTTCTCTAACTCTTCAATTTTGAGTTTGTAGTCAGATTCTGCTCTCTTAAAATTAGATTTTAATATGTTTAAGGACTCAATATCAAATTTAATCTCCATGTTGTAGTCCCAATACAACTTAACCTTAGCAATACATGTTGGAGTACAGAGATGTTCATACACCTGACTGTCTTCAGTTCCAGCCATGAGAGCTTGAGCAGGAATGACATCTTGCACCATGAAGCTCCAATCAACTTCTTGAGCAACAGCTGCAGTCTGTTGTTTAGTAGGTTTGGTTGTAGGTTTTGGGGTAGCAGGGTGTTGGGAGGCTTGAGCTACTCCTGGATTAGATCTAGGAGCCTTGCATTCCCTTACAAAGTGACCAAGCTGGTTGCAGTTGTAGCACTTGGCCTTTGACTTATCAAACCCAAATTTGCTATTGGTTGGGTTTTGAGGGAATTGCCTTCCAGTTATTTTAAAGAACTTCTTTGCTCTATAGGTCAGAAGAGCCATCTGCTGGACAATGTCCATATACTCAACATCATCTGGGCTAAAACACTCTGGATCATCAAAGCAGATTGAAAATCTCCAGAGTGCTCACTCCCTGAAACAAAAGCACAACTATCCTAGAAATGATTTTGTGTTGGACCAAAAGAACCAATGAGCCTGATCAGAAAAACCTTTAAGTCCCACAGACATTATAACAACTGAAGTAGTCTGCAACAACTGAAGACATCAACTGATAACAAGGTCTGAAGACAAAGTCTGAAGTGAAAGAGCTGAAGACAAAGTCTGAAGTGAAAGAGCTGAAGACAAAGTCTGAAGTAAAAGAACTGAAGACAAAGTCTGAAGACAAAAGCTGAAGACAAAGACTGAAGACCAAGTTTCAGATGTTGTCACAACAGCTGAAGAAGACCTCTTCAGTAGTTGTGATGGTTTCCTTTCAGTAGTTGTATTTTCTTTTCTGTACTTGTAGTTTCAGTAGTTTTATGTTTCTTCGTGTACTTAGCATACTCTGAGATGTTCTCAGTTGTTGTGAACATTCTCAGTAGTTTGCTTACTTTTAGTAGTTTGTAATAATTCTGTAAGACGTCACTATCAAGTGACATCAGCAGACGTCACATTCCTTTATATAAGGAATGCTGACCTAATTGTAATCTGTGCAGCTTAGAAAAACCTCGCAGCCGCCATACTGAAGCATGTGTGCATGAATGTTATTATCCCTTTTGCAGAAAACCCTATTTCTCTATAACCGTGTACTGTTCCATTGAATATCTATTGTGTTCTTGCAATATTTGTCTAATTCTTGTTCTAATTCCGCTGCGATTCAACTCTAATTGATCAAACTTAGATCACTGATCCTGACAAATGGTATCAGAGCGGGTTAATCATTGATCGGTTTAACAATTGATCATTGAAACTGCTATTTCGATATCTAAAGTTTGATCGAATTAGCATATTTGCAAGAATTGGTTATAGAGATTGATTTTCTGCTGCTTCTGGTTATTCTGTTTGAGTTTCTTCTTGGTTCATATTGAGTTTGTTGTGTTTTTGTGCTAAATCCGTTGAAACTTGATTGTTTTGGTTTGAATCTGAGAATGACTACTCCTTCTACTGACCCTCACAATACTGGCTCCTCAACCAAGCCTCCGATGCTGGTTAGGAGTGAGTATAACATATGGCAACGAAGAATGCTCCATCATCTGTCTGTTAACAGTTCAAGATGTTGGACATCTGTGGTTCATGGTCCACACAAGCCTATGGTGAACAATCCGGAGACCAACCAAATGATTCCGAAGAAGAAGGAGCAATACTCAGATGAAGATCGTAAACTGTTTGAGATTGATGCTAAAGCCCATGGAATTCTGGCCATGGCACTGCCGAATGAAATCTATTCTGGGCTTATGCATCATGAAACTGCTCATGACCTCTGGAATGCTTTGAAGGAACAATTCGGAGGAACTGATGAGGTCTTAGCAAACAATAGAGAAATCCTCGCCCAACAATATGAGACATTCTCTTATAGGAAGGGTAAGACACTGACTCAACAGTTTGAGCGTTTCTCCTGCTTGATCTCTGAGCTGAAAATGGTCAAGCATGAGTATACTAACAGCCAGATGAATAACAGATTCCTCAGATCACTGCCTGAGAGATGGGACACATATACCATTGTCCTACGCTCCAGTGCAAATCTGGATAGCCTATCTCTCACCCAACTCCATGGGAAACTGCTTACATTTGAAAGAGAGATAGAGCAGAAAAGGAAACTGGCATCATCAGGAAAGCTCTCTGATGACTTTGTACCAGGTAACACTGCCTTGGTCGGTCATGAGTCAGAATATGCTGGATCAGAAAGTCATTATGATGAGCATATAGATTTCTCTTCAAACAGTTCTGATCATGCATTTGTTAGTGTTGACAGTCATTCTGGGTGTAATAGTGATAATTTATGCTTTATCATGGATGATTTGCAGGGTATTGCTGATGATGATTTAGAAGAGATGGATATTTTGAGCAAATGGCCCTGATCAATATCAGATCTCAAAAGTTCTACAAGAGAACTGGTAGGAAATTTCCAGGACTCTCTGGCAAAACCAAAGTTGGTTTTGACAAGAGTAAGTTGAGGTGTCACAAATGCCACAGGCTTGGGCACTTTGCAAGAGAGTGTAGATCAACTAGATCTAACTCCTCTGCACCCTTTGTGACCTTTCCAAGCAATAGTTCACAAAACAAAGGGCAACATCCTGCTAGTTCTGGTCATCACTCACAACCTCAATCTCCTGCATACTTTGTCCCTCAGGGTCCAATGCCATATCCTTATCCCTGCTATTACATGCCACAGCCAAATCCAGTTCATGTCCCTATAGCACAACAACCTCAAGCCCTACCTGAGCCTCAACCATCTCCATCACAATCTCAACCTCATCACAGCTTCTTCACACCAGAAGTTATTGACTGGAGCAGCTTACCAGATGATCCTTCTGGTTTCAATGAGCAATTATCTGCTGGTGCTGGTCAACATGGTGGTGAACATCCTTTTGGGAATCTTGCTCTCATGGCCCTGGAGTCTACTGAGGGTTCCTGCTCAGATGCTTCATCTTCATAGGTAACCCAGGTATCTTCTGAGGCTAAAGCCAAGTTATGTTCTGAATCATGCATAGCTGCCTTTGTCTCTATTAGAGAGGCAAATGTAGCTTTAATCAATCAAAATCTTGAGCTTGAGAAAACTATTTCCAAAAGAAAAGATGAGTATGTGTCTGCACTTAATGACAAAGATGATGAGATTTACAAGCTTAAATGCCAACTTAATGATGAAAAGGCTAAGGTAGAGGTCATACTCGAGAACCACAGAAGTCTCAAAGAGACACTTGCAGCTACCCAAGTTGAGTGTGACCGCTGGGTAACATCCTGCAAGGGATTTGAAATGCTTCTCAGCAAGCAAACAGCTTCAAATGTGAAGTTTGGAATAGGTTACAATCATACTGCACCACCTACTGATTTTACTTCAAAATCAATAGTAAAATCTGAAGGTGAAAGTAATTTCCAAACCACATCATCATGTGATTCATCCTCAAATGATAATACAAAATTAGAGGATGAAGTCAGTGTTAAGATCTCAGCAAATCAATTGCCTGATGGTTTAAATGCTGATAAACACATGAAGCTGAGAAATTCAGATGTTGTTCCTCAAAGTACTCCAAGTACTGAAGGGCAAGTCACAACATCTGAAAAGCATTTCAAATCTGATGAAATAAAAGGATTAACAACTGCTGAGGAATCTATCATACGGTCTTTCAGGACGGATAGAGAACAGCTGAAGAACAAGTCTTCAGTTGTTACCGATCCTTCAGTACTTAACACAAGTACTGAAAGGAGGAAAGTACTGAAGATCACACCTTCAGTAGTTTCCACTTCAGCAGTTGATCAATCCAAGATGAAGAATAAGCCATGTGAAATATGTGGTAAATTCAATCATCTATCTGATGAATGCTGGTACAAAAAGGGTTCCAAACTCAACAGAGATAAGCTCATTAAAGAAGAGATAAATAAAATGAAAAATGAGTTTGAAACCAAGTTTGTACCATAGTCATCTCAAACTGATAAACCCAAGGCCTCACCAAAATCCAAAAAGAAGGATGGGGTTTATCAGAAAACAGCTGATAGTGTTCCTCATGATAAACATCAGACGAAGTCTGTGAATTTCAAGAAGGAGGAAATGGTGGGTCACAGGAACTCATCAAAAACAAGTACTGATGTGTAAATGAGCTGAAGGCTTTAGCAACAAATCAGACACAACTTGTTATGATGGTTCAGCATTTGTTGGGGAGAGTTAACCAACTAGATGCACCTGTGATCAAACCACTGAAAAGGAAATCCAAGCCCAAATCTAAGAATTCCATTTCAGCACCATCTCCACCTTCATCAGTTGTTAATCATGAGAAACAAGTTATGGTTAAATCTGTTGATGAAAACAGACCCAAAACCAAAAAGGTTTGGGTCTCTAAAGCTAACTAGTTTCTTATGATAAATGTAGGGTTCTTCAGCATGCCAAAGAAGCATCTGGTATGTAGACAGTGGAGGATCTATGCATATGACTGGGAGCAGTTCTCTTTTTAATGACTACTCTCAAGGAAAGAAGGGATTTGTCTCATTTGGAAATGATGCTAAAGGTTACATCATCGGGAAAGGATTTGTGTCAAATGGAGAAATCAGATTTGATGATGTTAACCATGTGGAGAATCTCAAGTATAATCTACTGAGTGTCAGTCAGATGTGTGATAAAGGGCATGTTGCACTTTTCACAAGCCAGAACTGCCGGATTCTGTCTTCCAAAGTTCTGAGGCTGATTGACAAGGTATTGGATGAACATACTCTCCTGAAGGCCAACAGGATAGGAAGAGTATATGCCTTGGATTTGTCAAAGAAGATTGATATAAAAGGTCATCCTTGCCTGTTCTCCAAGGCCTCTCCTCAGGAATCTAAACTGTGGCATAGAAGGCTGGGTCATGTTAATCTAAAAAACATGAATCAGCTGATCCATAATAGTTTAGTGAGAGATTTACCAATAAAGGACCAAACATATTGAGATCAGACATCATTTTATTAGGGATTGTTTTGAAAAAGGTCTGATTGATCCAAAGTTTGTTCCTAGTGCTGATGAGCTTGCAGACATATTTACTAAGCCTTTGGACAGTTCAACTTTCCAAAACCTAGTGTTAAGGCTTGGTATGCTGCAGCTAGAATAAGTGACAACTACTGATGATCTCAGTCAACAAGTACTGATGAGCATTCGTATACTATTGTCACAAATAAGTACTGATAAGTTCTTTTATCCTCAGTAGTTTTCATAACTACTGAAGACTAAATTACTTAAAAGTATTGAAGTACTCTATCTGTTGAAAAGAACTGATGAAGTTACAACTACTGATGTCAGTCTAACAGATAAGTACTGATGACCAATGAAACGTCTTAAAATCAGACAACGTCTGATATAAGTGTTGAGGTCAGAATGAAACAGCTGATGAGCTAAGAATTGACGACAACAGCTGATGAGAAATTTATCTCTTCAATTGTTTCTACAACTGCTGCTTCACTTCAAACAACTGAAGCCAAAACCATGTCTTTAGTAGTTTCACAACTACTAATGACTAACACCAAGTCTTTAGTTGTTACAACACCTGAAGCCAAAACCATGTCTTCAGTAGTTTCACAACTACTGATGACTAATACCAAGTCTTTAGTTGTTACTTCTGAAAGTTAAAACCAGGTCTTCAGTTGTTTTCAAACAACTGATGACAGTACCGACACTTTCAGTCGTTTTATATCAGCCTTTTCTTACCCTATAAATACCTAAACCTACTTTCAAACGTTTCATTAGCCGTTTTCCGTCCTTCACTCTCTCAACAATGGCGACCATGAAACTCAAACCCAGACACAACTGTGTTGCCTACCTCTCGAAATCGGCTTTCTGGAACAAATTTGATAACGCCATCGATCTTATGGTAGATTCCTAGTACCGAACCGCGTTTCTTCTGAATCCTACCATATACCACGATTCCCTAAGCCAGTTCTGGACCAACGTCTCTGTGCAAACTGGTGAGAATGATAGCCAAATCACTCTCCAGTCGTTGGTCAACCAGAAACAGGTGGTCATCACTCCGGACATCATTCGACAAACCCTAGATCTACATGATGCCACCTGTGTCACAGAATACCCGAAAGGCACAACCGATATGTCTTTCATCAACAACGGGTATGAAGGAGACTTAAGTGCTACCACCATTCTGAAGAAGCACTTCCATGATGCTGAACGTCTTATATTCCACATGGTGAATGTCTGCCTTGCACCAAAAACCTCCTCATGGGATCAGATGTCCTCCCGATGGCAACAGGTATTATACTCTATGTTTGAACGACAAAATCTAAATTTTTCCGAGATAGTTTTTATGGAACTTAAGGATCTGGCCTTGAAACCTGTGGCAAACAGATGGATATTATATCCCAGGTTTCTCATGGCCATAATTTTAACACAGCTAAAATCAGACTGCCTTGTTGGCCTTGGAGTCCCTGCTCCGGCTGTATTGCCTGAAGTATACTCCAGGCACAACTCTGACCCTACAATGAAAGGGGCTGCCCGGCTGCTAAAACCCAAGCAGCGGGAACCCACAGCCTCCACTTCCAGATCCAAAGTCCCCACCAAACCCTACACCAAAAAGCCCAAAAAGGCTACTCAGGGAGATGAGTCCCCTGAGGATGCCCCTGTAACACCAATACAGGAAACACTTACTAGTTCTAACCCCCCAGTAGTGTCAAAGACTCCACCAGCCCTAGCCGCTCAGGCATCCTCTCAACAGGATCCTGATGCAACCATAATTGGGGATACCACAATGCTGGAACCTATCTCAATTGAGAAGGTTACCATTGAAGAGCACCAGTCACCCCGGGTGCAATCTGCTTCAAACCTATCTCCACATGCAACCGCCCCTCAAAGCCCAACCATTATAGTTGCACAAGTGCTGAGTCAGCTGCATTCCTCTCCTCCTCTCCAGAAACCAATTACAATGGGGAGAACATCAACAGCTGAGGAAGAGGACCAAAATGCTGCTGATAACCCACAGCACAGGGGTTATAATGTTCAATCTCCCAGTGTAAAGGAGGAGGTTAGAACATCTGGTGAGGCTGCCACTTCTACTGATTCAGCAAATGAACAGGATGCAGTTGGTTACATCTCTAAGACCTCACCAGAGGCAACTGCCGATGAAGGACTCAGTCCTGAGGCAGGAAGTCCCCAGAACCAACAACAAGGGGCACATGTTACAACTGATCTACACTCAGGGCATGTACATCCTGATTCAATCAGGAGGTCAGGTGATTCAGCAAAGACTGATGATGACCTGGGCTTTTTCTTTGATGTCTTAGCCCATAACACAATCCTTGAGGCTGAGGTGAGCAGACTCAAAGAACTGCTTGCCAAAATGTCTCAGGATCAAAGTCCATCTGCCCCAATAAACCCACAGATGGCACCTTCATCTGAAGGTTCACCAAACACTCAGCCACTACACTCAACTGAGCCACCAGCCACTGCTTTTGGCACCACCTCTCAGGGACAGAACCCCTCTGAGCAGATGGTTGCTACCTTTCAACATTCCTTACCTCTCATCACTCCCATCATCAATGAGATTGTGCATAAAGCCATCGACGAAAGGATCTCCTCAAATCTACAAACACTTGTTGATGATGCTGTGCTAAAGAAGCTTTCTACCATTCAAACCCCTGAACCCAATGCACCCAAAAAGGGGGAGTCTAAGGCAGTGAAAGAAAGAAAGATAAAGAGAGTGGAAGATGAGAAACAACAAGAGAAAGAAAAGGAGTTAGAAAAATAAAAACAGCTGATCACATACAAGAGAAAGAAAAGTGCTGAAACTCAAAAGCCTGATGAAGAGAAATCATTGGAAGATCTGATTAAAGAAGCTGATGAAGCTCACAACAGATCAATGGACAGAATAATAGACCAACTCTTCAGACAAGGCTTTGATACAGCTACTTTAGACACTGAGATCAGAAGGCTGGAGATTAAAGAGATACAAGAGAGATGGGCCAGTTACAGTGTGATGGAAAGGGAGAGGTTGGAGATAATGATCAGGTTTATTGCAAAATACTTGGGAAGATCATTAATTGAGATTAAATCATGGACCAGAGACAGTATTCTGGCAATAACCACCAGAATCTGTGCTTCTGAAGCATTCAATAAGGGGTTGATCATCGAAGCCTTAGATGAAGCAGGGGCTGCGAAGAGAACTGATATGGCCAAGCTTTCCAAAGCCAAACTTACCACAAAAATGCTAGATCAGCCTTTCCAAACTCCCACTCAAAAAAAACCAACACCACAACTCTCCAAACCAACTCAACCCTCAAAACCAACTCCCTTATCCCAAAAACCACCTCAAACCATATCCAGTGATGCACCCAGAAGGAGGAGAAGGGTGTTGAGGATGGTAGAAGAAGAAGAAGAAGATGATGAAGAAGACAGTCTGCCAATCTCTGCTGTTCTAAAATTACCTGAGCCCAGAAGTCAACAAATGATCACACCAGACTTTCAGAGGCAAATGGTGAAAGTTAAGATTGAAGAAGAAGAACAGCAGAAACAGCACGATGAGCAACTTTTGAAGATGATTGACAAAGAGTTTCCTCAGTCATCATCTATACAAGCCATGAAGAAACACGCTCAAAGGCTGTATGCTCTCAGGTATACCTTTCAATATCAAAAGGAGAGAGTAAGGATTTGGCCAGGCCCCAGGGTTAGTTCTAGAATTCATAAGAAATCCATACCAAGTAGATACAATGGCCAAGTGAGAAAGACCATAGATGCTGCTATTATGTTGGCCATTGTAGTCTCACCCTGGGAAATACTTGAAGACTTCAAGAGAGCCTACAAGTCAAAGATGACCCCTCAAACTCTAATGGAGAACAAAATGGTCAAGAAGGGGTTGTTATACAAGAGGCTTGAAGAGATCAAGAAAAATGAACTCCAGTTGTTATTAGAAGGGACTCACGTAGATGAATTTGCTTACAGAGAGATAACAACTGTTGAGTTGAAAAATGGAAAGACGATAAAGTACTTATCAGAGTACTATGGCCCAGAGTTCTTCTTCGAAGGAGAAGCAGAAGAACTCACTAAGGAGGAACAAGTTGTTCTCCTTGAGGCCTACGTCAGAGAGTCTTATAGACTCATCAATGGGAAGTAGGTTTCATGGTTGGGATAACAGCTCTGTGTCCAGTTTCCCCAAGACAGAGTTCCCTTCCATCCTTTGACATTCACATCTACGGAAACCTGTTCCCTGGCCTGTGCTTATCTGATATCTCTGAAGCTGATCAAGAGAGTATTTCTGCCAAGAATAAGTGGGACCTCAATAAGCTTAAAGGTTTTGGCTGCATTGGTTCAGGGGGAGTTTGTTGGACCCAAAGAACCAATGAGCCTGATCAGAAAAACCTTTAAGTCCCACAGACATTATAACAACTGAAGTAGTCTGCAACAGCTGAAGACATCAACTGATAACAAGGTCTGAAGACAAAGTCTGAAGTGAAAGAGCTGAAGACAAAGTCTGAAGTGAAAGAGCTGAAGACAAAGTCTGAAGTAAAAGAACTAAAGACAAAGTCTGAAGGCAAAAGCTGAAGACAAAGACTGAAGACCAAGTTTCAGATGTTGTCATAACAGCTGAAGAAGACCTCTTCAGTAGTTGTGATGGTTTCCTTTCAGTAGTTGTATTTTCTTTTCTGTACTTGTAGTTTCAGTAGTTTTATGTTTCTTCGTGTACTTAGCATACTCTGAGATGTTCTCAGTTGTTATGAACATTCTCAGTAGTTTGCTTACTTTCAGTAGTTTGTAATAATTCTGTAAGACGTCACTATCAAGTGACATCAGCAGACGTCACATTCCTTTATATAAGGAATGCTGACCTAATTGTAATCTGTGCAGCTTAGAAAAACCTAGCAGCCGCCATACCGAAGCATGTGTGCATGAATGTTATTATCCCTTTTGCAGAAAACCCTATTTCTTTATAACCGTGTACTGTTCCATTGAATATCTATTGTGTTCTTGCAATATTTGTCTAATTCTTGTTCTAATTCTGCTACGATTCAACTCTAATTGATCAAACTTAGATCACTGATCCTGACATTTTGTTGAGCCTGTTGAGGCCTGGGTGTCTCAGGGAATGTGATGTATGGCCCAGAAGAGGATGATGGCTGCTGGGGGTAGTTCAGGTACAATTAGGGCTGGGGAGTTCTCGAACCTTTAGCAACATGTAAAGCATTGCTAACAGGAAGGTTTGAGTTTCTATTCATCTGATGGCCTTTCTGAGTTTCCATCTCCATACGGTATCCATCAAGGGTTCCATATAGTTCAGTCATGGTGAGAGTGTTGAGATTCTCAGTTCTCTTGATTGAGACACAGTAGAAAGTCCACTCATGAGAAAGTGCACTGATGAATTTTCTCACTATGTCTCTCTTCTCAAGAACCACTCCCATAGACTGAAGAGAGGTGATCAAGTCCATGTACCTAAAGTATTGTTGGCTCAAGGTCTCACCAACAATGTATGTGAAGTTCTCAAACTTTTGCTTTAGCATATCTTTCTTGGTCTCCTTGGATTCAGTAGAACCAAAGTACATCAGATTCAAAGCATCAAATAGTTCTTTGGTAGTCTCGCATTGCTTAAAGCCTACCATTATGGAGTTTGGTATAGCCTTTAGCAACACAGTCATGGCTTTGCAGTCAATGTCCATTTTCTTGAAGTCTTCGTCAGAGTAGTCTTCAACAGCTTTCTCAATCATGGCACCATTACCAGCTAGGGATTCTACCTTTGGTTGGTAAGGACCATGAGTGACTGATCTCCACATGTGGCTGTCTTGATACCTGATAAAGCCTTCAATACATTTGCACCAGGTTCCAAAATCATCAGGGGTGATGATAGAAGCTTTGGTCATGGTTCCCATCTCAGACTCAGAAAATTTCTAATTAAGAGCCATTTGAGTGAAGTGAGTAAGTGTGAAGAAACAAGGGTGATTTAGGATGGTTAGATCTCATAATCAAGAGCCTAAAAAGCTCTAATACCAATTGCAGGATCGGAGTTGGTTTCACAACAAAAGTTTACCTCACAAACTCACTTAATCTCACTCGGTTTGATGAAGCAGAATCTCTAACAAAGTTCACAAGTAATATAATAAGTTAATGAAAAACAAATGAATACAAGAGTAGTTTTCAAGATACTTGTATATATTACTTCTTAACTCAGTATTACAAGACTCTTACAAGCATGATTTACAAAGTTAAAATAAAAAACTATATATACTACTATCTACACCGGTTATACTTGGATAACCAGCTGGAATTTACAACTAAACAAATACTACATTACTAAAAGTAAAGTATCTAACATAAACTATTATTCTAGATTAGGTAGTCATAACAGGCCCATGACTTACCTTTTGGTCACCAACTAAAAGTGGCAACTATACTAACTGATAATGGGTGAACAGTAGATAAAAGTATGGTCAACTACATGGGCGTGGGAAAGCGCCATGCAGTATATCAGAAGTTGCAGCAGATGTCAGACAAACCATACTTATATCTACTGGTTCATAGTTGGTTCTTCCGAAGCTATATGGCTTCGAAAGAATAATTTCTTCCGAGGCCATTTATACTTTGGAAGAATCAACTTCTTCCGAGTCTTTTGCAAGTCTTTAAGACTTTATTCTTTGGAAGACTTTGTCTATAGGATCTTCTAAGTTGTATACTTCAGAAGGAGAACTACTTAGTCTTGGAAGACTGAGTTCTCACTTCGGAAGTTTTTCAACCTTGAGCTTTGGAAGATCTTTGACTTGTCTTTGGAAGAGCAGCTTTGTCTTCGAAAGACCACTTCAATTTTACATCAAAATCTTCTAAGTGTTGTTTTGGTTGCACGAGCCTCATATGATCCAACACTAATGTTCATTAAAAAAAACCTATTTAAAGCATTCCAATTGTCTCACTTGACAAGAACCGTACTCCCGGAAGCAATCAAGAAAACCTAGCCACGCATCATCTTTATTAAATCTTCAATCTTGCAACAAATGATGATCAATGATGATATGGAGGATGTTAGAAAGCTTCAAAGAACCCAAAATCTCCTTCAATTTGCTAGATTTCATGTAGGGGAAGATGTAAGGATTATACTTAGAGGCTGATGCAACCAAAGAGCTCTCAGGATGCACATGTGAAGTATAAGGATGTTACTTCGGAAAATTTGATACAACTTAACGAAATACACTAAGTATTAAATCTTCTGAAGCCAAATGACCATTTCTTCAAAAGCCAAAGATGAAGTCTTCTGAACCCTAAAGACAAAGTCTTCCGAAGCCAATCGACTGATTTCTTCCGAAGGCATAGAAGACATGCTTTATCTGACTTACTTTTGACAAAAGCTAAACCACTTTTCACTGCCATCTGAAAAGACTTACCAACTTATATGAGTTAATTAAAAGTACATACTTTTGCCAACTGTGGTATATGGTCATAATGTTTGTAACTTTCTACTTATGTACTTTTATCCTTTTTGTATTATATTAGGATGTGAACTTTGGCATGTCATAGTCACTGGTTAAAAGGCAATCTGCCTTTTGACTTTACATTGATCTTGTTGTCTAGATTAGTGTTTACAACTGGCCTTCAAAGTATGGCTGGCTGTAGGATATAGTATAAAGTATCTCAAGTACTTTTCATTAGAATTAAGCTTTGTAACACTTTGTAAGAACTTGAGAGCAATATACATCATTCTTAAAAATCATATTATTGTGTTCTTGTTCTTGTTCTATTCTTCACTTGTGTTGCTTGTTTCACCATAATTTGGTTCCCTATTTGATCTGCTAAGTGTTGTAACTCTCTCCTAACACTTTGAAACTATTGCATTGACCCCCTTCAATGGTACTGCAATTGGTGTTAGAGCATTTTAGGCTCTTGATTGTAAGATCTCACCATCTTTAATCTCTTTAGTTTCATAAAACACTTACCAGCTCAAATTGCAGCTCTCATAAAAGCTGATATGGAAACCGGTATAATGACAAAGTCTCCACTGACCACTCCTGATGACTTTGGTACTTGGTGCCAACGTATGAAAGGGTTTATCAAGTCTCAAGATAGCAAGATGTGGAGGTCTGTTGTCACAAGACCTCACATCCTAAGCACCACTTCAGCTACTATTGGTGGTGGGATGATACCAAAGGAAGTGGTTGACTCTTCTAAAGAAGATTGGAAGAAGATAGACATAGATCAAAAGGCCATAACCTCTCTTCAAACTGCTCTTAGCAACTCTATATATAGAGGCTTCAAGAAGTGCAAAACTGTTAAGCAGCTCTAGGATGCATTGAAGCTTATGTATGAGTGGTCTAATGATGTTAAAGAAAACAAGAAGGACCTCATGAAGCAGCCGTTTGAGGATTTTACCTACAAGATAGGTGAAACTCTAACTCAATAATACTTCAAGTATGTTGAAATCATAGATACTCTCATGGATGTTGTAGTCAAGCTTGAGAATAAGGATATTGTGAAAAAGTTCATGTTCTCTCTTCCCAGACAATGGACTCACTACTATATGGCCATTAAGAGAAATGAGAACCTCTCTACCCTTACTGTCACAGAGCTATATGGTGTCCTCAGTGGCTACCAGATGGAGATGAACATGTAGAATCCATCAAGCAGCTCTTCCAGCAATCAACAGATTTTACCCCTCCATGTGGTTGAAAGGGATAGCAGAGAACCACAGCACCATCTTATTTGCTACCCTAACAACTTACAGAAGGGTCCTTTTATCACCTTCCCTGAGATACCAAGGGAGAGCTACATCCAAGGAATCACATTCCAAGAGACAAGCTTATCTGAAGCCTTTATGTCTGCTGATGAAAGTTGTGGAAACTTTCTCTTCACTCTTAAAGACTTGGATTGTATCCATCCAGATGATCTAGAATACATGGAGATAGTCCAGCAAATGGCTCTTCTCACTCATAGAGCTACAAAATTCTACAAGAGAACAGGAAGGAAGTTTTCCAGCAATGTGGCTAGTGGAAAGTTTGGACTGGATAATAGCAAGGTGAAGTGTTACAACTGTAACCAAATGGGACACTTTGCTAGGGAGTGCAAGGCACCAAGGACAAATGGTGGCCAAGCATAATCCAGACCAAACTACACTAATGTAGCTCTCAGATCTGAGAAGCCAAGCCAATCAAAACAACAAGCTACTATTGCTGTTGAAAAAAGAGGCTTTGACTAGAGCTTTCAGGTTGAAGATGTTTCCCCCAACCAAGCACTGATGGTTGACCATGAAGAAGCCAAGGTTTTAGAACATCTCTATACACCTGAATTCATTGCTAAAGTTAACATGTATAGGTCCTATAACTTGGAAGTGAGATCTGACCTTGAGTCCTTAAATATTTTTAAAGTTGATTTCAAAAGAGCAGAAAATAATTATAAACTTAAAATAGAAGATTTAGAGAAAATAATTTCTACTCTTAAGCATGAGCACACAAATTACAGGACTCAAATCAAAGATCTCATAACCAAGTTACCTGAATGCCAGGCTGAGCTTGTGATCAGCAAATTCTTGTCCTTAGAGCTGTTCCCTTTGTTCCATCTACCTCTCGCTGGTGTAGTCCGAACTATAATGCTTATAAAAAGTAAAGGGTAACCGATCTTAAAGTTTTTTACAAAAATGTCTACTCCAACTCAGAATTCATGAAGTCACCTAGAATCCATTCATGAGATGAAAAGAGATCCCTTATATTTTTAGAAAAGACTTTATAACCAGTCTAAATATAAGTACGGCAACTTGTACCCGGTCAGAGACTACTCCTCTCCAAGACAGAAAAATGTGTTTTTGAAGAGGAAACCTTCAAGAACATAATATCCTCATCCTTGCATGCCAAGATTTGTTATCAGAACAGGCAGGGACTGGGTTCAAGTGAGATAGCTCCTCCGCACACACTACTATCTATAAGATCTCCAAGGTGTGGAACTTGTCAAGGTGAGCTACCCTCTGTTGATCCTACCCAAGAAGAAGATGAAGAAGAAGAGGAGATAGTAAGGGATGAACCTGAAGTGAGTGAGAAGTGTTATCTTAAGAAGGGTCACTATTCTTCTTGAGAGAAGAAAGAACCATGGATGACCAAGTCAACAAGAAAGAACTTGATCAAGGCAGCCAAAAGAAACTCAAAGAAAGCCCAAGAAATCAAGGCCACTTTCAATTCAAAGCAAAAACAAGTATTTATCTCTACTAGGTTTGAAGTGGTAAAGACTGAAGACAACTATGGATTCTAGTAACAGGAGTCCTAGTTCAGGTTCAAATCATCCTGGTCAAGAAAATAAGGTTCATCAAATGTGTACCGCTGTTGCACAGCCTAAACCATCTAGTTCCTAGAGCAAGCCTCACCCTAAGAAGCTTGCTACATCATCTGTAAAGGTGAAGAAGGAAATGGAAAGAGATCTAGCTCAGCCTTTTACTCAAAAGAAGCCTCTTAGAAGTATGCATGTTGAATGCATCATGTGTGGTGGTACCTCTCACTTTGTTAAAGATTGCATGTACAATCCCAAGAGTACCATCCATATGAACAAGAAGAAAACTTCTGAGAACAAGACGAAGATAGCTTTGGAAGGAAAAACTTTTCCTTTCGGAAGCTCCAAAGTGAAGAAGAAAATAGGTGGAAAATTACCTTTGGAAGAAACGTTGGTTTTGGAAGAAAGGAATACTTTCGAAGTACTGAAGCCTGCTGTAATGGATGCAAAAGCTTTCGAAGGTCCAGTCTTCAAAACTTTTAAAGTCTTGAAGTCCAAGTCTACTATTCCAAAGATGGTGTGGAAGATGTAGGAAGGCCATATGACTAAAAGTTCTTCAACTACAATAGCAAATGATCCTCATAGCTTGCATATAGGATCAATAACTGTTGAACTTTCTTCAACTCAGTTTGACAAGCCCAAGATCAATAAGGCCTGGGTTTCTAAATGTAACTAACCATCTTTTTCTGTGTAGGAACAACTAAAGACCAAGGGAAATATATGGATCATTGACAATGCCTGTTACAGACACATGACATGCAATGGCTTTTTGCTTCAGAACTTTGATAAAATTGATGGAGGACCAGTTGCTTTTGGAGGAGAATCAGGTGGTTACATCACTGGAAGAGGCAGGGTCACAAATGGT
Source organism: Flaveria sonorensis (assembly GCA_025506505.1). NCBI lineage: Eukaryota > Viridiplantae > Streptophyta > Magnoliopsida > Asterales > Asteraceae > Flaveria > Flaveria sonorensis. The sequence goes on along the minus strand of CM046423.1, from coordinate 15,449,170 downwards.
AAGCTCAACATTGAGAAGGTAAACTATGTCAAGGAGCTTGGATACAATCTTTTGAGTGTATCCTAATTTTGAGATCAGAGATATAACATGCTCTTCACTGAGCATAAGTACATTGTTCTCAAGCCCAGGATGGTCATTCTCAAGAGCATATCCTTCTCAGAACCCCCAGGAAAAGGAACATGTATAAAATGGATTTGCAGGAAACCTCCCCATCTTGAGAAGTTTCTTGTTTTCTGTCTAAAGCCAATAGTGATGAGTCTTTTCTTTGGCATAAAAGAATGTGCCATGTAAACTTTAAGAACATGAATAAACTAATTAAGAATGATTTGGTAACTGGAATGCCAAAGAAAGAGTTTACAAGTGATGAACACTGTGTTGCATGTTTGAAAGGAAAGAAACACAAAGTGTCTCACAAGTCAAAGGAAAAGAACTCTATCACTACTCTCCTACACTTATTACATATGGATCTCTTTGGCCCCACCAGTGTAGTGAGTTTAGGAAGGACTTCATATTGTTTGGTGATCATAGATGATTTCACAGGATACACTTGGGTTTTCTTTCTTAGAACTAAGGATGAGACCCTTGAGATCTTGAGGAACTTCATTCTGAAAATTGAGAATCAATGTGATCACAAGGTCAAAATCATAAGATGTGATCAAGGAACATATTTTAAGAACCAAATCCTTGATACATTTTGTGATAAAAAAGGTATTACAAGACAATATAGGGCTCCTAGGACTCCTCAGCAAAATGGTATTGCTGAGAGGAGAAACAAGACACTTATTAAGGCTACAAGGACCATGCTCTCTGGCTCTGAACTACCCAACACCTTTTGGGTAGAGGTAGTTAACACTGCCTGTTATGTGCAAAATAGAGTTTTAGTAGTCAAAACTCATGGTAATACTCTTTATGAGCTTTTGCATAAAAGTAAACCTTTTATTGGTTTTCTCAGATCATTTGGATGTCTATGCACCATCCTGAATACCAAAGATCAAATAGCCAAATTTGCTGAGAAATCAGATGATGGAAACTTTATTGGATACTCTTCCCAAGCTAAGGCTTATAGAGTATAAAATCTCAAAACTAGAGTAGTTGAGGAGTCAGCCAATGTGATCTTCAATGAGCACACACCCAGTGTGAAAGGTTCTGGTCTTGATTGGCTGTTTGATCTTGATTTAGTTACCAACTGTTTTAACAAATCTTGTGAAGATGTTTTAGGATCTACAGGTAGCTTGTCAACAGAAGATCCTGACCCAAGATTTGAGCTGAGAAGACCAAGTCAAAAATCTATTTCATCTCTAGTGGTTACAAATCCTTTAGTTGGAAATTCAGCATAACAGTGACAAACTCTTCAGCTGACTCATCTGAAGTGCCTACAAATTCTAGCACTGAGGCGCAGAACTCAAATGAGGGTTTTCGATGTATGGGGAGATGGAGGTGGTGAAAGTGATCAAGAATTTCTTGATGTTGATAATTACTCCATAGAAGACAACATCAGTGATGTCACACACTCATTGGATCAAGCTTCTCTTGATAAGTGTGTTGATGTGGTGGGTGATACTCAATCACTAGATCTGAATTTCACCAATTTAGATCTATCCAACCAACTTGTTGTGATTCATCAACTGAGAATCCACAAGTCACATCCTACCACAAACATTATTGGAGATTTTGAGATAGGGGTAAGAACAAGAGGACAAACCCATGACAAAAATTTTTGTCCATACTCTTGTTTCTTGTCCCGGCTTGAGCCAAAGAAAGTTGATGAGGCTCTGAAGGATGGAAGTTGGGTTGAAGCAATATAGGAGGAGCTGCTTTAATTCAAAAGACAAAAGGTTTGGAACCTATGCCCTCTTCCTCATGGGAAGACACCAATAGATACCAAGTGGGTTTTCAAGAATAAGAAAGATGATAGAGGACTTGTCAACAAGAATAAGGCATGACTAGTTGTTCAAGGGTACATGCAAGAAGAAGAAGGAATTGACTACACAGATGTTTTTGCTCCTGTGGCAAGACTTGAAGCTGCTAGGATATTCCTTGCTTTTGCTGCATCCAAGGAATTCAAGGTCTACTAACATGATATAAAGTGTGCCTTCTTATATAGGGTGATATATGAGGAAGCGTATGTCAAATAACCATCTGGCTTTGCAGACTCTGATCATCCTGATTATGTCTGCAAGCTTGACAACACTCTCTATGGGCTGCATCAAGCTCCAAGAAAGTGGCATTAGACACTATCACCGTACCTTGTTTAGAATGGCTACAAGAGGGGTACTATTAATGGAACACTCTTTATTAAAGGAACAGGAAATGACTTGATGCTGGTTCAAGTTTATGTAGATAATATCATCTTTGGGTCAACTAATCCAAAGCTCTGCAAGGATTTTGAGAAGCTGATGAAGAATAGATTTGAAATGAGTGCCATGGGGGAACTCAATTTCTTTCTAGGAATTCAAGTGAAGCAGGATGAAAATGGCATCTTCATAAACCAGTCAAAGTATGTGCAAGACATACTTACCAGATTTCATTTGACTGAGTGTAAGGTTGTTAAGACACCCATAGCTAGAAACATCTCTACAGAGCTATGATTGGGTCTCTTATGTACCTCATAGCCAGTAGGCCTGATATCATGTTTGCCACATGTATCTGTGCAAGATATCAAACTAACCACAAGATGTTACACCCGGTTGCTGTCAAAAGGATTCTTAGATATCTCAAAATTAGGCCTTTGGTATCCAAAGAATTCTAACATCAATCTGTATGCCTATACAGATAGTAACTATGGTGGCTGCAACATATCAGCTAAGTCTACATCTGGGAGATGCAACTTTTTGGTGGAAGGATAGTCTCATGGCAATGCAAGAAACAATCTTGTGTGTCTGCATCAACTGCTAAAGCTGAATACATTACTGTTGCAAGTTGCTGTGCTTAAGTGCTTTGGATTCAGAATCAGATGCTGGACTATGGATTCAACTTCAAAGAGACTCCCATCCACATAGACAACAACAATGTTATCTCCATCACAGAGAATTATGTGCAGCACTCTACAACAAAGCACATCAACATCAGGTATCATTTGATAAGAGATAATTTTGAAAAAGGATTGTAAAACTAGTCAAAGTTAACACAAATGAACAATATGTTGATCTGTTAACAAAAGCTTTTGATGAACAGAGATTTAAGTATCTTGTATTAGCTATTGGAATAATTAACTTTGAGTAGATTTTTCTTAAACTAATTTCAAGATTATTCATCCTTTGAATAAAACTTTTGAAGCTTAATATCTTTCGAAACCAAATATATATTGGAAGCAAAATACTCTAAGTATTTTTCTTCTGAAGCAATTCTTGTAAAGCTAAGGAATATCTTCCAAAGCCAAATTGACTTCAGAAGTTTGAAGAGTTTTCTCAAAACTTCCGAAGACAAATTTCCTTTGGAGGTTTTTCGACTTCTAAGAGAACTACCTTTTGGACACTTTTTTAGAGGTGGGACCGACATCCGAATTTCAAAGTTTATCCTTTTGCATTAACTCTGTCTCAAATCCTACCATATATATATATTCATACAACGATTCCCCCTCTTTTACCTTCCTCTTCATCTGCAAAAGTTCTAACCCTAAATTCACCCACAAACCACCTTTCTTCTTAGCTTTCTTCACTTCAAAACTTTCTAAAATGGTCAACCCTGAACCACGAAATCAACCCAATTTTTCCATGCATTTACACAGGCAACATAATCAAGTTGCTCTATTATCATTAAAAAAAGATCCAAGTTTCTCGGATGTCTTCCATTTCCTTTCTCAATAAAACGACCTCACCCTACTCACTATAGACCCTTCATTGTATGAAGAACAAATCCTTGAGTTCTAGAGGGCCTACCAAGAGGTGATCTTGGAAGGTGAGAAGACACTGTCTGCCATAGTGTAAGGGAGGACAATTTTCATCACCCCAGCCACAATCAACTCTAAACTAAGGCTGGATGATGAAGAAGGAGAGTTGTCCTTCCCCAAATCTGCCGTTAATGAGTCATTTCGGTAGATGGGCTATGAAGGGGACTTCACAGTCAGAAACTTCAAAAAGGGTAAGGTCTCCTACAAATGGAAGTATCTCCTCCATGTTTTCATCCACTCATTATCTAACAAACATAGAGGATGGGACCAGATTCCTAAGAACTTATCCTGCATAGTCCATGGAATGGTTTAAGGGGTCAAGTTCAACTACTCATAGTTTGTCTATACAAACTTGCTTGCAAACTTGGACTCACTAGAGTACTACATGTTCCCTAAATATGTTTAACACATTCTTAATTATGAAGTGGGTTCATAGTTAAGGGGAACATGTGCTACTCTTAAATTGGGACAAATGAAGTCCGACATCTTTAAAACCATGAAAAAGACCACTGTTGTCTTCTCAGGGGTAGAAACAGCCCTGGTCCTAAAAATATTAGAGCTCATTGCTCAAGGTGATAACTTGGCAGCACCAGTCAACGTTGAACCCACACCTTCTACATCTGCACCACCCTCATAGCCTAAATTAACCATCACCTACACCAGAAAATCCAAACAAACCCCTGCTCAGTCTACTCAAATTAAGCAAGTCCCCATACAATCACCCATGCAGGAGGAAGTGGAACCAAGAGCTCCTACTTCCCCTGAGGAGCAGACCACTCCCTTTACTTCATTGATCAGTGTTGAGGTTCCTTATGCTCAGCCTAATGAGCTCATTTCCCAAGCCTTAAGCCATCACTCCGAGTCTTAAAACTCAAGTGATTAGCCTTCAGGGGACAGCTACCACCCCCAGTCGTTAGACTTAAACCAATCCATCCCTGACCTTCAATTCTATGATGATGTATGGGCTGTAGTGAGTACCATGAGTCTTTCTTCTCTCGCCCTACTCAAGGAGAGATGAGTGCTCCTGAATCACCCATATCTAGCCCACATCATCCACCCCAAACTGAGGTGGACTTCCTTGAACATGTTCAGGAAGTCCATATAGAAGAGGCTCTCTCTTTTTCTAGTGATTACATCATTAAGACCTCAACCATGGCAACCCAGCCCATTGACACTACTCTTGAAGCTATCATGGTGCAGGGGAAATCCAATAGCCAAGAACCCTAAGCTGGTGGAGAGGAAGAAGACTTTGGTCCTATTCTCTCATCCCCCTATATTTTTTTTGATGAAGATGAAGGGAGAATACAACTAAAGGTGCAAAAACTGTCTGAAATATACACCTATTTAGTTTCAAAGGTAAGTCACCTGGAATCTCAAGTGGTTACCTTACAAAGGCAGGTAAGTGACCAGCAACTTGAGGTCATCGATCTCAAGGGAAAGTTAGCTGATAGACCTGCCGGGCAAACTCAACCAGGTCCACAAGAACCTGTAGATATGGTGGACCTAAGCCTTAGCTCCCCTGTGTAAGAAGTTGATGCTTCCAAAAAGGGAGAGAAAGTCCTACCTACAATCAAAGAACCTGGGAGTTCTGCTTAGAGTATGGACATAAAGGATTCACCGCCCTCACTTGTAGTTGTTCATACTCAACAACCTCCTCAGGCCCACATTGATGTGGAAACCCTGATTCAAAGCCTATTTGAGGAGGGCATATCAAGAGCTATGTCTACCCCATCTTACCTTGCTGAAAATCCAATAGTAGGATAAAGGTATAATGCTAACAGAAGAGCCCTTGTACCCTCTAGATCTTGGGGACAACAAAAGGTCTTCAATTTCCAAAACCTTAGATACTCTAAGAGCTTCTCTCTAGTTTATCTAACACTTGCCAATCCAAGTTAATCCAGGCAAGCTGAAAGGTTAGCTAAGAGAATTTAAGATAAAGTGCTTAAAGAGTTCAAGAAGAGGACCAAATTATATAGACAATGGCTAGCAGGTAAGAATGTTGGTCAACAGGATACTGAGGCAGACCCTAAGATTAGCTTTGAAGGGGAAACTTTGGTTGAAGGCCCAGTAGTTGAACCTATGAACCTTGAGACAGGAACTGCTTCAGCACCAAGTACCCTCAGTGAGGCACCAGCTGGTGAAGGTGTCTCACTACCTCTCCTGGCCAGTGCTCAAGTTTTACATCAAGAGATGAAGGCCAAAGCTCTCTCCAACCTGGGTCATACAGGCCAATGACTGACAAAAGGAAGAGTAAAATGACCTCTAAGGAGATTAAGGAGGAGAAAAGGGAAGGGAAGAGGAAGGAAAGGGAGAGAGTTCAAGTGAGACCCCTGGCTTTATGCAAGATGCAATCAGGGCTGCCCCCAGGCCAAACACTCAAGAGGATAAGTTGAGGGTAGCCAGATTGAACTACTTGGGGTCTAGGAACTGCAACATAAATGAAATCATCTCTCTTCCCTTGGAGAAACTTAATAAGCTGGCCGACACCAAAGTGTCAAAATAGAGGAAGGAAGCTGAGGCTGCAGAATTGCTCCTCAAAATCAAAGAAGAAAGAAGAAGAAAAAGATTATACAAAGCTCCTACCCTTTCCCCAGTTCAAGAAAGCTCTGAGGCAGAGGCTGTGGCCACTGAACAAGAAACTCAAGTAGGTAGGGAAAAACATAGGCAAAACATGATAACCTACCTGAGTACCACAGGCCTCTATCAGGCAGCATACCTACGTCTTTTGTCCTATGAGTATATAGAGTTTGAGTATCTCAAGCAGCTTGAGCAAGAAGTGTTGAAAGAACAAAAAGCTGCTAAGAGAAAGATGAGTGAAGAGGCTGCAAAGTCAAGAGCCACCATCCGAGCCAATCAGAAGAAGTCTGCAGACAGACTAAAGATAGCGAGCTTGTTGAAGCTGTATGGGTTCTCCAGGAGGAGACTTAGTCCAATGTTTCTATCCATTATGGCTAAGTTCATTAGAGTGATCAAGCAGAAGATCAAGAGGGGTGAGCTGGTTGACTTGCATTCTCCACCAAGTCAGGCTGCACCTGAAGCTGAGGTCAAGGTTGAACCATAAAGATAACACAACTTGTATCTAGTGTTGCGTCTCAGCCAGCTTTATGTTCTGACCCACAACAGGGTCCTGATCCATCTCCTTCTGAATCTGGGAAGGAAAAGGACCCAATTAAGGAGGATAAACAAGAAAAGTCTGGTACACAAGACCAACCTCCTCAGTTAAAATACAGAAAGAGGAAAAGGATGGCCATTAAAAGGGACAAGAAGAAGAAGAAGAAGTCCAAGACATCCACCTCTACACCTCAGGATGAGTCAAAACATCCGAAGGGTGATCAATAAGAGGCTGCTCAACCCACTCCCATCCAAGTAGAGCCTATTGCTGTTGAGTGACCCATCCTATCTTGGGCATTTGCTACTAACCCAGACAAATGGTATGTCACTAGAGATTAAGGGGGTCAAGATGTGTACTTTTGGCAAAACATACTTAACCTTCCTCTGCATGATCTCTATGACATGAGAAGGTACTTTGAAAGTTTAAGGAATCCTGACCTGAAAAGACATACTTTATCTAACTTACTTTTGAAAAAAGCTGAACCATTTGCCACTGCCATCTGAGAAAACTCACCAACTCATATGAGTTGGTGAAAAGTCCATACCTTTGTCAACTGTAGTATATGGTCATAGTGTCTGTAACTTTCTACTTATGTACTTTTATCCTTTTTGTAATATATTAGGATGTGAGCTATGACATGTCATAGTCACCAGTCAAAAGGCAATCTGCCTTTTAACTTTACATTGATCTTATTGTCTAGATTAATGTTTCCAGCTGGCCTTCAAAGTATGACCGGTTTTAAGATGTAGTATAAAGTATCTCAAGTACTTGTTATTAGAATTAAGGTTCGTAACACTTTGTAAGAACTTGAGAGCAATATACATCATTCATATTATTGTGTTCTTGTTCTTGTTTTGTTCTTCACTTGTGTTCTTTGTTTCACCATAATCAGTTCCCTATTTGATTTGCTAAGTCTTCTAACTCTCTCCTAACACTATGAAACTGCTGCATTGACCCCCTTCAACAGTCCTGCAGAAGATGTCTTTTGAATTAGGTTTGATTTGGCTTAAATAACTTTGAGATCCACCAAATCCAGATGTTGGTTCAGCCACCTGCATATGATACGCTAGCCCTAGGTGTATCATACGCCCCCCTCAGGATTCCTACGCCCAACTTTCTATTATTTTTTTCCAAATACGCCCACTAATACGCCGCCCATACACCGCCCGACGTATTATACGCCCATACCCAACGTACCATATGCCGATATGGTCTTCCATTGTGCCTTTTCCATAACTTTTGCTATTTACCACTTCAGTCCTTGTATTTTCGTATTTTGCTTCTTTTCCTGCAAAATAAGCTTTCTTTAGCTCCAAACACCTATAAATCAAAAAACAAACAACTTGAACCTATTCCACCATAATCATGATGTAAAATCACACATTTAAGTTAATTAAACACTGAATTGTTGCCACACATCACATCCCCACTCTTAACCTTTTGCTTGACCTTAAACAAACTTACTTGTAACACTTCACCCTAATTACTCAAACATGCAAAATTATCATGACGTTGTCTGAGTTAAGGTCCCAAAGCATGGTCAGTCTTATACTTTCATCAATTAGAAGTCAAAAACCAACATGTAATATTACTAATGTTTTAAACTTAGAATCACCTTAGTTAGCATAACTACCCTTTGCTTCAAACATTCATGCATTCACATCTCATAATGAACACTCCTCTCGATTTGTTTTATGGACTAGTGATTATATACTAGTTAGGCTAAGGGTTTGGAACTCTCAAACCAAGAATGTACATCTTCATCATAAGCTCGTATTTTACCAATATCTATCCTCTAATTGTAATCATATCACAAAATTCTCATACTATTTTTCGTTGCTTCATACTTTGGTCATTTTTATCTCATATTTAGCTTTTCTCTCTCTTTTTTTTCAATAATAATAATAAAAAAAATTTCAGAACCAATCATACTGTTATTGAACTACTACTGATATGACACTTCTAGGCATGTCATGGATTGGAGTTCACCACCCGAGGTTGCATAAAAATGCTAAGGCTTATTGCTTCGAGCTTATTTAAAGACAAGTTGGGGCTCAACATGGTGTCTAAAGGACGATTATCAAGGTATGGGATTCAAACAAAAAGGTTTAAAAACTAGTTCATTCCCTCTATCATATTTATGCACATATTGGTTTCTGATCTTGATATGCATAAATTACACGAGTTCTAACTTAAATGCATATTATGGTCTCACTCATTATGAAAAAATATAAAGCAAATCACAATATGCTATGAATTGCTCAACTAGGCTCAAGTTCTTATAGAAACGGTGGAAAAGGGTCAAAATATGAAGCACGTATGTACTCTACCATCCAGTTTATTATGCCTCCTAAGAATTCTACCTAATTTTATAAAAACTAATGATGGGAGTGCTTTTCTATAATTTCAAAATAACCATGCTAAGGGATCTATACATGCATAAACAAGTGATAATTAGACATGTATAAGAAATTTTGGGTCTCATGCACAATTAAGCTTATTTGAAGATTTATTTTTCAAAAAAAAAAGGTTTAATTTTTCTTATTTCTCCCATTATCCCCATACTTGAGATATATTGTCCTCAATGTATGGTGGTCACAATTAGCATTTTCATAATATAAGAAAGTAGATCTTAATTTCATCCTATTATTGCAAAACAAGACTATTCATTGTGAAGGAATACAGTATTCCATATCCTAACATATTATCAGTCAATATCAACAAAAACATAAAAAGAATATTGTTTAAAATTAAAGTAGTGGCAAGAGCACATGGACCTGATTACAATCATTATCGGAAGCCTTCATCAACCGATTTGTGCCTCCCAATACTTGAGTGCTTGCGTCTCGTGATTGATTATCAAAACAAAACAAAAACACACAAACTAATAGAAGAATTAAAACCCACTTTCATAGGAATCACGGTTGCATTTAGCATATGAAACAAGCCTTTAAACCCCTCGGTAGACCTGAGTGGACGAGTTGTAGGCTCGTGAGGGGTTCTAGTGAACACACCCACAAAGTTCTAGGGTTGCCTCTCGCAAGCGCTAAGCTTTAGGTCTTCAGCTAGACCCTACCTGAGACCACTTATGGTTGTCGTATTAAGTGCTTCTCTCCAAATTTCTCTTCAAAAAACTACTTATGCCAGCTTGGTAGATTTTCTTGTCCGCTCCCGTATTGGTCAAACATCTCTTCTTTGACCCTTGAATTCACTTGATCCGGTGGTTTACCCAACTTTACCTTTTATCTTAGTTTTCATTAATTAGTGGCTCCACCTTCATATTCTCCTCCTTTTCCACATTCTTGAGCTCAAACTTATAAGAATCAAAATCAGTCTCCTTGGTGACGTCCTTGCTTACAAGTGAAATGTAAGGAGGAGCACACCCATTAGTTGCATCTATTAGCTACATATGTAATTGATTTTGAAAACATATCAAAAAAAACTTATTGTGTCATGTCAATAATTCCATCTCGACAATTGATTTGAATTTTGGCTGTTGCCAAGAATGGTCAACCTAAAATTACCTTTGATTGTTCATTCCTTACTGGTGCATAATCAAGCACCATAAAGTCCACCGGGTAGTCGAACTCTCCTAGCTTAACTATCACATCCTTAACCATCCCACAGGTTGTTTCCATGTCGAATCAGCAAGCACCACTGTTTTGTCAGTTTCATGTAATGGACCAAAGTCATATTGGTCATACAAACTCCCCGAAAGGATGCTCACATCGGCTCCATAATCCAAAAGTGCCCGCTTGATTTTAAATTTCCCAACTTGAATAAGAATGATTGGTGCTCCCGGGTCACTTTCGTCAACTTCAACAACTTCCTTATCATTACCTGCAACTACTTGAGAAAGAGCGGTTAAATCATAATCAGTACATTCAGATTCAGAAACGATACTAATCGAGTTAATGTGCACATTCTTTGAATATATAGTTTGATGTTGAGGGTTTTTCATTGTGTCACTTGGAAACTTTCTCGGTTCTCGTCCGGACAATTGTTCAGCTAATTGTCCCAATTGCTTGGCAATTGCATCATTGGGTTTTTCTTGCACTTCTTTGAATTGCTTGAATTCCTTCATCTCTTTCGCAAGGTCTTGAATTGCTGATAAAATGGTATTGTCATTGCCATTGTTAGTAGGAGCACCTTGTTGATTTGTTGATTCCTTTGTTGGTATTGACCTGCTTGTTAGTAATTCCCTTGATTGTAGTTGTTCCTTGGGTAGCCACCTTGATTGTAGTTTTGTTGTTAGCCTTGATATTGATTGTTTCCTTGATTTTGTACCTAAAAAGTAGGATTCAATTGGTTAATATTGTTATCATATCTAAGATCTGGGTGATTTCTAAGATTGGAATGATATGTGTTAGAATTCATATCGTATGTCTTCCTTTCTCCTTGGCCTTGTATTTGATGTACTTTCTCAAATTCAAGTAACATGTACCCGAGGTGTGGCCTATGTCATTACACATATCACATACTTCATATTCATTATATATATATATATGCCACGCCACTCTTTCTACCATTAAGGCTTTTAATTTCTTGTTCTAGAACCACAATTCTATCCATGGCCACATGATCATTCACCATCTTTACATTTGCACCTCTTGACCTTCGACTTGATTATGCCCGCTTCTTAGATATTACACTCATCCTTTACAATATGTCCCAATCATCATTTTCATGATTCAAAGTGAAGGTACTCGCACTTATGGAATTCACATCTCTTGCATCTTCAAGTGAAAGGCCATCATAGAATGCTGATATTAATTCCTACTTAGCTATCCCATGATGTGGAGAAGTTCTTAGGATCTCCTTGAATCGGTGAAACGCTTCATGAAATTGTTCCCCCGATTGTTGTGTAAAGCCTCGAATAGCTCGCCTTGCATCACTTCTTCTTTGAGAAGTATAGTATTCATCTAAGAATAGTTGTTGCATTTGAATCCGTGCGAATACTCGCAGAGGGCAAAGGTAAAAACCATTGCTTAGCTTTGTCTTTAAGTGTAAATTGGAAAAGTACCAATTTAACTTCATCTAGTGAAAAACCTTGGCCACCTATGGTACTACATGATGCCTCAATTATGATATGTTCAAATATGGTTCTTCGGTTGCCATGCGCAGGTACATAATGTTAAGCTCCTGTGTTTTGATGGCACCTATGGCAAATTTAACTTCATCTGGAGAAAAACCTTGGCCACCTATGGTACCAATGTAACTTCTCCCTCGTTGTGTTAGTGGAACTATGGGTGAGGATTTTGATGGCAATAGCAGGACGGAAGTGACTGTCCACACCATGCGCAGGAACATAACGTTGAGCTCTCCGGTTTGCTGGTATGCCATTAAATTGGCAACCTCCCATGTTGTGAAAGACATGTGGTTGGGCATAACCATCCCGATCTTGGTTCGACTGATGGTTTTGATAACCCTATTGATTTCCATAGTTTTCAAAATCATGTTGGACCGGGCCTTCCATATCCTCTTGATCCTCAATCCATTCCTCCACATAATTAGTGTGATGACTTCTTTCAACTGAAAACCGTTCCTTATTACTTGGATGACTTCCTTCCCCGTCATGATGAAAACTTGAATTAAGCACCCAGGAATTTGGCATCGGTTTCACGGGAGGGGGTTGGTTTAGCACACCTTGGTTTATAGGGATCGGCCCCTGAGGTTGAGGTTGCACTAGTTGTGGTTGAGGTGGAGGATCATTATGTTAAGGGAACACCAGTAATGGAATATCCCTCAAAGGTTGATTGGGTTGTGGCCCTCCTTAATTTTCTAGATTCTTCATCATTCTTGATTGGTTACTTTCGAGTGTTCTTGAAAGTCTACTTAAAATCCGATAAGCTGTTGCTGATGATGTACCTTCTTCAGATCTTGTTTGACCATGAATTTGAGAAGTCCTTGAAGTTGATGCTTTGTTAAACACTCGATTCTCTCTTGCAGTCTTCTCGATTTCTGGATTTAATTACAATGGCGAGGTCCTTACTGAATGTCTTGTATGCATTAACTTAATGGTTACTTGCAAACAAGAAAACACAAAATACCTCGCGTAATACTGAACAAGAAAACAAATAAAAAGAAGATCAGAAAAATAAAATCTTTTTAGGTTTCTTTATAAATTTTTAAGAAAAGCAATTTAAAACAATTAAAAATTAAGCGCACTAATTCCCCGGCAACAACGTCATTTTGATCTGGTTGTCGAGACTCGATCAAAAACAAGTTAATATATCGGTCTTAGCTACCTTTATTGCGTAAGGGTAAGTAAGGTCGTCTTTATAGGAAATATGTGGAAAGTGTTTAACAGTATGACTTGATTAACTTAAAGACACGAACTTTATAATTAAAAATTAGAACTTTGAATGAAATTAAGAACATAATTGCAAAAAGCAACAAACTTTGAAACGAATTTTCTTAAGTAATGAAAAACAATCACTTTCGGGTTTTTAATTCCGCAAGATCAACAATCGATATGTTTAACCTAGGTTTTGTAAGAATGTAACTTTAAGATTTTAACTTTTGATTAAAGTGATAACCAAAGAACAATCTTTTAAGACTCGTTCGTTCATAAGATTGCCAATTTACTTATATCAAATTGTCTACCTTTCTTAATGAGCTCATGATACAAGGAAAACAAAACTAATAATCAAGCACATAAATTTATTTACAAGCAAATCTTTTAAATTAATCAAAACATAAAACTTAATTCAATAGTCTAATGTTCATTAAAAACCTATAAAGCATACCAATTGTCTCACTTGACAAAAACCGTTCTCCCGGAAGCAATCAAGAAAACCTAGCCACTCATCATCTTCATTAAATCTTCATTCTTGCATCAAATGATGATCAATGATGATATGGATGATGTTAGGAAGCTTCAAAGCACCCAGAATCTCCTTCAATTTGCTAGGTTTCATGTAGCGGAAAATGTCTTTCGAATTCGGTTTGATATGGCTTAAATAACTTTGAGATCCACAAAATCCGGATGTTTTTTCGGCCATCGGCATATGATACGCTGGCCCTGGGCATATCATACGCCCCCCTCAGGATTTCTACGCCAAACTTTCTGTTTTTTTTCAAATACGCCCACTGATACGCCGCCCATACTCCGCTCGATGTATTATACGCCCATACCCGGCATATCATACTCCTCTATTGTCTTCCATTGTGCATTTTACGTAACTTTTGCTATTTACCACTTCTGTACTTGTATTTCTGTATTTTGCTTCTTTTCCTCCAAAATAAGCCTCCTTTAGCTCCAAACACCTATAAATCAAAACACAAATAACTTGAACGTATTCCGCCATAATCATGATGTAAAATCACGCATTTAGGTTAATTAAACACTGAATTATTGTCACGCGATCACTCCACTATAGGAGAGCTCAAGCTCCGCTACTATCAACACTTACAGATAAATTACATTACATTTTTGAATCTTATAGATTGAGACGTAAAATGCTAATATGTTACATTCCCGGATCTTATAAATTACGTTACATTTCCACTATACGTACTATTAATTGGAATTGATGGTTTCTAGAGTAACTCTGGCAAGCTTGGCATGAATCCCTCATCTGAGCTGATTATTAATTATACGATGTTAGCCGGTTAGCTGTAATTAGTGGTCTTGGAATTTGAATTGGTCCATTGATACATGTTTTAATCTAGTGTTATTTTTATTCTTACATAAATGTTTTGAGGATTCTAATGATTTTGTCGGTTATCCGTCAGTAATTACCAATATAAATGATTTGTACATAGACTTCGCTGGTGATACTCATTTGTTATAAAAATAACGTATAACACATTAAAATTCAAAACAAAACAAACAAGTCATTCAAGTAAGAGCTTGCTTGAATTAAACATGAGCCAATTACGAGCTCAACTTTAAAAAGGAGTGTTCAACGGTTCGTCTAATGGTTTATTTGGTTATGAAATTTTTTGGGGCCTATTCATTAACTGACTTAAACCAAATAAAAGACATGTCTAACCAAACCAAATTCAACCAGTAAAACCAATTAAACCGAATTCACAATTTGAAATTGATTGAACAGAATAAGCAAGAGTATATGGAATCGGTAACCAAACCAAAATTGAATTCACCATTCGGGTACGGTTACAAACCAACTCGAAAACTGAATTCACTATATGGCTCGGCTTTCTGGTTATGGATACGATGTATTTTTTTAAGTTTTTTGGGTTTTTGGTTTTTTTAACACCCTAACTTAAAGCTCAGATGGTAATATGACTTCAAACCTGGGTTGAAGCTATATCAAGGTACCACCAATTTGTACATAATTAGATGATAAACTTCACGTTTAGAACGCATCATATGCAACACATTAAAACAAAGATTATCACAAGAATTAATAATACTGATATTGTTCCAATGATAAAACTTGTAGTTGCAACCGGCGTTATGTTGTACTTAAGAACAAGCACAAGTAAACTAGGATTCAAGATTATTTGTATTAATAATTCTCCAAAAACTTGGAGATTTGATATGGTCAAAAATTTTTGAATCAGTTTCAAAACAATATATACACGATCGATGCACATAATCCTTTACAATTGTGTGTGTGTTTCTATGATACATGTGTGTCAATTTTTATCTTCTTCAAGAATGTTCCAACATCTATGGCATATAAACCTTTTTGATCAACTATGAAAGCAAGTTTTATGGACACGTTCGGTTCTATCATCCTCATATCTATCAAGTGTTCTCTTTACGTCGTGTAATCGGGCTTTAAACTCTTTCATCCATGCCTTAAATCGACGCTTTAACTTTTGAAGCTCCTGTTTGTGACCTTTTCTTGAGTTTAACATGTTGTCCATGTGAAAATCGTAATCGTTTTCTTGAGTCTCAAGTATCTGTCTGATCGTAAGATTCATTTCCTTGTAATGGTCTTGGTGTGTAGAAGGGGTTTGATGGAAACGAGTGATCTCATTCGACATTGCTTCTTGAGCTGATTGTAAGTTCATCTGGAACATAAACTTCTATTGTTAAAAGACTGACGTTGAAGGTGATGAGGTTAACACTACTAGAAAACTGACTATCAATAATGATATATCAGTGACACATTAGTCAAATTCCAAGAAAGAATATAAAAAGAGTAAATTTTAGTTTTGGTCATTCTCGTTTAATTATTTTAACCATTTCAGTCCAAAAAGGAATCTTTAATCATATCACGCCCTGTGGTTTCATTTTTGTAACAGTTTTGGTCCCTAACACTAACTCTGTTAATTTTTACAGTTAAATGTAAGGGTACTTTGGTCATTTTACATTTGAATAATTGTTGTATTTTTTTAAAACAATAAAAATAAAAAAAAATAAAACCCTAATCTAACCCACTGATCTATAGATCTCCTATCCCACCCACCCTACCCTACCACTAGATTCAAAGAGAGTGAACAGCTGCTGCAAGTGTGGCGATGTCGCAGGTGGTGGCGGTGGCACAGGCGCAGGCAGTGGCGGTGGCTCAGGCTGTAGCGGTGGCGTAGGTGGTGGCGATGGTGCAAGCGGTGGAGGCGGTGGTTGTTCAAAGATGAGGAAAAAGACATTGGGGATGGTGGTTGTCCTGCTATGGTGGTTGTTCGAAAATGAGGAAGAAGATGATGGCAATTGTGGTTGTCCGATGCTGGTGCAAGGTGTGTGGCGATGGGTCTCCGTCAGTGGTGCCTACGGTGAAGATGGTGATTGTCTAAGTTATGGTTTTTACAAAAACAACCCCTCAAATTATTTATCTAGTTACAAAATAGTCCCTGTATGTAAAATAACCAAAGTATCCTTACATTTAATTGTAAAAACTAACAGAGTTAACGTCAGGGACCAAAACCGTTACAAAAATAAAACCACAGGGCATGATATGATCAAAGATTATTTTTTGAACTGACATGGTTAAAATGATTAAATCACATGGACCAAAATCAAAATTTAATCATATAAAAATATAACTTAAAAGTTCCTGTCACTTACTTGAATGACAACAAATTAGAAACCATAATGTCTCTTAAGCAAAAAAAAAAGTGATGTAAGGGATAATTCTTTCCAGAACACATGAACGAAAACGGTAATTTACTCTGAATGTTAATACGTACAGTCATTGTTGATCACTGATGGATTAACAATGAATTTAATGGATAAAGATTTTGGATAAGATTTTGATTCTGAATAGAGACGTTTCTGTTTTTAACTGCCTACACTCATTTTGCATACGGACCTTCGCAGATAGATTACAGACAAACCCTACCTTCACTGAGGGAACACGACGATTTTGTTTGTCGCTAAAGATCCTTTGGTTTGTACCTTAAACATGGATTAAACATAATGTGATGAGATGAGATGAACATACTTGTATAGAAGTGAACTCATCCTGCCACATTTTCTCCTTTGAGTTCATCTTAGCATTGTGCGACTCCCATTTCCTATCAATTTGTTTAATTTGTAGCTCCAAGCTAGAGTTTTCGCATTCCTTGTGTCGCAAGGCAGCCTCGGTCCTCAAAACTTGTTGTTCAAGATTGCGCACGTAGGATTTTGATACCATGACATGTTCCTAAACAATTATAATTTGATCAGTCTTCGAGCTTTATAGATTGTATAATGGTGTGCCAAAACGACAAGTACCAGTTTTTCTATGTGCTCTTCGTCGTCTTCTTTGGTATTTTTGGTGGTAAGGTGTCTTCGATTTAACCAAGCTCGAACCACTAACAATGAAACAAAGTTTAAGAGGTCGTTGGGTTCGTTCCAAAAGACCGATGCTGGCACACAAGGTTTCTATGATCTGACCTGATTGTAAATAAATGATCGTTGTGTCGCGATCCCTCAACGGTCTCCACATGAACTCCTGATCAATGTGTGTTCGTATGAGCCTTTTGGTAGGAATTTTGAACTCTTTTCTAGCTTTTTCACCACGAATAACTACAAAAGGTATACACAAATACTTTCTTGAACTAGATATACATTATACAACTCAAAAGGCATTTTCTACAATTATGCTATAAAAATATTGATTTGATTAAAATGGGCAACGAAATGAAGATTCTAATACCTGACCGTCACCGAGAATTCTATAGCAAATTTAGGCCCTAGGTAAGTAGGAAAAAAAGCCCCAATATTCATTATACATTGAACCACTTGGATTGAACTGACCCGCTATGTTAAGATCTTAGTTAAGCCGTAAGCCGATGAACCAAGTTATTGCAGGGATGGAGCTTTTAAGGGGCTCGGGGGCTTGTTTTCTCTCAAAAGTATAAATTTATGTGAATCTTGTCTGATAATTTTATACGTATTGAGTCCAGCCCTCAGTCCCTTGACACCCTCCCCCAACATTTATTCAAGCTTAATAATAATAAATAATTTTCTAAAACAAATAAATAAAAAGAAATCTGAAGAAAAAATTTACATGATTGAAGTGTAATAATCGCTTCCTTAAGCTTGTGAAAATGAGAACGTGCTTGGTACCCACGGAAACATTTTTGGATTCCGATTATGCCCTTCTTCTCTTTTTCCCCTCTACCATTTGTCACTAGTTTCTGCACATAATTAATTCTAATCAATTAACATAATAACATTGTATTAGACATAACTTTAAAACGTTATAAATATTAAAAGTTTTTTAATCAAAGTCAATTTAATCATTTGTTCAAATGATTCAAAAAGTTCATTATATAAAAAATAAATAGTTCATTAATCAAAGTAAGATTTATCAAAAAAAAGAAAAAAAAAAAAAAAAACGTGAACCAAACCACCACGGGCGCCAAGCACCCTCTCTCTTCTCTTCCCCCGTAGTCTTTCTTGCTTTCTTTCACGGACCGTTTGTGTTAAGGATTTTTATCTAGGGAGCCTTTGAAATCTGTTACCCTTCTTTACGAGCTCATTGTTAAGTGATGTCCGTGAACAAGAAAATTCTCCAATTACAGATGCTCTTACAAGCTATTATGTTTTTATCACTGTAATCACTAATATATATATATATATATATATATATATATATATATATATATATATATATATATATATATATATATATATATATATATATATATATAGGAGAGGGATCAAATGAAAACCATGTTTATAATTGAAAACAGTGAAAACCACCTCTACCCAATCACATAATTTATAATTGATTTAACTTTTTAATTGTATAAAGTATATTTAAGTAAAATTCAACCTTATATTTTGAGGTCATTATATATTTTTTGATATAAACTACAAGGAACGTCTATGATGAAGAAACGAGTTACATATACGTAACTTGTATGAGGTACATATACGTAACGCTTAGTTGTGCACTTTGTAATACGTACTTACATATACATAACCTCTACATATACGTAACTCTTAGTTTTACACTTTGTAACACGTACTTACATATATGTAACCCTTGGTTTTCATGGTTTTCATTTATAACATGGTTTTTGAGGGATCCCTCCCCTATATATATATATATATATATATATATATATATATATATATATATATATATATATATATTGACGACTAATCATAAATATATAGCATTGACACAGATATCCTACAACGAAATATTCATCGTTTATCACCTTACTTAAAGCAATGCGATTATCAAAGAATTCAATTCCATTTCTCTTGCTCCGGCTATCTACAAACTCTTCCTTCGTCTTGCCACTAAGTTCTTGCAAATGAAATGACAAAACTGCCCTTCTAGCTCGGTTGGTCGGTATCCTAGCCTTGGAAACGGGACGTTGAGGCAACATTGGCATCTTTCCATGATCGGCATGGTGATCAAGACTGTCTTTGCTTTGAAGCTCATGAAGCATGAGCTCAAGGGTGCTTAAAGAAGCCATTTTTGAAAATTATACAAGTTTTGTGGTGAGAATTGTACATGTATATGAGTGGATATTAGAAGGGGTATGATGGGGACCTTAAGGACTTGAAACTTGGCTCAAATTATGCTTCATGGGATTGGGACATTTATTGGGAGTAGGTATAAGTGTTAACGCAAGAGCCTTTTGAGGATTTTTAAGCAACTCTTTGAAGGATAATGTTATTCATTTGGTGAATATAAATACTTTGTCTTTTGCTTTTATGTCATTCCTTGTTCTCTTGTTCAAGGACATCCACCCATTTTTAATACATACATATAATATTATTTAATACTCCTTTTATTTATAGTGACGGGTGTATAGTTTCTAATTAATTGCATTATTTTAAAATAACTTTTAAGTGATGAAATAGATATTTGATTACTATATGTTTTTTTAATCTAATTATTACTTATAAATTTATGATTGATGAAGTGTATATGTAACATACATAGTATATTTTTAAAGAAAGTTAATTATTTTCGTTCAATAGAAAAATATTATTTTCAATTTTTTTATTTTTTATTTTTTTGCAAAATGCATAAGTATGCTGTAGGCAACAATACAAACTAAATATAATATACTAAAAAAGTAAAGGAAAAAATTAAAGGAGAGGAAGATTAAAGATGAAGGGTGATTGGTTGGGTGTGGATGAATGATGGTATGTAGAGGTTACACCAGAAAGTACGAGTAGGTTTTGAAGACAAAATCATAGGGATCTAAAACCTGGCTCAAACACCAACTAAAAATATATATATTGCCCTGTGTATTACCATCAACCATTTGGTTGAGTGGTAGTCTTATGACTTTCTCTAGGTGAGGTTGTGAGTTGGAGTCCTACTAGCAACAAAATGTTGTTGATGGGCCGGGTTTTACCGCAGTGGGCCTTCGGGTGGCGGGTTTTCCCTGGAATTGATGGTTGGTGGGCTTGGGCTACCCAGCGCTGTCTGTGATCGCGGACGTATGGGGTGCCTTTTCGCCATTGGAGTACCCCGGGTAGCCGGGCTTTAATTAGTTGCCGTTCAAAAAAAATATATTAAAATGTTATTTCCTTAGATATGAAGATTTAGATTTACTCTAATGATTAGAGATTTAATTAGGAGGATTTATTTAAAATTAATACATCACTTAACTATATATTTTTTTTGGTAATTATCTATATTTTGTTATTTATATAAATCCATTAATTAAAATTATTCTACATGCTTTTCTTTTTTAATTTGTAGTATCTAAATCCTCTCTGTCTTGAATTGAAACTTAAATGCACCTAACAATATGTATGTAGCACTAACCAAATGTTGCTTTAAGAATAGATGAGCCACCGGGCATGTGGCTATCTATACAATTACCAACAAAGACAAGAAGAAGGTGGATATAATCATGATCGATAGGTATGTGTATTTCTATTATTTAATACTCTCTTCCTTATCATTATTGTTCATGAAATTCAAAATTACAACTAGAAAGTAAGAATAAGAAAACTTTTGATATGATAAACTTTAGAATAAATTATATAAATGCTATGGTTTAATCATGAAAGTTGTTTCTTCTTACATTTATAGAATAACTATTAATTCACTCTTTTATTGATGTTTTGGTTCTTCGTCCGAACAGAAGCTCTCTATTCTTATTAGATATTATATACCCCCAACACATTGTAAACGATTGTTTACACCAAGTAAATTACAATATACAAGCATGTAAGCTCTAGTTTACATAGTGTAAACGGCTTTTATAATGCAAGCGGTGTATGTAACCTAGATTTCTTCAAGTAAAATGATTGAAAACCTTATATTTTTGTTACTTTTATAGTTTTAGTTGATATTAAAATTAGTTAATTTGTCAAATAAAGACACAAAAGGTTTACATAGGTGATTGAAATCTTATGCGCATTAACTGATTCTATCACATAAACATACATGCACATACGCATCACAACCTCCACGTACGTAAACACTAAAGGTTTGAGATTTGCGTAAAGATTTAGGTCGTTTATGATTTCAATTTAAGTCGATTCAGATGTTTAAGAGAGGGACACAGTGATAGTCATGACGATGAAGACTGTGGAGTTGTAGGCTTTGATTTAGACTGATTTGCAAGTGTTGATGATGTAACCAGTTGGAAGTATGAGATTTGAATCGAATATGGGTAATTAGGGATGACAATGGGGTGGGTAATCTCAGGCTCATATCCAATTTAAAAATCGTGTTACATACCCGGTCTCATACCTGTCAGATGCTACTATATATCGAGTATAACCATTGGTTAGTTAAAAGTTAAATATGTATACTCAATTTGCTCCCCCCTAAAATACTTAACATATATTATATTTGTCTCGTGCTCCTCCTATATGAATGTTCAAGTCTCACCACTATATCCAAGAACAATGGCAAAAAAAAATATATATATATATATAGAAATAAAATATTTGAAGTTGTGATTCTAGTAAACATGTATATATGTACCGTGTAGTTGGGTTGTGCATTCACCGAATACTATCCCCATCTTATACTAATACGCACTTTAAAAACTAATTTCTTACCCGTTTCTATACCTACACACATCCAACGCACTGGTTTTGGGTTTACCCACGGGGTATGGTTTGGCATCCTTAAGGGTAATGAAGTTTAAAACTTAAAAAATAAAATTAAAAAATAATAAGAGACTTAGCACATTTATCATTTCAACTAAACATGTAGCAAAGGGTTAGAAGCTTAACAGTATTATGATGCATTGATGTCGAGTAAGTGGTATTTCTTCTTAAGTGGTTGGGATTAATAATTTAATGTGGATGTTGCTATAGATTTAAGTGCATTTAAAGAGTGTATAAGAGCATTCACAGTGAATTATTCATCTTTATTCATATAATTACATTAAAAATCACTATCTTTTCTCTTTCTTTTTAATTAAATAATACTTTTTATGCCCGTATTATTATTTTTTTCTCTCTTCTTTACTCACAATCATTTTCAAAAAT
The DNA here is from genome assembly GCA_025506505.1 of Flaveria sonorensis. Classification (NCBI taxonomy): domain Eukaryota; kingdom Viridiplantae; phylum Streptophyta; class Magnoliopsida; order Asterales; family Asteraceae; genus Flaveria; species Flaveria sonorensis. The sequence goes on along the minus strand of CM046423.1, from coordinate 15,426,340 downwards.
ATTAAAAAATTTATAGAGATTAAATAATGATTCCCAAATATACCGATAAACAGTAACATTTTCTCTCTTCTTCACTCACAACCACTCAAAAACATTTCATATAATATAGGAAACACAATCATATATTTTTAAAGATTTCACTATGAATGCTCCAAGTTAGATGTTTTGAAAGGATTACAAATAAAAGCAATAGGAATAGGAGTAACTTTATAGACTATGTATCGTTACAAAAATATTAATAAACAACAAAAAGAAAATTGCAAATATTAAAAGTATATATTGTTTCATAAATAGTTTTAAAGATGAACGATTTCCAAAATTATCCTAAGCAATTTATTTAATTTATTCCAACTTTACCAACAGATAAAGAATTTACTTGCACTAATGAAATAGTTCATATTCATCAGTTGTAGAAAGTAAAACCTCTCTTAAATGGACATTTAAAAGGTTACACTGCTGTTCAGAAAAAAATTAAAAGGTTACACGAGAGTTAAACCGGAGCACTTATTCTAAATGGTCATTTACATAATTTTTAATCAAAAACTCGGTCAAACATCATCAATGGAGATACATTCAGCCTACAGACATACATATGTAATTGATATTCTTAATAATATAAATAACTTAATTTGATTGATTTCTTTGAGTTCAAAACTCCTCAACTTTACATTTACTACAAAGCAACTTACATGTCCAAATCTTTGTTGGTGGTGAGATAAGGATCCTTTCGCTTCGAGATTATTGTTCATACTTATTACTATCTATATTGTATTTTTTGTGTACTAACAAGAATTTCAAAATGTCTTTAAATTATAACGAAATTGAATTTTAATAATCTAAACTATTACTCATTGATTATTAATAATCCAAACTATTAATTTGATCGGTGATAATCCAAACTTTCACTTTTAATACCAATGACAATCCCAATAACATACTCATCAAATATTTACGGTTAATTTGTACTTGATTTTACTCCCAATAATGATTAAGAATAAAATGAAATAACATACAAGCGAAATTAAACATAAAATAAATGCAAATCGAATGTGAATCTATTATAATTATGTTACTAGGATTATCATTGGTAATAAAAGTAAAAGTTGAGATTATTACCGGTCAAATTAATAGTTTGGATTATAAACAACCAATGAGTAATAGCTTGAATTAATAAAATCCAATCCAAAGTAATTTAATAAACAAAGCATGGCAGGCTAACGGGATATTTGAAAATCCACAACTTACAAAGAAAAATTATATAATTCATATAAACAAAGCAAGCAACAAGTTTACACAAGATGACATTATATATATTTTTTTGGCTCATCAAAATCTTGCACACATGGTTCTCAAAAGCCTAGCCATGGGAACTTAAGCTCAGAGATGAAGCTAATTTTCCTATAAATTCCACAGTTTACTAAATTCAAGACAAACAAATCCTAACACCAAAAATATTCTTAGTAGTACCATGAAATAGCACCAAGAAAAGTTTTTTACAACAAATATGTAAACAATTCTAGAGTAAAATTGTTAAAAATACAAAATTTAGATGAAGTTCAAGCGCGGAAACATAATTAGTTACCTTGACGCATGCGCTTAATTCGTTCAAGCGCACCAAGGCGGCTTCCACCATCTCCATTTTCAGTCTCATTTTCTTGTGCTTCTTCTTCATCCCTTTTTCTAATAAGCCCTCCAAACACAGCTTCGGGTACATCTTTCTGCGAGATTTCAACTTTGCCTTCATCATCATCTTCTTCATCACTTTCACTTCCTTCAGGAAGTTCAATCTCTTCCTTGTTTTGGATTAGTCCTGATTCTTTTTCAGACAATTGTACACCACCATGCACAAATCTTGTGGCGGCACTGTCATTGGCAGCAATGTTATTTGTGGTGGCAGGCGCCACCTTCCTTTCTAAAGCAGCCATTTCATCTTCTTCAGATTTCTTTGATTCATCCATGGCGGTTCCATCAGCATTTGCCTTCTGCATTACATACTCCGGTAGCATCACATGTGTCTGCAAGAGCCGGTTAAAACACATCATTTATATGTCGTAAAATGTAACAGAAACGCAAACAAATAAAATAACAGCACAACATACCTGGCTATGTCTTGCAGAAACACTTCTCTTAATACGAAGCATATCTCTAAAAGTATCCTCATTACCATGCTGTACTTCAAATTCATGCCACTTATTCCAAAAGTCACCATCAGACCACCGTGGGTCCGCCAGCCAAGATGCATAGACGTATATTTTCCGTGCACGGTCAATTTCTCCCAAACTTTTTTCCAGCTCGGCATATTTGATACACATCTTCATTGCATCCTTTTCAGGAAGCCCATCGGACACAATTGCTTGCTCATAAATCTCCCTAGTTTTAGGTACTCCAAATATTTCAGCTGCACGGGCTATGTAAATTTCATACATGCTCAGTTTCTCATTTGGCGGGACCGCTTTTGTTGCTTGATCATAAACCCTCATGGCTCGTTTAGCTAAACCATAATCCTCTTCTAGTTTAGCATATTGTAGATACAAGGGCTTTACAACTTCAGCAGGGGTCTGTTAGTTCAACAGTGTAAAGAAAATTAAAAATGTAAATAATTAATTGATAATGTAAAAAAAAGATTGAAGGAAAAGTAACCATACCATTTCAACAGCATGCTCAAACAGTTCTCGACATCTTTCAAGTTTGGATTTCCCATATCTTTTGACAAATTTTGAGAGATAAGTAACCCAAATGTCTTTCACGTGTGGATATTTGAATATTTTCACCCCTCTTTCGTAGACCTTAAAAGCGTCCTCAAAGTACTTCTTATCCTGAATAAGATTTAAGTAAAATTTAGCAGGGGATGATTAATAAAGTAATTATGGATATTCAAGACAATGAAGAGTGATTTTTACATACCTCTAACAGCAATGCATAGTTTATAATAATTTGTGGTGTGGCAATACGAAGATCCAAGATTCTCTCATATACAGCACGGGTAGATTCCAAAGTGCCTAAACTTTCCTCCAAATCAACATAAAATGTCCAAAGTCTTAAAGATTTGTGTAGCTTTATTTGTACTGGTTCATTGCCATCAGCAGCCACTTTTGACAGGAAAAAGAATTCAAGCGAAAAGAACAGTGTTAAGTTGTTATTCTAGAGGCCATGTAGCAATTATTAAATAAAAAGAGAAAAAGACAGTAGCAATGCAGCACAGGTTTACCTCTGCGTTTCACTTCAACAGATGGTTCAGCTGTAGCACGCCTCATTAATTCCAGTGCACCCCTAAAATTTTTGTGTCTAAGTTCCATTTCAGCCCATTCACACCATACACTAGCAAGGTTATCAACAGCTTTATAGTTGACTTGCACAGCTTTATCAAATATCACTCTCGCATTAGCAATGTCGTTATGAGTTTCATACAATTTAGCAAACGCAACCCATAACGTATGAGGTTTTCCAACAGCTTTCATTGGATCAATTGTTCTTACAGCCTCAGTGTATGTTAATATCTGTTTTGTCGGATTGCCTTCAAAGATCTTCACTCGCCTGTGCCATTGCTCAACATTATGAGGATTTTGGCGAAGAAGAACACTATTAGCTAGTTCTGGTCTTCTATCCATAAGATGCTCTAATCTTGCTATCCTTAAATCAACATCCTTTTCATCACATAACCAAAACCTTTTAAGCTTGTCTTCTAACTTCGCCACATTAAGCCGATCATCTTCTTCATCTTCATCACTATTGTTCTCTTCCTCTTCATCTTCACTCTCATCCATCCCTTCCATTTTCAAAGCAAGAACACTTTCTTCAAACTGTGAATACGCATCAAAAATCACACTAAAATCCCTCACTGTAACAACCGTCGTCATCCCTTCTTCAAAAACATCTCTAGCCTTCTCCAACAACTTTCGTCTAATATAATAATCAGCTAACGAAGTCCACAAACGCCCCACTTCATCTGTAAACTTCCTGATCCCACCTCTAATAATAGCATCCACATTCAACCCCGAAATCTCCGTAGCATGTTGAGTAAGCAAATCACAAAGCTCCAACCACAACCTATGCTTCGTCTTCCCCTTAATCGAATAAAACCTATCATCATTCAAAACACCAGCCAACCTCTCCGCAGCCTCTTGCCACAACCCCGAATTCAGCAAAAACTCAATAAGATCCTCAATATGCCCAGGGTCATACTTCAAATACCTCCTATAAACCCTAAGTGAAGTCTCAATTGGCACACCCCTCTGGCTCACAAACACCAAATAAGGCGCCCAAATCCTATCATGCTGCGTGACGGGCAGCGCGCAAAGCGCCCTATCAAACGTCCTACGCGTACGAGTAACAAGCTTCTGCTCAGTCAAACTAGTAAGGTACATGATCCAAATTCGGGGCATTTTGTGCATAGTAACTAAAGCTCGTTCAAACGTATTGTTTAGGGTTTGGTAATGCGTATGAGATATGGGCAAATTACGTACCAATTCGAGGCGTTCACGGAGATAAGCATGCCATAACTTGTAGCTTCCGGGAAGAGCTTTGAGAGCTCGTTCGTAGATCACTGCTCGTTTCTTGAAAGGGGATTCGGTTCTTGCGATTAAGTAACGCCACCATAGCTTCAGGCTGAAGGGGTTTCGTAAGAGTTCTTCTTCGTAGAGGAGATCGTCTTGGGTTGGATACAACTCTGTTGGAATCGACATTGACGAAATTGTGTGTGTTTGATGAGATTATGTGATTGTAATTGGATGAAGAAGTGTGAATCGAGTGTTTAAAGATGGATCGAGAGTGTAAGCATGGGGAGAAGGTGGTTTAAAACCCTAGAAAGATTGAGGAAAGGAAGAGATCCCCTGAGCGATGGGGAAAACATAAGAAATGTGAAATTATCGGTTTCGGGGCAAATTTGGGTGAAAATAATAAAAGGAAAAGAAGATTATATAGTTTTGGGGGCAAACCGTGTTAACTAAGTGACACATCACCGCCAGTGACCACTAACATACATAAAGCTCGTAGTAAAACAAAATAAAAACAAACGAAAAGTAGGTGAAAAAATATTAAACCATATAAAATAATAAGTCGATCTAGAACCAGCGCGTTGCAACGGGGTCGATAAATAGGGAAACTATAAGGGTAAAAACGTTGAACCACACACGCACGTAGCGGTGCGTTAACTCGTAAAATTTAAACCGAACCGTAAAACAAAAAAATTATAAAATATGAATAATATAGGAGACAATAGTTGAGAGTAAAAAAAATATTGGTGCCAAATTGTAAAAGTATAAAAATAGTAGATCAAGATAAGAAAGAAGTTAAGAATTAAAAAAAGAGACAAATGTGGGTACAACCTATCAAGCATATTGTACAACCCACTAAGCATAGCAAAGTTGATAATTAGTAATATATAAATATTACTACTATTTTTTTTAATGATTTTTCTCTTTATGTGAAAACTATTTAATCTGATGATTACGTTTTGATATGAATTATGACTTGAAACTCAGCGAGCCCGAGCTAATAATACTTGAGTTTGACTCGGGTCAAGATTTGTTAATAGCAGGTCGACCTTAGTTTTGTCTCATTAATAAGATATCAACATTGTGTTCTACCAAAATGATTTCTAACAATCATTTGACCAATAAGTTGCGATTTACTAGTGATTACGTATGAGGATAAGGGTCAGTGAAAAATGTGAGTAGTGGCTTTGCTTCAATTACTCAAGGATGGTGATTCTAAGTTTGAGGATAAGGGTGTTGTTGCGAGCAGATAAGCTTTGCTTTGTTGAATTGAAAATGAAGAGGTTGTGAGGTGCAATGGTGTTAGGGTTAATAAACAAGCTCAGTGATCTTGGAGCTTAAGGTTCGAGCTCATTAACTAAGATGCTTTATACGAGGCTCAAATTGGAGCTTGAGCTCCTTTAAGTTCGAAACATTTTGGGCTCTTATGGATTTAGAACCAAGTAGTTTATGGATAGCTCGACTCGTTTACATCCATAATTATATGTTTATGGCATTATATCAAATAAAATATATGTGAATATGTTTTTTATCTACTTAGGAAACTTTTTTCATCAATAATGATATCATCTTATGTAATATACAAGATTTGTACATTTTAAGGTACATAACATCATTAATATACCACTAGTCATGATCAAGCCTAAGTTTCGTATTTTAGCATATCAAAGACAATGTTTTCGATTGATGTATTGCATTTAAGTTTCAAAAACCTTTTGGTTCCACCAAGGAAAATGAACATGAGAGATGGGTTTTGTTGCTACATTTAAATCCAGGTCGAGTATTGTCATCGGGTATGGCTGAGCCTAGCCTCCGTGATTCATTCCCGAACTTTGAACCTGGCTGTAACCACAAAGGAGATCTACATTAGATGGCCCGAGGGTTTTAACCCCGAAGGCACTCCGACGCTTAAGTCAGTACCAAGTATTATATAGTCAAGCATTATATATATATATATATATATATATATATATATATATATATATATATATATATATATATATATATATATGAGACAAATAAATAGACAAGTATAGGAGATGAGGACTTGAGATAGCCTTGTCCACACAGGATGGCCTTGTGACATTACAGGGAGGGAATCCAACAAAGATGAGTGAAGAAGAAGAAAAAGAAGAAGAAGAAACTAATGCTTCAGAGGGAGAAGGGATAAGGTGACAAGTATGGGTGTTTTCCAGACAAAATGGGATCCCTTGAATGAGAGGTTTGCCTCTTATTTATAGAGGGGGAATTCTCAAACCCTAATGGGCTTTATTAGTATGGGTTGGGCCAAACCTAATGAGTTATTTTGATTAGTTCCATATGCTTGGCCCAGTAATCTTGAGAAGCAATTCTGCTGTCTCAGCTTCCTTCCTCTCCTTAGACACTTCCATGTCAGCCAGTTCATTTAATTCCTCTAAGGAGAGAGAGATGATTTCATCAATATTGTAGTTTCTGGACCCCAAATAATTCAATCTGGCTGCCCTTAACTCATTATCTTGAGTACTTGGCCCGGGGGCAGCCCTGATTACGGCTTCCATGAAGCCAGTGGTCCTACTTGAACTCTGTCCCCTTGCCTTCCTCTTCTTCTCTCTCTCTCCTCCTTAATCTCCTCAGGGGTCATCTTTTTTTTTCCCTTTGTCACTCACAGGTCTATGTGACTCAGGGTGGAGAGAGCTTTGGCCTTTATTGCTTGGTGTTGTACTTTTGAGCTCTAGCCAGAGAGAGGCTGTGAGACACCTTCACCAGCTGGTGCCTCACTGAGGGTAATGGGTGCTGATGGTGCTGAAGCAGCTCTTGTCTCAAGGTTCACAAGCTCAACTGCTGGGCCTTCAGCCAAGGTTTCCCCTTCGAAGCTAATCTTAGGGTCCATCTTAGCATCCAGTTGACCAACAGTTTTGCCTACTAACCTCTGTCTATATAGTCTGGTTCTCAACTTGAACTCTTCAAGCCCCCTTTGTTGAATCCTATTAGCTAATCTTGCAGCTTCCTTGTTTTGACTTGGGTTAGCAAGTGGGAGGTCAACTAGATAGGTGCTCTCATAGTATCTCAGGTTAAAAAAGTTAAAGATCTTTTGTTGACCCTAAGACCTAGAGATTACCAGGGCTCTCCTTTCTTTATCATACCTCCATCCCACTATTGGATTATCAGCAGGGTGAGATGGAGTAGGCATAGCCCTTGGTATACCCTCCTCAAATAGGTTTTGAATGAGTAAGTCCAAATCAATGTGAACTTGAGGAGGTTGTTGAGTGTGGATAACTGTAAGTAAGGCTGGTGAGTCCACCATGTCCATACTCTGAAAGGAACTCCCATGTTCTGTGATTGTAAGTAAGACTTTCTCCCCCTTTTTGGTAGTATCACCCTCTTGCATAAGGGAGCTAGGAGTTAGGTCCACCATATCCACAAGTTCTTGTGGGCCTGCTTGAGTCCTCTGGATGGGTCTCTTAGCTAACTTACCCTTGAGATCGGTGATCTCAAGTTGATGGTCATTGACCCTTCTTTGTAAGGTAGTCAGTCACCTGAGATTCTAGGTGACTAACCTTTGAAACTAAATAGGTGCAAAGTTTGGATAGTTTGTGAACCTTTAGTTGCAGACTCCCCTCATTTTTCATCAGAAGAATCGTAGGGGGATGAGATAATAGGACTAAGGTCTTCTTTCTCATCACCAACTTCAGTTTTTTGGCTGCTGGTTTTCCCCTGCACACTGACAGCTTCAAAAGAAGTATCAATCGGCTGGGTTGCCATGATTAAGGTCTGAATGATGTAATCACTTACAAAAGTGACAGCCTCTTCCATATGGGCCTCCTGAACAGGTTCAGGAAGGTCCAGCTTGTGACCTTTCGTTCTTTTGTTATCTATATGATACTTCCGTTACCACTTGTATGTGCTGTTATGTTATTTAAACAAATATGAGGGTTCATTTTTGTGCTTTTCGAATAGTCTTAAATTATACTGTTAGTTGTGAAATCCACAACTTATTTAATTATTACAATAAATAAATTAATAAATTGCTAAATGTAAACTTATAAATGTGTCCTAAATTTATATATATATATATATATATATATATATATATATATATATATATATATATATCATACATGAATAAATGGATATTTATTAAAATGTAATTTTTTAAAATGTGATCTTAGGCACTAAAATTAAGACAAATATGAAAATGTTGAGTTTTTATAAAAACCATAAGAATTATAAAATACATAATTATTATTAGTAAAAGTTTTAAAAGTTATAAAGTTGTAATTTAAAGGTTTTGGGCATAAAATAATAAGTTTTAAACTACAGGGACCAAATCTGTAAATATTTTCAAACTAACCCCCCCACTTTAACCCCCGTTTTTCCGGCGACCGCCGGCCACCCTTCGGCCGAACTCCGGCCAAGCTTCGGCGAAGCCTCCAACCACCCCAAAACTTAACTTTTAAAACCCCAAATCGTTTCAATTGAACCGTGGAACCATTTCGAACTCAAGTACGCACATTAATTGAATGATAATTGAGGCTTTGTTAATCAATTGAACCAAAACCGAAACTCATCGAAACCAAGTTCGGTTTTGCACTTAAATTGTATTATTAATGAAATTCATTGAGTATATACGTTCGTATTATCAATTGGAAATCAATGAAATGATCAAATTCACCTGAAACGTCAAATTATACCCCTTTAATCGATGGTAACGGGCGAGAATAATCTTAGAGTCGTTAGGCACTTAATCGACCAAATGGAAACTATAAATTTGAGGGCTAATGCTCAAAACAGTTCCTTTAAGCTTTCTGAAACTTCGATTTGATACAAAACACACCCACACATCGAATTGCTCATCGAGACACCGTCGGCATATTCATCCCACTGTTCTCTTCAATTCCATTGAAATCAAGTAAATTAAATACATGTTTATACTCGATTTGATGTGGGGAACAAAAGCCCTATTGTTAATTTCATTATCGAATGTGTTTCGTGGTTCAATTGGGATGGAATTGAAATTAGGGTTTATGCGAATTGGGGGATCTTTTTAGATATAGTTTTTATTAATTGTTCCTGGTTAAAGCGAAAGAGTCATGGGCAAGAGGTCCCGGGTTCGAACCTGGGCACCTGCAATTCTTTTTAAACAATGATTTTTATTACTAATTAAATTGAGAAAAATTTTGAAATATTATTAACTTGATAAAAAATTCATTTTAATAACTTATACTAAATCAAAATTTAGTTAGAAATATTTTTAAATCCTTAGAAATAATAAATTAATAAATCCTTCATTTTTTATTTTAAAAAGTTATAAAATATTTATAAAAATCTCTGATTTGTTTATTCAATTATTCTAAAACAAATATATATACTAATTATTACTATTGACTATACGAATAATATGTGTTCAAATAAAAATTGTTATCATATCATTTGTAATATTTAATAATTCATTTTTATACAAGTTTATTATTATAAATTAATGGCTTAGTATTAAGCTACACATCATTAATTTCTCAAAAAGTGATTCCAATGATTTCTTTAATTATAAAATGTTCAGTTTTTTATTAATGAGATTATTTCAAGATTTCTTATTGTTTATTCAATCATTCTAAGACAATTATTTATTTTAGTTACCTTATAATTTATTGGCTATACGACCTATATGTATTCAAATAAAGTCGTCATACTATCATTTTGATATCTAAAACCCCCAAATTCCAAAAGAAACCGTAGATTCCAGTGTAGACTTTAAGACTATAATAATTATGGGTTAATTTTAAAAGCCGTTCTCTAGGTTGAATCTTAACGAACCTTCGGCGTTTATTTCAAGTCTTCATCTTTGCTCATCATCATCATTCATGTGAGTTTTCATACCCCGTTTTACTTTATTTCACACATTTTGGGGTGAAACATGTTAACCGTAATAAAATCACACTTGTAAAGACTTTTGTATCCTTGTAACACACATGCAATTCATCTTATATTTTGTCATGGTTATTTGGGACCTTGTAAATATTATGTGATAGACACTTGCAAACACAATCATTAACTATTGCTAGCCTAGCAACGTCATAGATCTATAGGCTTGACAAGCCTATTTGGTGCTAAGGCCAAGGTTATTGCCGGCTCCTGATGACGTATTCTTGATCATCATGGGAACCAAGTACACTTAGCTAATCGTATAATTTCGTTGTGGCCATATTATGTCAAGGTTTGATTGTTTCATTTGCTATCCATTTATATATGCATTATCCTTTAACTTATGACAAGAATTGCCATCTTAAAAGATTCTATATATGTATGTACAACCTATGGGAACTCACCAACATTATATGTTGACCGTATTTTTTTAACATGTTTCAGGAAATGCTCAAGCTTAGTATAGCTCTTGAAGATATGAAATCATCTAGGATTGGACCTAGAGAAAATAAAAATCATGCTTTGCAACTGGATGTTTAAATTTTTACTTATGCTATGTTAGTTTGATTGGAGACTTATGTTATGACAATGTTTCACATGAAATGGATATTTAATAATATTTACACTTTGGAGTAGCGTTGTGTGGCATGAACAATCTTAACCCTCACATCTCAACATTTCTGTCGTTAAGGTTAGGGTGTGACACAACTCAGTTGTAGGTGGATGATGTGGGTTAGATATAGGTATGCAGGAGTACTCATCTCTTCTTGAGTAGGGGTAGAGAAGAGAGACTTATGATATTCACTGAATCCTATATCTTCATCATCGCTGGGGATGGTAACTTTCCCCTGAAGGTTGATCACTAGAGTTTTGAGACTTTGAGTGAAGGCTTAAGGCTGGAGTTATGAGCTCATCAGGCTGAGCATGAGGAACCTCAATACTGATCACAGAAATAAGAGGAGTGGTTTGCTCTTCAGGAAAAGTGGGAGCTCCAGTGTCCACTTCTTCCTGCATGGTTGGTTATTTGGGAGCCTGCTCAACCTGAGTAGATTTAGTAGGGGTTTGTTTGGATTTTCTTTGGTAGGTGATGGTGATTTGTGGCTGTGTGGGGGTTGCAGATATAGAAGGTGTGGGTTCAACATTAGCTGATGTTGCCAAGTTGTCACCTTGAGAAATAAGCTCTAACATTTTTATGACTAGGGTTGTTTCTACCCCTGAGAAGCCAACAGTGGGCTTTCTTATTATTTTGAAGATGTTGGGCTTCATCTGTCCTAATTTAAGAATAGTACATGTTCCCCTTAACTATGAGCCCATTTCACAATTAAGAATGTATTGAACATATCTAGGGAACATATAATATTCTAAGGAGTCCAAGTTTGCAAGCAGATTTGTATATACAAATTGAGAATACCTGAACTTGACCCCTTGAACCATTCCATGGACTATATAGGAAAGGTCCTTGAGAATTTTGTCCCAACCTCTATGTTGTTTGATAGTGAGTGGATGACCACATGGAGGAGGTACTTCTACCTAGATGGGACCTTACCTTAGATGAGAGTTGATGGTAGCTGGAGTAATGAATATTGTCCTCCCCTGTACTGTGGCAGACAGTGCTTTCCCACCGTCCAAGATGACCTCTTGGCAGGTCCTCCAGAACTCCAAAAATTGATCCTCATATAATGGAGGGTCGATTGTGAGGGTGGTGAGGTAGTTTGTTAAAGACAAGAAACGTCAAACGTCTAAGAAAACAGGATCTTTCTTAGAAGATAACAACGCAACTTGATTATGTTGCATGTGTAAGTGCATGGAGAAATTTGGTTGTTCCGGGGATTAGGGTTGGCCATTTTGAGTAGCTTTGGGGTGAGGAAAAGTAAGAACAAGGTCGGTTTGTGGGTGAATTTATGGTTTGAATCTTACAGATAAAGGAGAAAGTGAAAGAGGGGGAACCGTTATACAGATATATATATGATATGGATTTGAGACAAAGTTAATGCAAACGAATAAACTTTGAAATCTGAGTGTCAGTCCCACCTCTGAAAAAGTGCCCAAAAGGTAGTTTTTTTGAAAGTCAAAAATCTTCCGAAGGTAATTTGTCTTCGGAAGTTTTGAGAAAACTTCGGAAGATATTCCTTAGCTTTTTAAGAATTTTGCTTTAGAAGAAAAATGACTTATAGTATTTTTACTTCCTAGATAGATTTTGTTTCGGAAGATATCCTCTATCAGAAATCTTATTCAATGAAAGAATAAAGCTTACGAACTTAGTTGCTTTCGAAAGAAAGTAGTCTTTCAATACATATAAGTACTTGGTGACAAATATAAGCTTCGGAAGATATATTTAAATTTCTTCAGAAGATTAATTTCTCAGAAGTAGTTATTTGCGTTGAAGACATAATTTTCTTCCAAAGACAACTTGATGTCTTCTGAAGGAAAATATATCCAAAATTCTCAAAATCCTAAGGGATATCATTTTGAAAAGTTTCTTCCAAAGAAAGCAGGGCTTATATGATGATGATATAGACAACTTAAGACACACGTATTATTAAAAATAATCTTGAGTTTAGTTTTAAAAAAAAATATACTTAAAGTTAATCATCTCAATAGCTGATACAAGATACTTAAATCTCTGCTTATCAAAAGCTTTTGTGAACAAATCAGCATATTGTTCATTTGTGTTAACTTTGACTAGTTTTGTCAACCCCTTTTCAAAATTATCTCTAATAAAATGATACATGATGTTGATGTGCATTGTCTTTGAGTGTTGCATAGGATTCTCTTTAATAAAGATAGCACTATTATTGTCTATATGGATGGGAGTCTCTTTGAAGTTGAATCCGTAATGCAGCATCTAATTCTGAATCCAAAGTACTTGAGCACAACAGCTTGCAGCAGCAATGTATTCTGCTTTAGCAGTTGATGCAAACACACAGGATTGTTTCTTTCATTGCCATGAGACTATCCCTCCATCAAGGAATTGACACCCCCCGATGTAGACTTTACAGTCATGTTGCAGCCACCATAGTCACTATCTATATAAGCATACAGATTGAAGTCAGAATTCTTTGGATACCGAAGGCTCAGTTTGGGAGCACCTTTGAGATGAGAATTCTCTTGACAGCAACCACGTGTGACATCATGGGGTTGGCTTGATATCTTGCTCCAATACATGTAGCAAACATGATATCAGGCCTGCTGGCTATGAGGTACATAAAAGACCCAATCATAGCCCTGTATAAATGTTCATTAACACACTCCCCTTTAAGATCTGGTCCTAGAAAGTGGTTTCTTGCTATGGGAGTCTTAGCAACCTTGCACTCAGTCATGTGAAATCTGGTAAGTATATCCTTCACATACTTTGACTGGTTTATAAAGATGCCATTGTCAACCTACTTCACTTGAATACCTAGAAAGAAATTGAGTTCCCCCATGGCACTTATTTTAAATTTATTCTTTATCAGCTTCTCAAAGCCTTTATAGAGATTCAAATTAGTTGACCCGAAGATAATGTCATCTACATGCTGATAGAGATACTGTTATAGTCATCAAGTCATTTCATGTTCCTTTGATGAAGAGTGTTCCATCAATAGTACTTCTCTTGTATCCATGCTGATAGAGATACTGTTATAGTATCTCATACCACTTCCTTGGAGCTTGATGCAGCCCATAGAGAGCTTTGTCATGCTTGTAGACATAATCAGGATGATCTGGGTTTGCAAAATTAGGTGGTTGTTTGACATACACCTCCTCATCAATCATCCCATATAAGAAGGCACACTTGACATCAAGTTGGTAGACCTTGAAATCCTTGGATGCAGAAAAGCCAGGAATATCCTAACAGCTTCAAGTCTTGCTACAGGAGCAAAAACATCTGTGTAGTCAATCTCTTCTTCTTGTGTGTACTCTTGAACAACTAGTCTGGCCTTGTTCTTGATGACAAGTCCTCTATCATCCTTCTTGTTCTTAAATACCCACTTGGTACCTATAGTAGTCTTTTCTTGAGGAAGAGGACATAGATTCTAAACCTTCTATCTCTTGAATAGAAGCAGCTTCTCCTGCATTGCTTCAACCCAACTTCCATCCTTCAAAGCCTTTTCAATCTTTTTAGGGTCTATCTGGGAAAAGAAACAAGAGTGAAGACAACGTTTTTATTATGGGTTTGTCCTCTTATAGGGGCGCTAAACGGGTCGTGTTTTCAAGTTGTCGGGTCCAACTCGACCCGAACCCGAAAATTTTACACGAACCCGAACACGACCCAAACTCGAAAATTGTGCCATAAGTGTCAACCTGAACACGACACGAAAATTTACAGGTTGACACGAACACGACCCGATTGACCCACATGTTTTATTTTTTATATTTTTCACATATTAATACTTTAAAATTATTATTTTACAACAAAAAATACTAATTAATATAAAACAATTATATTTTAGTGATGAAATCTTATGCCAATTTCTATTTTAAATTCTAATTTCGAAATAAAACACATAAGTAACTTAATTTGTGACACAAAATATATAAAATAAAATAAAATAAATAAAAAATGGGTCAAACAGGTCAACCCGCCAACTTGTTGGGTTGAACCCGAACCCCACCTGTTTAGCTAAGCGTGTTCACGGGTTCTATCCAAGCCTGACTCGAACCCATTTATAGTAAACCCAAACCCACAAATTTCATGTTAGGTTCGTGTCGTGCTTTCGGGTCATGTCAGAAATCCACACCCCTATCCTCTTGTTCTCATCCCAGTCTCAACATCTCCAATGATGTTTGTGGTGGGATGGGACTTGTATATTCTCAGTTGAGGAATCAAAGCAAGTTGTTTGGTCAGATCTAAATTGGTGAAATTCAGATGTGGTGCTTGGGTAACATCGATCACATCAACACACTTATCAAGATAAACTTGATCCAATGAGTGTGTTACCTCATTGATTTTGTATTCTATGGAGTGGTTATCAGCATCAAAGAATTCTTGATCACTATCACCACCTCCATCTCTTCTGCATTAAAAGTTTTTGTATCTAAGTTTTGTGCCTCTGTGCTGGAATTTATAGGCACTTCAGATGTATCAACTGAAGAATTTGTCATGGTTCTGTTGACAAGATTTCCAACTGCAGGGCTAGTTACCACTGGAGCTGAAGTAGTTAGAACACTTGGTCTTCTCAGCTCAAATCTTGGATCAAAATCTCCTGTTGATGAGGTACCTGTAGATCTTGAAACATCTTCATAAGATTTGTTAAAATAGTTGGTAATAAATCAAGATCAAACAACCAATCAGGACCAGAACCTTTCATACTGGGTGTGTGTTCATTGAAGGTCATATTGACTGACTCCTCAACTACTCTGGTTCTAAGATTGTATACTCTATAAGCCTTAGCTTGGGAAGAGTATCCAATGAAATATACATCATTTGATTTCTCAACAAATTTGACTATTTGATCTTTGGTATTCAAGATGGTGCAAGGACATCCAAATGATCTGAGAAAACCAATGAAAGGTCTCCTTTTATGCCACAGTTCATAAGGAGTCTTACTATGAGTATTTACCATTAAAACTCCGTTCTGCACATAGCAAACAGTGTTGACTGCCTCTGCCCAGAAGGTGATAGGCAGTTTAGAGTCAAACAACATGGTTCTTGCAACTTCAATAAGTGTTCTGTTTCTTCTCTCAGCAACACCGTTTTGCTGAGGAGTTCAGGGAGCACTATATGTTCTTGCAACTTCAATAAGTGTTATGTTTCTTCTCTTAGCAACACTGTTTTGCTGAGGAGTTCAGGGAGCACTATATTGTCTTGAGATACCCTTTTCAGACATGCAACACAATGGCCATCACTTGTAAACTCTTTTTTTGGCATTCCAGTTACTAAATCATTTTTAATTAATTTATTCATTATCTTAAAGTTTACATGGCACATTCTTTTATGCCAGAGGAAAGACTCATCACTATTGGCTTTAGATAGAAAATAGGAAACTTCTCCTAAAAGGGGTGTTTCCCGTAAATCCATCGTGTACATGTTCCTTTTTCTAGGAGCTCTAGCAAGATATGCTCTTGAGGAATGACCACCCCAAGCTTGAGAACAATACACTCATGCTCAGTAAAAAGCATGTTGTGTCTTTGATCACAAAATTAGAATACACTCAGAAGATTGTACCCAAGCTCCTTGACAAAATTTACCTTTTCAATGTTGAGCTTACCATTTGTAGCCCTGCCCCTTCTAGTAATGTAACCACCAGATCTACTCCAAAAGCAACTGGCCCTCCATCAATTTTCTCAAAATTTTGAAGCAAAGATCCATTGCCTGTCATGTGCCTGGAACAGCCACTGTTAATGATCCATACATTCCCTTTGGTCTTTAGTTGTTCCTGCAAATAAAGAGATGGTTAGTTATATTTGGAAACCCAAGCCTCATTGGTCTTGGGCTTGTCAAAGTGAACAAAAGATAATGCAACAGTAATTGATCCTATGTTCTAGTTTTGATGATCATTTGCTGTTGTTGATGAAGAACTTTCAGTCATATGGCCTTCCTTCATCTTCCACACCATCTTTGAAAGACTAGACTTGGCCTTCAACACTTCGAAAGTTTTGATGACTTCGGAAGCTTTAGAGATTGGACCTTTGGAAGCTTTTGCATCCACTGCAGCAGACTTCAGTACATAGGAAGCATTCCTTTCTTTCGAGACCAAAATTTCTTCCAAAGGTAAGTTTTCACTTATATTCTTCTTCACCTTGGAGCTTTCGAAAGTAAGAGATTTTCCTCTCGATGTTCTCTTCTTCATCTTCTTCTCAGAAGTTTTCTTCTTGTTCATGTGGATAGTACTTTTGGATTATAGATGCAATCCTTGACAAAGTGAAAAGTACTACCACACATGATGCATTCAGTTGGCATGCTTCTGAGAATCTTCTTTTGAGTGGGAGGCTGAGCTTGATCACTTTCCACTTACTTTTTCATTTTCTCAAATGATGCAGTAGGCTTTTTGGGATGAGACTTGCTTTTGGAACTGGATGGTTCAAGCTGTGCAGCAGTGGTGCATATTTTATCAGCCTTCTTCTCTGGATCAGAATGATTTGGACATGAACTAGGACTCTTGGTACTAGAGTGCATAGTTGAGTCTTCAGTCTTTACCACTTCAAATCCAGCAGAGATGAAAACCTACTTTTGCTTGGAGTTGAAAGTGGCCTTAATCTCTTGGGCTTTCTAGGATTTTCTATGGGTTCCCTGATCAAATTCTTCCTTGCAGACTTGGTCATCCTTGATTCTTTCTTCTCTCCAGGAGAATAGTGTCCCTTCTCAGGATAACCCTTGTTGCTCACCTTAGGTTCATCCTTCACTATCTCCTTTTCATCTTCATTCTCTTCTTGAATGGGATCTATGGAGGGCAGCTCGTCTTGACATGTTCTACACCTTGGAGGTCTTACAGATAATAATATGTATGGAGGAGCTATCTCACTTGAACCCAATCCTTGCCTGTTCTGATAAAAAATCTTTGCATGCATGGATGAAGATATTATGTTCTTGGATATTTCCTCTTCAAGAACACATTAAAATAGTTTTCTTTAAATCTTCTATTTTAAGTTTATAATCATTTTCAGCTCTTTTAAAACCAGCTTTTAAAATGTTCAAGGACTCAAGATTAGATCTCACTTCCAAATTGTAGGACCTATACATGTTAACTTTAGAAATGCATTTAGTAGTACAAAGATGTTCCAATACCTTAGCTTACTCATGATCAACCATCAGTGCTTGGTTTGGAGAAGCATCCTCTACCTGAAAGCTCCAGTCAAAGCCTCCTTCAACAGTAAGAGCAGCATGTTGTTTTGGTTGGCTTGGCTTCTCAATTCTTGGAGCTGCATCAGTGTAGTTTGGTCTGGATTGTGCTTGGCCACCATTTGATCTTAGTTCCTTGTACTCTCTAGCAAAGTGGCCCATTTGGTTACAGTTGTAACACTTCACTTTGCTTTTGTCCAGTCCAAACTTTCCACTGGCCATATTGCTGGGAAACTTTCTTCCTGTTCTCTTGTAGAACTTCTTAACTCTGTGAGTGAGAAGAGCCATCTGCTAAACTATCTCTATGTACTCTAGATCATCTGGATGGATACATTCCAAGTCTTCAAGAGTAAAAAAAAAAAGTTGCCACGACTTTTATCAGTAGACACAAAGGCTTGTGCAGAGCTTGTCTCTTGGAATGGGCTTCCTTGGATGTAGCTCTCCCTTGGTGTCATGGGGAAGGTGATAAAAGGACCCTTTTATGAGTTTTCAGGGAAGCATATGAGATGATGTTGTGATTCTATGCTATCCCTTTCAACCACGTGAAGGGCTGAACTCGGCTGATTGTTGGAAGAGCTGCTTGATGGATTTTGCAAGTTCATCTCCATCTGGTAACCATTAAGGATACCATACAGCTTTGTGAGAGTAAAAGTAGAGAGGTTCTCAATTCTCTTGATGGCCACACAATAGTGAGTCCATTGTTTGGGAAGAGAGAACATGAACTCCCTCACTATGTCTCTATTCTTGAGTTTTACTCCAACATCCATTAGAGTATCCACAATCTCAACATACCTGAAGTATTGTTGAGTCATGGTTTCACCTGTCTTGTAGGTGAAGTATTCAAACTACTGCTACATGATATCCTTCTTGTTCTCCATGGATTCCTCAGACCCCTCATATATAAGCTTCAGTGCATCCCAGAGTTGCTTAGCAGTCTTGCACTTCTTAAAGCCTTTATATATAGAGTTAGGAAGAGCAGTTTGAAGAGCAGTCATGGCCTTTTGATCTACATCTATTCTTTTCCAATTTTCTTCAGAGTAGTTAGGCATTTCCTTTGGTATCATGCCGCCTCCGGCAGTGGCTGAAGAGGTGCATGGAATGTGAGGTCTTTCGACAACAGATCTCCACATCCTGCTGTCTTGAGACTTGATGAACCCTTCCATACGTTGGAACCAAGTATCAAGGTCATCAAGAGTGATCAGTGGAGACTTTGTCATACTACTGGTTTCCATATCAGCGTTAGAAAGAGCTGCCATTTGAGTTGATAAGTGTTTGTGAAACTGAAGCGATCTAAGATGGTGAAATCTTACAATCAAGAGCCTAAAATGCTCTGATACCAATATCAGGACAGTGAAGGATGGTCAATGCAACAGTTTCATAAGGTGGAGAGGTTTAGAACAATTAGCAAATCAAATAAGGAACCGGTTAGTGATGAAACAATAAACACAAGTAAAAGAACAAGAACAAGAACAAGAACACTCAAATATGGTTTTTCAAGAATGATGTATATTGCTCTCAAGTTCTTACAAGTGTTACAAAGCATACATGAAGATACAAGTACTTGAGAAACTTTATACTACATCCTACAGCCAGGCATACTTTGAAGGCTAGCTGGAAATACTAATCAAGACAACAAGATCAATATAGAGTCAAAAGCCAGCTTGCCTTTTGAGTAGTGACTATGACATGCCATAGCTCACATCCTAATATATTACATAAAGGATAAAAGTACATAGTTGGAAAGTTATAGACAAAAAACCTTAATCTACAGTTGATAAAACATAGATTTTTCACCAACTCATATAAGTAGGCGAGTCATCAGAAGCGCCAGTGAAAAATGGTTCAGCTTTTGTCGAAAGGTGATTCAGAGAAAGCATGTATTCTCTGTCTTCGGAAGAAATCAGTCTTTGGCTTCGAAAGACTTTGTCCTTGAAGCTTCGGAAGACTTCATCTTTGGCTTTGGAAGATATGATCTTTTGGCTTCGGAAGATTTGATCTTTTGGCTTTGGAAGATTTGATACTTAGCATAATTCTCTAGGTTATATAAAATCTTCTGAATTAACTTTCATGTACTTTACTTGTGCATGCTGAGAGCTCTTTGGTTGTTCTTTGGTTGCATCAGCCTTTAAGTATATTTCTTTGAAAAGGAAGATGATCCTTGAGAAGATTGAGTAGGAGAAGAGAGAGAGGAAGAGGAAGGAAAGGGGAGAGAGTTCAAATAGGACCCCTGGTTTCATGGAAGCCGCAATCAGGGTTGCCCCCAGGCCAAGTACTCAAGATAATGAGTTAATGGCAGCCAGTATAACTCAGAGAATTATGGCATGTCTCACAGCCAAAGACTTCATCTTTGGCTTCAGAAGATATGATCATTTGGCTTTGGAAGATTTGATACGTAGCATAATTCTTAGAATTATATCAAATCTTCAGAATGTAAGGCCCCGTTCCCGGGACGCTTACAATTGGACCGTCATCGCATAAAATATTTACAACACATCATTTGCAGCGGAATTGAAACTTTTCATTCATAATTTAAATGTGACAAAACATCATGTTAATCATTTACATCTCAAAAATTTGTATCATTACAAATATCGTTCTCCAAAAATAAGGATGCCAGACTTAAATCATTTCCGGTAGCTTATGCATCCATGCCTGCACCTCCTCAGCATCAAACGATTACCTGCCAACTATTATGCATACAAAAAGTCAGCGTCACTGAGTGAGCTCTAGTTTATAAATAAAATACTTTACTTTTCGTTAAAACATAACCTTTACATTCGTTCATGATCACACATCGTACGTACATCTTGATAATAATTATTATTATCTTATCATCATCGTTCATCATCGTTCATTTCGTACGTTTCGAACTTTCATTAATATCTTTCACTATCATCTAAATCCTGTCATATGTTATGCCCCATCATTGTGCACGAGGCGACTTCAGTCTTGGGGTCAAGAGAGAAGTATCCTGTTTCGTACATATTGGTCAATCTCAAGGATTGACCCCTGTGCGCATCCTCATGGGTTAGCTAAACCGTACACAGTTGAGCTAACAACCCAATGGTTGTGAACCTCCATTCATTGCTTGCAAGACTTTCATTCATTCATTACGTTCCACTTTTTATTATCGTTATCTTTCACTTCATTACATATTACTTTACTTACAATCGTACATAGTCAAGTAAAGTTACATCATAAAACATATAGTTTTAAAATCATTAAGCATGAAAAGATAACACTTCATACATAGCAGCATAACATACAAAACCCATAAGCAACAGCAACTTTCTCACGCGAGAACTCCCTTTCGCGTGAGAACCTCACTTAGGCAAACCCTGCACATCACATCATCATCATTCGCGCGAGAACCACCTGTCGTATGAAAACATACATGTCGCGCGATAACTTCCCATCCGTGAGAATAACCTGTCGAGCGAGAACATCTCCTCACATGAAAACTTCCTCTTTTGCGCGAGAACTTTCCAGATTCAAATTCCATAACGTACGACTGAACTGTTCGCGCGAAAACTTTTTACTTTACCCGCCCAGTCACAACTTATAGCGTCTAAGGCTGTTCCAACATGCAAACATCCTAAACATCATCAAACCAAGCATAAACAGGCATTTTAAAACGTTCTAGTATGCATAATAGCCCCAAAACATAAAACTTGCGTAAAAAGGGGACTAGAAACTCACCTCTTGAAGTTCTAGCACACTAACAACCTTTTCGGAGCCTTTGTCAAACGAAACTACATAACCATGCGTTTTATATATCAATAATCTATTCTTAGTACATAACACTAGTTACATACCTTAAGCACTTGGATTCTTCACTTTCTCTCTCTACGTAGCCGATCTTTCTCTATAGCAGCAGTACTTATCGCGTGAACTAGAGTCTGGCTGGGTGTTCTCAGCTATTTATACCTAGTAACACTTTTCGCCCAGGGTTCTCGCGCGAGAATTCCCTTTTCGCGCGAAAACTTCCTTTCTCATAAACTTCTCGCGCGACAGCCTCTTTTCGCGCGAGAACTTCTACCTGCCTTCTTTTTCTCGAGATTTTCGGGCGTTACAAGTCCACCCCCCTTATTGAGGTTTCGTCCCCGAAACCTGTCAGCTCTCAAACAGCTGCGGGTGATGTTGTCTCATGTCTTCCTCAGTTTCCCATGTGGACTCAGAACCCTTTCGGTGTTTCCACTGTACACGCACAAGCGGAACCACTTTATTCCTTAACCTCTTCTCCTTTCTATCGATGATAGCCATCGGTTGCTACATATAATTAAGCCTTTCATCCACCTCTATATCCTCCAATGGCACAATCATATCCTCATTGGCTAAGCGCTTTCTCAGATGAGATACATGGAACGTCGGATGAATTCCACTTAACTCATTGGGTAGCTCCAATCGATAGGCCACCTCTCCTACTCGAGCAACGATTCGAAAAGGACCTATATACCTCTGGCTTAGCTTTCCTTACTTTCTGAATCGGATGATCCCCTTCCAAGGCGAGACCTTCAACATGACTCTATCACCCACTTTGAATTCAATTGGTCTAAGCCTTCTGTCAGCATACGACTTCTGTCTATCCTTTGCCGCCTTCATAAAGGCCTTGATTTTCTCTAACTTCTCTGTCGTAGCCTCGATCAGCTCAATACTTCCCAACTCCTTCTACTCGATGTCACCCCAACATACGGGCGTTCTACACTTCCTACCGTATAGCATTTCATAAGGAGGCATACCAATACTGGCATGATAACTGTTGTTATATGAGAACTCAGCTAACGGTAAGTGTTCATCCCAACTTCCTCCAAAATCAATCATGCATGCCCATGGCATGTCCTCCAACGTCTGGATCATCCTCTCCAATTGACCATCCGTCTGAGGATGGTAAGCCGTACTAATATGTAGTCTCATCCCCATCGCATCATGAAATCTCTTCCAAAACTTCGATGTAAACCGAGTGTCACGGTCGGATACGATAGACACCGGCACACCATGACGGGCTACGATCTCCTTCATGAACAGATCCGCCAACCACTCAGATGAATACGTCTCATGGATTGGCAAGAAATGATCACTCTTCGTCAAACAGTCTACTATCACCCATATGGCATCATACCCTCTTGCCATACGCGGCAACTTCGTAATGAAGTCCATGGTGACGTGCTCCCATTTCCACTCAGGTATATCCGCTGGTTGGATCTTCCCCTATGGCTTCTGATGCTCCGCCTTCACTTACAGACAAGTAAGGCACTTACTCACATACTCTGCCACATCGCGCTTCATTCCCGGCCACCGGTAATCTTTCTTCGTGTCCTGATACATCTTCGTGGCACCAGGGTGAATCGAGTATCGAGTCTTATGAGCCTCATCCATGATCTTCCCTCATAGATCCCCATCACGAGGAATCCACATCCGCCCAAATCGGGTTCTAACACCGAGAGTATTCTCACCCAACTCTTCGACTAGGCCCTTCACCCTTTCGGAGTTAATCCGATCCTCCTTTAACGCCTCATCCTGAAATTCCTTAACCTTCTTCATCACATCAGATGTCATAACCAACTGATAAGCCTTCACCCGTATCGGCTCGGGTCTCTCTTTTCAGCTAAGGGCATCCGCCACTACGTTGGCCTTGCCCGGATGGTAATGGATCTCGCAGTCATAATCCTTGATCAACTCTAACCATCTTTTCTACCTCATACTGAGATCCTATTGCTCGAAAAAGTACTTCAAGCTTTTATGGTCAGTGAAGATAGTGCACTTCGTCCCGTACAAGTAGTGCCTCTAAATCTTCAATGCAAAGACCACCGTCGCCAATTCCAAATCATGGGTAGGATAATTAGCCTCATGGGTTTTCAACTATCGGGACGCGTAGGCTATTACCCTCCCCTGTTGCATCAGCAAGCAACCCAACCCCGAATAAGAAGCGTCCGAATAGACCACCAGATCTTCGCTCCCTTCGGGTAACGTCAAGACAGGAGCTTAAGTCAATCTCGTCTTTAGCTTTTCAAAAGCATTCTCCTGTTCTAGACCCCATACAAACTTTACCTCTTTGCGGGTCAACTTGGTCAATGGTGAAGCTATCTTGGAAAAGTCTTGGATAAACCTTCTATAATAGCCCGCCAAACCCAAGAAACTATGAATCTCGGATGGCGTCTTTGGAGACTTCCATTGCATCACTGCCTCAACTTTTGCCGGATCTACCATAATCCCTTCCGGATTGACCACATGACCCAGAAACTGAACTTCGTGCAACCAGAAAGCGCATTTAGAGAACTTGGCATATAACTTCTCCCTCCTAAGCGTCTCCAACACCTCCCGAATGTGACTGGCGTGTTCCTCTTCGCTCTTCAAATAAATCAGGATATCATCGATGAACACTATCACTAATTTATCCAACATTGGCCGACACACCCTATTCATCAAATCCATAAAAGCAGCTGGCGCTTTGGCTAAACCAAAGGACATAACAAGAAACTCATAATGTCCATAACGCGTGCGAAAAGCAGTCTTAGGAATATCTTGCTCCTTGACCTTCAACTGATGGTAACCAGATCGGAGATTTATCCTCGAGAACCAACTGGCACCTTGGAACTGATCGAACAAGTCATCAATCCTTGGTAACGGATACCGATTCTTCACAGTCAACTTGTTCAACTCTCGGTAGTCGATGCACAACCTCATGCTACCGTCCTTTTTCTTCACAAACAAGACCGGAGCACCCCATGGAGAGATACTCGGTCGAATGAATCCCTTATCCAACAGCTCTTGTAGCTGAGTCATCAACTCCTTCATCTCGGTGGGAGCTAGATGATACGGAGCCTTAACAACAGGTTAGGCACCGGGTATCAGATTGATCTGGAATTCGATCTTGCGATCAGGTGGCACACCTAATAGGTCTTCCGGGAATACGTCAGGGAAGTCGCACATTACCAGCATGTCCGACAATCATTGTACCGAAGTATCCACATCCTTCACATAGGCTAGATAGGCTCCACATCCATGTCTCATACACTTCTCAGCCACAACCATCGAAATCACCTTCGGAACCGTAGTAACCCTATCGCCATAGATCGTCACCTCACTCCCATACAACGCAGTTAATCGTATCATCTTCTTGTGACATATAGTATTTGCCTCATAAGCTGCTAGCCAATCCATCCCTATACATCAAATCCGCCTAAGGGCATCACGAACAATCTAGCAGAGAACCTATGGCCTTCCAGCTCTATGTCACAATCCTCTACTATATCAGAAATCCTGGTAGACTTACCAATGGCAGTTTCTACATCGAAGGGCACGTCAATCTTTCTACTCCTATTGGGCAACTTATCGTAGAAGGCAGCAGAAATAAAACTCCTACTAAGACCGGAATCGAAAAGTACAGAGGCACAAATCTGATTTACTAGGAATGTACCTGACATAACATTGGGATCCACTCTAGCCTCCTCCAGGGTCATAGTGAATGCCCTGGCCTTCGCCCTCTGCCCCTCCTTCTTAATCCTCTTCCTTGCCCTGGAGTTCTCGGCCCTCGGCTTCTTGCAATCCCTGCTCATATGGCCATCTTCACCATAGTTATAACACTTTATATCCCCGCACTCTCTAGCCATATGCCCTGCCTTCCCACACTTGAAGCAAAGATTTGATCCCCACTTACATTCCCCCACATGCTCCTTCCTACACTTCCCGCATGCCTTACCTCCCCTGTTAGCGCCTTTCGATCATCCACCCTCACCTTCTTACCACCAGCCCCAAAACCGCCACCGTAGTTTCGCTTCCCATTCCCATTCTTGTCACCAACCCACTTCCTCTTCACATCCACCATCACCACCTCTCATTCGTCGTACAACCTCCCCGCCAGATCGACCACCGACCTAAACGTACTTGGCCCGGCGGCGATCATGTGTCTGCGGATATCCGCCGGCAGACCCTGGATGTACCTCTTAATCTTTCGTGACACAGGTGTCACTTGATCTGGAACCAAACTTGCCATCTCATTAAACTTCGCCGTGTACTATTGGTGCGTCATATTGCCCGCCTCCAACTGCAGGAACTCTCTCTCAACCTTATCGAGCTCCATGTGAGGACTGAACTCCTCGATCACTAACTTCTTCAGCTCACTCCACTTCATCCTCCCAATCACCCTACTACCCTCGGCCTGGACAATATTGTCCTACCAGCACAAGGCCGAATCCACAAATGAGTGGGTAGCAAACTTTACCTTCTGATCCTCTCGGGACTCGCTAATATCAAGTACCACATCCATCTCTCTCACCCATCGGTGAGCAGCAGTAGAATTCCCATTCCCGTCGAAAATCGAGGGCTTGCATCTTTGGAATGTCCCATAGTTGCACCCCTTTGCTGTTTCCTGCATAGCCTCTACCTCCTCATCGTCACTAGAGACAACCATCTCAGTATCTGGTTGCTCCATCTCCTCAAAACCTCCACCTTCGCCACCTTGCCTGGCGGTTCTTCTCTTCTCCTCCTTCTCCTTCTTTTCATCCTCCCTCACAGCACGAATAACCTCGGTCACTACAAACGGCAGAATCGTTTGCATGACCTGTGAACCTCTTCCACCACTGCCTCCTTCACTGAGGCCCTCAAATTAGCGCTTTCAACACCTCCCTCATGGTGATGAACCTAGGGATCTGCAGGGGCTGTCTCGGCAGTCCTAACCCCTTTCCTCGTGGCACATGTTCCAGCGCCACATCTGCCATGCACTCCACCTCGGGAAGCCTTCGAAGATCTACCTCCAGCCATCAGAGCGCTATAAGATTCAAACACCAATAGATCATTCAAGGTAATAGCTCAGATTACGTCAAGTATAGTAATTCCCTAATTACAGTGGCCAGATGTGATTAACTACTTACTTTACTCTTCCTTCTCCAAGCATTCCCTATCCTGACTACATTAGTGTCCAAATCTACTAGGGGTAAATAAACTACATAACACGCGCACATAATTCCTTTTTATTATCTTACATAAAACATTTACATAAAACCTTTACCTGCAGGCATGTAGCTACTCGGACTGGCATCCCTTCCCTTTTTCGTCCCATTCTCAGTTTAAGTTTTGGTTTTTGAACCCAATTCTCTTAAACTTTGGCTCTGATACTAACTTGTAAGGCCCCGTTCCCGGGACGCTTACAATTGGACTGTCATCGCATAAAATATTTACAACACATCATTTGCGGCGGAATTAAAACTTTTTATTCATAATTAAAATGTGACAAAACATCATGTTAATCATTTACATCTCAAAAATTTGTATCATTACAAATATCGTTCTCCAAAAATGTGGATGCCAGACTTAAATCATTTCCGGTAGCTTATGCATCCATGCCTGCACCTCCTCAGCATCAAACGATTACCTGCCAACTATTATGCATACAAAAAGTCAGTGACGCTAAGTGAGTTTCTTTTCGTTAAAACATAACCTTTACTTTCTTTCATGATCACACATCGTACGTACATCTTGATAATAATTATTATTATCTTATCATCATCGTTCATTTCCTACGTTTCGAACTTTCATTAATATCTTTCACTTTCATCTAAATCCTGTCATATGCTATGCCCCATCGTTGTGCACGAGGCGACTTCAGTCTTGGGGTCAAGCGACAAGGACCCCGTTTCGTACATATTGGTCAATCTCAAGGATTGACCCCTGTGCACATCCTCATGGGTTAGCTAAACCGCACACAATTGAGCTAACAACCCAATGGCTGTGAACCTCCATTCATTGCTTGCAAGACTTTCATTCATTCATTACGTTCCACTTTTCATTATCGTTATCTTTCACTTCATTACATAATACTTTACTTACATTCGTACATAGTCAAGTAAAGTTACACCATAAAACATATAGTTTTAAAATCGTTAAACATGAAAAGATAACACATCATACATAGCAGCATAACATACGAAACCCATAAGCAACAGCAACTTTCTCATGCTAGAACTCCCTTTCGCGCGAGAACCTCACTTAGGCAAACCCTGCACATCACATCATCCTCATTCCCGCGAGAACCACCTGTCGCGCGAAAACATACATGTCACGCGTAAACATACATGTCGCGCGAAAACTTCCCATCTGCGAGAACAACCTGTCGCGCGAGAACATCTCCTCACGCGAAAACTTCCTCTTTTGCGCGAGAACTTCCCAGATTCAAATTCCATAACGTATGACTGAACTGTTCGTTCGAAAACTTCTTATTTTACCCGCCCAGTCACAACTTATCGAGTCTAAGGCTGTTCTAACATGCAAACATCCTAAACATCATCAAACCAAGCATAAACAGGCATTTTAAAACATTCTAGTATGCATAATAGCCCCAAAACAAAAAACTTGCGTAAAAAGGGGACTAGAAACTCACCTCTTGAAGTTTTAGCACACCAACAACCTTCCCGGAGCCTTTGACGAACGAAAACTACATAACCATGTGTTTTTTGTATCAATAATACATTCTTAGTATATAACACGAGTTACTACACGAGTTACATACCTTAAGCACTTGGATTCTTCACTTTCTCTCTCTACGCAGCCGATCTCTCTCTCTAGCAGCAGTACTTCTCGCGTGAACTAGAGGCTGGCTGGGTGTTCTCAACTATTTATACCCAGTAACACTTTTCGCCCAGGGTTCTCACGCGAGAACTCCCTTTTCGCGCGAAAACTTCCTTTCTCATGAACTTCTCGCGCAACAGCCTCCTTTCGCACGAGAACTTCTACCTGCCTTCTTTTTCTTGAGATTTTCGGGCGTTACACCGAAGTAACTTCCTTGTACTTTACTTGTGCATGCTGAGAGCTCTTTGGTTGTTTTTTGGTTGTTTTTTGGTTGCATCAGCCTTTAAATGTATTCCTTACAGCTAACTTTTAGT
This sequence comes from Flaveria sonorensis, assembly GCA_025506505.1. NCBI lineage: Eukaryota > Viridiplantae > Streptophyta > Magnoliopsida > Asterales > Asteraceae > Flaveria > Flaveria sonorensis. The sequence goes on along the minus strand of CM046423.1, from coordinate 15,397,313 downwards.
TTTTACATATTATAATTTTCTTAGATAATAATTATTTAAAAACTTAAATAGTAAGAAATGTATTTGAAAATCCTTAATGGATAACTTTTAACAAACTAAGTGGGAAACCTGATACAGGATAAGTAATTACGCAGCATATACCTGACGGGTATGACATGAAAATGAGACAGAATTTACAATTGCTATGAGATTGAGATTTTCAATACATGTCCCCTTATCATCCTGACTTGATTTATGTTAATCCTTTGACATAACATACATCTTCTAATGTCATTGAATCGTATCAGACCACATCATTTTCTTTTATGTAATCACTAAAGTTAACAAACAAGATATGTTTCGCTTATGTAATTACCGGGATGGGTAACCAATCATTTGTCTTAAACATTAGGTTTAAAGTTAATGGTGTTGTTATTACATAGCAAACATAGCGTTAGTGGCTGGATGTCTTGGTCCATGATGTTAATAATTCCCATTGATTCATCTCTAACTCTATCCAGAATTTCACTACCTCCAAATCACCCATCATCAAATCGTGGTCAAATTAATTTAAAGAGTGTTTTAAACCATATTTTTAAAATCCAATCCTTATCAAAACCAAGCTTAGTGATCTTCAGGAAACCTAAAAACCTTAAGAGAATATAAACCAAAGTTTCGGAGATTTCAAGCATCAATGATAAACTTCTTGGCATTTGGGTTTGCCATTTTCGTTGACATTTATACTGAGAAGGCCATTGAAGTTGCCAAGAATCAGAAAAGTTCTTTGTGATGTTGAATGTGGTTTTACACTTGTATACTAGTGTTGCTTCTCTAGGCTTGCTTAATTTTGCTCGTTGTTGATGGTTTCTCACACAATTTCGGTACTAATTATGAACTTCTTGATTTGTATTGTGGTGTCTATACACATGACAAGAGTGTCAAAGGATCTTGAAGTTCTCACTCATGGCTAGAGACCACGTCCGTGTGGGAGATAAAGAATGCAAAAGGGGGAGATAAAAAATGGGCACAATAGAGAGAGTATTGTTCTAAATTCGGTAGAATCTCCAACATGACACCGATACATCAGGGAGACCATTGTGAATGTTCTTAGCTCTACAATAAATTAGATTAAGGGGCTGTTTGTTAATTTCTGAATGATTAAGTGCTGAACCAATAAAAGGTCTGAACCATTCATTGCAACCATTAAGAGGTCTGAACCATTAAAAGGTCTGAACCATTAAAAAGTCTGAACCATTAAGAGCTAGTATATCGCTTAACTATTCAAAAGCAAATGTCTGACCAATTCGGATAAAATGTTTTAACCATTCAGCATTGGACCTTTTAACAATTCAGCATTAGTATAATGCTTAACCATTCAGGCATTTGCTCGCAAAACAAACAGTCTGAACTATTAAATGTTAAACCATTCAGACATCTGAATCATTAAAAGACTGATTTAGTTACTGCCAAACAACCCCTAAGAAACCTATGACAATAGAAACACTTCCACATAATACTTTATCGCTAATACGTATATGATATTGCTTTTATCTAACACAAACAATCAGGTGATCATCGCTCCTATATATATACGATGCAATTTGTGTTGGTTTACATGTGATATACAAGATACTTATATAACATTGCATAACCATCACACTTTTTTGTTGTATTTCGATACATGCCTGTATATGTGCCAAATACCAAGAAAGCTGAAAAAACAAAATAAAAAGTTCCCTGTTTCTATTTTTTTTTTTTCATTGGCTTTCAATATAAACATCTATCTTATTACATCAACTCAAATACTCTTCACATATAATCGAATCCTCTTCCATAAAAACCAATTTAACCCAAAAAGAAAACCAAAAAAAACCCACCCGAAAACCGCTACTAACCCTAAAGCCTCATCAAATCATCACTAACCCTTCAAATAGAAAAGAAGTCACTATTAACCACTTTTCCTCGAGATCCAGAACCGTGTGAATGATTTAAAGTTTCACGCGACATTGTTGGCCTTGGCAGCCTCAGTTCGGATATAAGTGAGACTGCGGGGAGCAGTGGCGGTGGTGGGAGAAGGAATGGCGGTAGGACTTAAGATGCTATCAGATGATGAACCTTGAGTATCACGTTTCCACTGGAGGCTTCTAGCACCGCCTTTTATTGGGAGGCGGGGCCTGTATAGACTCGAGATGCCACCTCTTAGGAAAGGAACTCTGCCGAATCTAGATGCAGCAAATGGGGAAACCCGGCCCCCACGGGGCCATGTTGTGGTTGGTGCAGCAACTTCTTGTTGACCAGAGTTTTTCTTTACAACCTGCAATACACAACTCAATCTCATTAGAGGTCAACCCAGGTAGATATCAGTTGTACTTCAAGTATATTTTAGATTGTGATAAGACAGATAATATGGAACTGTCACATGTCAAATCAAATAACATGACGGTGCTTATTGTTGAAAAACTTGGGCAATAAAACCGCTTACAACTGACCGGGATAAATTAGCATCTTGCTACGACAAATTAGACGAGTATCAAATTCTTAACAGCTGACTTTGTAATCATGTACAAAAAACAAGTCTCCAAGGTAGGATAAAGAAGTTCTTCAAACCAGAAATCTTGGTTCAAAAAGAGCGCCTGAGGTGCAACCGTGCAAGGCGATCTAAAAAAAACGTCAGGGCATAGAAGCGCCACTTCATGTACGTGTGGACCAAAGTTGATCAAAACTGGGGTCGGAGGCTGATATGTAAAGATCACCGTGTGAAGAGATTATGAATGGTTTAATTGACTAACATGTAGAAAAAATGAAAAAGATGCATCCTTTGGTTGCACGTAAAGAATTGGCTATACACAGAGCAACCCTTAGCATACGTGAAGCTCTACCTCACTCCTTGGCTTTTGAGACCTAAACGCCTTAAAGCACCTCACAGTTTTTAAAACCAAGCTACAAATTATATGTGAAACACACACACTCTAGGGGTGCCAAAGTTGACAGTTTGAATTAACGAGCCCAAGCTTCAATATCAATCTAGCTGGATCGCAAGCCGAACAAGTATTTTATTTATATGTTATCTATTTAATGCATTTATTATATATTTATATAATTAATTATTACTATTTAGAAAATTTATGATAAAAATAACCAAATTAAATATTATTTATAAACAGAAAGTATAATTATACATACATATATAAATATACATGTAAATAAATAAGATAATTATATAGTTAATAAAATAACAAACGGACTCAACCCAAGCATAGCTTGATCTTCTTATTAAACAAGCCAAACTTGAATCGTTGCGCTTCTTAGTCATTTGACTACGGGAGGGGGGTACAGGGAACTGCAAATATCAATAATTCTAGATACGGGTACGGCAAAGGTACGGCCAAAAATATATATATAAAAAATAAAAATATATGAAACAATTTACAAAAATAGACATTAAAGTATTAAACAAAATCCAAAAACAAATTCTTTAGGTAATTAGGGATCTTGGATTTAAATTGCGTGATGCGCTTTGATGCGTTTGATCCTAAAATCCGATGCGTGATGCGCGATGCGAGCGCATCACGTATGCGAGCGTTTAGTATTAAAAAATTTACAAAAATTAAATAATACATAACGGTATTTATATAGTTAATATATAAACATACAAATATACTTATAACACATTTATTTATAATTTATAAAATATAAGTAAACAGAAAAACACACTTAAAAGTTATACATATCAAACAATTTGAATATGTAAATGTGAACCTCTAAAACAGTCAAAGAAAAACGTCAAGGAAAAAAGGAGAATTTTAAAAAATTGAAAGGATGAGATGTGGAAAAACCAAAAAAAAAAAAGAAAATATAATGTTCATTGCTGTACGGTTTTATCCACCCCAACATAGGTAAAAACAAAAGTGAAAAAATCAGAAAAAGCACCTACAGCGTATTTTGTTGACTTCTGCTTACTGCTTGGTTTCTGACTTCTTAATTCTTTTACTCTCTTAGTTAATTACTGCTTACTTTCTGAATGACTTGCCCTCCTAGTTAATTAGTGCTAAGTTTCTGTTTGATGATGACTTGCCTCCTTGTTAATTAGTGCTTAGTTTCTGCTTGACGATGAATTATTACAGACTGATGAGTTACTCTCTCATTAAAGATGCCTTCTAGTTTAGCCTTAGACTACTAATAACACTTGAGCGCTGTTGTTTTGAACATTTGATTTTTGATTTTTACAAATAAAGTACGCCTCACGCACGTGACGTGTGCGCCTTGGCCTCTTGCCTAGGTTGCAGGGCCCTATCACCTCAGACGCCATATTCTTTTCAAAAACAAGGGAGGTCGTGTTTTGCGTCATGTTAGTAATTGCCACCCATACCCCATACACACAGAGAAAATGTTATGTACCTTGAGAATACGCGAAAGAAAGGATGTACCATCCAAAGACAAAGCATTTTCAGCAGCCTCCTTCTTCATGAACTCCACATAAGCTGATCTGCATAAGGAGCTAAGTTTAAAACATAAACAAACCGAACAAAAAAAAAATCAAACCTATATTGGAGTTGTTATATACACAGAAATGAAAATAAAAAAAGTAGGAATTATATATTAAGATAGAGATAATTATCAGTATTTTATCATGACAAAATGATGATCCTGATTGTTACTTCAACATTATGCTTATAAAATTGATAAATCACAATATTTACCCTAAATACTTTTCTAAACCAAAGGACAAGAGAAAGAGCAATAACAAACCCTTTTGGCTGCCCGGTTGTCGCTTCAGTTAATATAACCACTTTCACAACATCCCCAAACTTGTTAAAGTGCCGAGAAAGACTATCCTTAGTAGCAGCAAAATGGACCTGTATAAAATGGACAGCTTTAGATTAAGAATTAAAAAAAAATCATATGGACACGGCCGATGACAAATATCAGCATTACATTGTTTACAAATATGATGCGTGAATCCACATCTTCAGACAATCTACCAGCAGGATTGGGGCCTGCGAGATGAAAATGATAATTACTACACAAAGATATAACTCATTTAGAACAATTATATCCTGCTTATATTGTAGTAATATTTAAGGGAGCAAAATATAAGAATATATTGAGAAAAAAAGATCCAATAATCAGAAATGATAGCACTAACCAGTTGATGGTAATGTCTTCTGGTGGACCTCCCTTTGAACATGTATATCTGGTACCCCCTGATTACAAATAAAATGTGATAACCAATCTAACATTTTCTAACATTTATTCAATAGGATATGATATTGAACAAAAGATCTCGTAATGAGTTGAATGCTATCTTACATTTGCATTGCTGGTGTTGCCAGCACCAAACTGAGTTTCCTGCACAAGCTTCTGAGTGTCCAAATCTAAAACACCCCTTGGTTGATTTACATTAGAATAAATATGAACCATCTTATGAGAGGAATTAGCCACAGCAACGGGAATATTTTGATCTCTGTATAATTCATTAGAAATACCATCCACGTCATTTGCAGCATTGTAGTGCAACATCATAGAATCATTATTGCCCACACGTCTAGCTGATTTATCATATCCAAATTTAGAAGCTATTCCCACATCATGTTCCATCATAGAAATATCTCCATCATATTGCCCAGAGTAAGTTGGAACATCAGCCTTGTGTTTTCCATCATCTTCTGTTAATCGTTCAACAGTATCTGATGTATCCATACTACTAAGGCCAATGCGGTCAAACACGTTTCCTGAGGGTTTGGCTTTTACAGCATCTTGAGCAGCATCTGCTACAGCTTTAATGGCAACTGCCATAGCTTTAGGCACTCGGGCAACTGAACGGACTTTTGGAGGGCGGTCTTCAAGAGACGTGTCATCCTTAAGTGCAGAAACTGCAGACCGTAAACGTTTATTTGATGGCTCAGAAGTCAAACAAGTTGACTGGGAAGTAGCAAGAGCGTCTCGAACTGCAAACTGCAGTAGCCTTCGAGAGGCGCCACCTACGGTTGATCTAAAAGCTATTTCTCTCTGAAAGCAAATAGATTATTATGTGCTGATATATGTGTTGATATACTGATTTATAATATAATAAGGGAGGGAGGAAGAGTTCAGACCTTGACTTGTGAACTCTCATCAGTGTGATCTGTTTGCCCAATGCGACTTCTTTTTCTCTGAATAGGTGGTTGAGGTGAAGTTGAACGATTCAGATGGTTTTTATCATCTGAATGGAAGTTGGCAATTACAGCACTGCGGAGTGGAGGTGGTTCAGCTGGATCTCTTATAACCCCATTCCAATCTTTGATTCTACGACTCTTGGATGATTTATCAGACTTTGTCACCTCTGATTCAGACAGTGGTTTCGGTTTGCACACTTGTTCATCAGTAAGACGAGATTCTTTTGATTGTGCATATAGATTTAGGTTTGATCGCAAATGATCCCACAGCCTGCACAATAAAGGGTGATATCAAAAAATCTAAAAACGTAACTGATTTTAGAGGCAGCAAATGGGCAGGTTGAGGGCAGACATTTTTGGTATGGGTAAAAATGAATTGCCAGGATCGGTTTGACCTGAAATGGTTTTATCTATTAAATCATTATTTTTCATATATAATAAATGTGTCAAATACAAGTACAAAAATTATATTATTTCCCTAATAATCTTTTTTAATATAGATGTGTTAAAAAGTTTTATTAAATTAAATACATTTTCAGGGATTCTAAACTCATTTCCCTTTTGACTAAATTATAATATTATTTCACCCTTTGAGGTAAAACATAACCCTAATAGACCATTTTAATTTTAAGTAAATCAAAACTGCCACCTCTAGCTTTTAACAGAAAAAAATCCACTACAAATGTATTACCAGGACACAAAAGAGTCACTATCATCACCCAAAAAAACATTCAACTCATTCCTTGCTTCTTCTTTGCGGCGGCCATTTTTAAGCAAGACAATCACATATTCCTACAGAAGCAAAATACTTGGTTAAGTAAATCAACAGCTCGGATATGTGATTAATTCTCTAAACAGAACATGATTCTAAATGCCTAACAGGTAAGAATTTCAAAGAGGGTAGCAAATTATTCATATGTTGAGAATTATTTTTCATGATCGTCTATAATCATCTTCATCAACACCTAATAAGCTTATGTCTAATCAATCAACTGTCCAAACATACGACAGATGTGATGGGGTATTATAGTAAGACACAGAGAAGGCCACAAAGAAATAACCTGAAAAATTTCAGACCAATCTAGCTTTTTACCATTTCATCATAACAAATTATAAACCCTCTATAATTGGTTTAAGCAAACAAAATATACATATACCCTTAAACAAACACAAATTACTCATAAAGAAGTAAATATCTATTATGAACACTAGAAATAGCCGATGAACACTTATGCTAATGTATTGCAATCTGCATGACAGTTTTACGATAAACTTGTGTGCATACATTATGAGATCATGTGATTGAACATTCCAGAATATGACAAGACACAAGCATGACTTTGCATGTGTGGTGTAACAATATTAAGAAAGTTAATGTTCTCAGCAACAATGGACAAAAAAAGGCTTCATGTGCTCATTTTCTTTTTATAGTAAGCAGGCGATATAAGATCTCACAAGGCACAAACTGTTTACATTTTTGTTAAAAGCAACAGTTTCAACTTTCAACAACTTAGAAGCAGTGTCATAGATCATAATATCATGATAAACAGGCATGCTGACATGAGATTTAGTAATGTAAAGGTGATTGAAAGTCAAGGCAGACTTTATTCGAAATATACATTGGAGTAATTGCACTTGCTAGCTAACTTTAGGTGAAATTCCTAGTTGGTGACGATAAAACACCAACGCAATATGCTTCCTTTTAGCTGTTCATGCTAGTAAGTACCGAAAATATACCCAAAAGCAAACCTATATCTACAATGAGTACCAACACACTCACCATAATTTCTAAGTGAAAAAAAAAAATGATGATGAAACATAAGAGGTAACATAGGTGGCATTCATATAACTAATATACATGTGACATAACATGTACCTGAAGAATATAAATGCATCAAAAAACAAGAAAAACAGAACCCTGCTGTTAAACTTATATCATTAAGACACATTATCCCCTTAAACAAACAGATCAAAAACAGACAACAAGCTTTTCCATATATTTTGGGAAGCTAAAACACAAACTTATTGTTCAGAGTAGGCATCATTCTCTACATTGATTTATTTACAATCAGTTCTACCAATTTCTGTGTATAATCACCAAAAGGCAATTCATATACAAAACATACCACAAGAGTATCATCTGTGTAGTCCCCCATAAACTCCTTCAGCTTTTCCTTAACTTGATCCCGCAACCTCCCAGCTCCATCTCCAGAAAAAATAATCTTAAAACTAAAATCCTCAGCAGCACTTCCCATCAACCCCTTTTCGTTCCCAAATCCTTCCCACAAATACAATTCTCAAGCTCAATCCCCTCAGCTGTAGGTACTAATCAACTTCTTCAAACTGAAAAAAAAAAATTCAACAGATAATCGATAATGGAACTCCGTAGCTACATAACATGAATTCAAGGGTAATCGGGATCTATAAATCATCAATGAGTATCGGCGACCATCTCAAAATCAACATAATTAGCAGAAACCAGGATAATAAACACCCTAATTTGTACGAAACACTAGAATTCATTAGCTGGAGAAGAGCAACAAAGTGATTGTATTGAGGTTGGACGACTAACCTCCGATTTAGTTGGAATTGTACGTAGAAACCCTAGTTTTTGACATGAAAAGAGTGAGGAATATTATTATGAATGCACTCTGTGATAAGTATTGATTGTGAAACAAGTTATAATGGGAGGTGATTAATGATAATAATACGAACCTCCAATGATGAAACAACGGCAAAGGATCAAATCGCCTCCAATAATGGGCCAGCAATTAGACTACTCGTATTCACAGGGCAACGCAATACGCAAAGCACCTCAACCTGACCCGACCCGACACAACATAACTATTCACTAAAAGACTAATATAAATTTTGGTTTTATGGGTGTTTTGGAATTGTTTATTTTTACCTTAATTTTGACTTATTAAGTTTTGAAAAGTTAATAAGTAAAAAATAATCTTTGGATAAAATAAAAGGACTTTTAAAACAACTTTTGAAATAAGGTAAAAAAATAGAATTTGAGAAGTTAAAGGGGAGTAACTTTTGAGATTGAGAAAACTTCTTTTGATATTATTACCCTCCCCAGCCGTTTCCGCCATCGCCATAACTCCCCAACTCCTTCGCTGCCTTCCCAACCGTCTCCATCGCCATCGCCATAACTCCTCCGATCTTCCCCAGCTGTCGCCTTCCATGCTCCGATCTGCTCCCCTGCCCTATCGCCACCCTACGCTCCCAACCGTCGTTTCCATCGCAACACCTCCGATAATCCGCTGCCCCTGCCATGACTCCCCCTCCAACGCCAGCCCCTGCCATGACTCCCTTGCCATGGCTATCGCCACTGTACGCCTTATTATCGTCATTAATCCCTTCCACCCACCTCGCCATAACTCCCTTTACCTATCGATCAATCACCCCCTTCGTCATTATATATCGATCAGCATCAAGAAACACCTCCATAATCGCCTTCATCGATCTGTTATAAAGGTATGACTTCAATTCTTGAGCTGAGATTTGTTGTTGTGGGTTCCTGATCGACCTATTCTTGAGATTTGTTGAAGGTAATTGTTGTTGTTTGGATTTGCTGTTTGGATTTGGTTCCGCTGGATTTGTTTCTGCTTGAGGTAATAGGTAATTATTGTTGTTTGGAATTATTATTGTTTTGATTGGTTTCTTCTGTATTGTTATCACTTCAGGTTTTATGAAATAACTTCAACTTGTTGTTGGTTGCAGTTTGGATTTGTTGGGTTCTGCTCTCATAGTTCTTTACTAGTCGTTGTTGCTAGTGCTTAATCATAACAGAATATATAATCATAACAGAGTATATATAAGTTTTTGATGAAAATGAGATAAAGATAGACCCTCTTTTGATCAAAATGATTTTCTGTTTTTTGATTTGTCTGGTATTGTGTTTTCACTTCTTTGGTTGTTTCTTCAAATCTAATGAAAATAAAACTATAATCTATTGCTTTGGTTGTTTTTACTTCTTTGGTTGCAACCTTGAATGGCGATACCTTTTTATTATTTGATTTCATCCACTGCTAGTTAATAGTTATCATTGTAATACAAGTAAAGATAAAAAAAAAAAAAAAACAAGTAAACGTTTGTGTTTTTTAACAGTCAGCTCAATGGCTTGTGAAACATCAACTAAAAGGATTAAATCAAAAATTTTGTGGGATGATGTTACGTTCAAGGAGTTTATTGATGCATGATTGCTTGAACTTAAAAACGAGAATAAACTTGGTACTCACTTTAATAAACTTGGGTGGGATAATATAGTAAAAATCATGTATGAAAAAACTGAAAAAACCCTTGATAAAAAACAAATTAAAAACAAATGGGACGACGGCATGAAAAAAGAATGGAAGCTTTATGATCGCTTAGTGAGGCTTGAAACTGGAATCGGTGGGATGAGAAGCTTAATCGATGCATCGCCGGAGTGGTGGGAGGAGAAGATAAAAGTAACTTTTATTTTACTTTTAATCAATCGTAATTATGGTTAAATCGTGAAATTCGTTAATTAATCTGTATATGTTGTAGGAAAACAAAGATTTTGCCAAATTTAAGGGTGAAAATTTGGACATCTTCGAGACGCATTATGCTCTTTTGTTTCGGGATTCGGTTGCCGTGGTAGATCAAGCTTTGAATCCGTTGCAATTTCAAATCGATTTCAATCTAAGTAGTGTTGGATGTAAAGAAAATATAGAGGGCAAAGGAGATAGTGATGAGATATGTTTAGATGATGATGACCCTTTGTTTCCTACTTACGTTGAAAGTAGTTTGAGTAAAAGGAAAGGTCTAAGGATGTTGCAAACAAACGTTCCACCAAGAGCAAAACTTCATCTTTTGAAGAGAAGCTAGATGTTGTATTAGATGCCTTCTTAACAAAAAGCACACAAACTTTTCCACCACATAATGCCTCCCCAACAATTGCTGCATGCATGGACATTGTTATCACTTTTCCCGGTTTTGAAGAAGGTGCTAAAGATTATTCATGTGCATTGCGTGCTTTTATAAAAAAACCAAATCGTGAAGAGTTTATGTATCCAACGACTCATGAAGCAAAGATGGAGCTCCTTAAGTTACTTTTGGAAGAATGATTTGGTGTTTTACAATCTGTGTTATCATTTGACAATATGTGTTATCTATATTTTTAAACCAAATTGTGTTGTTTGACATTATTGTGTGTTATTTCTACTTTTTATATAATTATTTTACATCTTTTTTATTTATTTAGGATGGATAGTGACGACTCTGATTCGTATGATAGTGACGAAGAATATTTGGTGGACGAGGATATAGAATTCAAAAGGATATATGGAATAGTTGTTAAATGGATAATAATAGCACGTGACTTGCATAATATAAGAAGGCAATGTCACACGTCAACAAAAACAGGACACATGTTTGTAACTGAAATATTAAATGGGCATCTTAGATGATGTTATGAAATATTTAGAATGGACGTACCAGTTTTCAAGAAATTATGCGTAGATCTTGTTACTAATTATGGATTGAAACAAACCCGCAATATGTCTATTGAGGAGTCAGCTGGAATCTTCTTGATGATTTTGGCTCATGAGTATACGAATAGGTTTGTCCAAGAATCTTTTAATCATTCAGGTGAAACCATTCATAGACATTTCCATAAAGTTATGGATGTCATCCTTAAAATGAGTGCTGACATTATCAGACCGCCCGCAAACCATAATGGTGATGTACCCGTGTATATATTGGATAATCCTCGGTATCATCCAATTTTCAAGGTATTATCTAATGTTCCGTATTTCCAATGTTCCAATTTAACAAATGAATTAATTATTTCATCTTTTTGTATTTGTAGGATTGTATTGGCGCTATTGATGGGACACATGTGAGGGCATCAGTTCGAATGATGGACCAACCAAAGTATATTGGTCGAAAGGGATACGCGACACAAAATATAATGGTGGTGTGTGATTTTAACATGTGCTTTACATTTGTATGGGCCGGATGGGAGGGGAGTGAGCATGACACGAGAATATTCAATGAAGCCTTACGGAGGCCGGAAATTCAGTTTCCACATCCAACTGGTGGTTAGTATAATGATCCGTTGTACATGCATTTTTTATTTGTTATACATGTTTGAAAAGCCTAACTATTGTTTGTTTTATTTATAGATAAATATTACGTTGTTGATGCCGGTTACCCAAATACTAAAGGTTATCTTTCTCCTTACAAAGGTCAAACCATTCATTATCATATACCGGAATTTCAACGTAGACAGAGTAGTGCTATGCGTGCTCCTCGGGAACAAAGGAGACATTTAACTATTACCACTCATCGTTTAGAAATATTATTGAATGAACTTTTGGAGTGTGGAAAGCTAGATGGGTGTTATTAAAAGAGATTCATGTAAATATGCATACAAGCACCAAGTGAGTATTGTGATAGCATCAATGGCGATCCATAATTTTATTAGAAAGGTCGGTAGCTTTGATGAAGCATTTAACACCACCCAACAAGAATCTTACAATCCTAGAGAAGGTGGTACTACAAATGAACTTAATAAAGAACTTCCAACTACAATTCGTTTGGATCATGATGTTACGTATATGGCAGCAATAAGAGATATAATTGTGCAAGATTTAATGAACTCGCGGAGATGAATGTAGTATGATATTAGTTTCATAACATCGGGGATTTTTGGTGTTATTTTAATAATCTCATGGATATGAATATAGTATGAGTTTATATAAACGAATCTTATTTTATATTCTTCATAATCTTTTTTTCAATTTGCAAAAAGGAAAAAAAAAAGTATATAACAGAAAATAGTGTATTGACGTTTACAAAAAGTAAATAAGCAATCCCAAACATTTTTCCCAACTCAGCTTATTGACTTTTAACAGAATGTCCTTTTTGATCATTTTACATTAATAAGTTAAACAAAACACTTTTTTACAAAACAACTTATTGACTTTTTACTTTATAAGTTAATCCAAACACTTTTTTTTTAATTTCTTTTCAAAAGTTATAAGTTAATAAGTCCTTTTTGTCAAAAGTCTTTTTCAACAAAATAAGCAATCCCAAACATGGCCTTTATTTTTATGGTTTATTTCAGATAACAATTTGTTTTTCATCCTTTTCGGTTTCCTCATCCCACTTAACAATGTGGACTTGATGAAATCCGATTTTTTTTGTTAACTTTTTATGAGAAGATCAAATTTCCATTAATTAAGCTTAAATGTATTAAAACTAAAGATGTTCATTAATGTAAACATGTTATTACAAACCATTAGTCATCATCTTCATCTTCAAAGATCGCACCACTACCACCAGCCATCATCATGAACACATGTCGTGTTCGTTCATTTAATTCATGAAAGTTCGATAATGTGTTCGTAAATGTTTGTTTGTGTTTATTCATTGATGTGCTCTAAATTATACATAAAAAACCTATCAAAAGCACATCAATTATTCCTTAATATATCCCTTAAAATGATGATTATGTACTTAAAATTGTTAAATTGTGTTTTCAGATGTTTAAAAGGGTAAGATGGAAAAAAGAAGTATATTTAACAAGAATTTGAAGAAAACCGAGCTTTGGAGTCCAAGCATGGGGTCGTGCCTCATTAAGCACGCCCTCATGACTTGCCTGAAACACACCCCCGTGCTTAAATTGGCACACCCCCATGTTTGGACATCTGACAGGACAAAAAGTACTGTCCCCTAAAAGGAGTCACGGGGTCGTGCCCCAACCCAAACACGAGGCCGTGCCCTATTTAACACGAGGCCGTGCCCGACACCTTTTGCACGTACGACCCAACCAACTTTCGTAAGCATTATACTAGCACGGGGTCGTGCCTTTTAGGCAAGGGGCCATGCTTAAACACTCTAGAAAGCCTATAAATAGAGGCCTAAGTTTATCATTTGAAAAAGCTTTTGGGGGGAGAGTTACTCCGCTGAATTATCTCGGGAATCAAGACTTGAAGATCATTTGGAGGCTCTGGAGGTGCATACAACACTTGAAAGAAGCTCGGGATTGTCTAAACATCATCCATTATGGATCACCAATTTGATTTTTCCATTTGACCGATGATTTCATATCTATCTTCTATGTTACTTGTTATTATATGCAAGCTCATTATGAGCTAAACTCTTATTATCATCCTAATTGCATGAAACTTATGTAATTTGTGATGAACTAATGGTGTGATTTATATTATGTTAATGTTATTGTAATCTTGGGAAAAATTTTGATGGGTAGCATCTACATTTGAACGAGAAGTCATAAACTTATGATTTGTAGTTTTAAATCTCATACAAGGTAGAAAAACGTATGAACTAACTTTTATTCGTGAAACCGGTCTTCATAATAAATCCATCGCTAATGAACTAGAAATGGTTATTAGAAATCATATCACCTTAACTTTCTGATCATTTGTGGGTTTCCTTTTATTAGTCAGAGAAATCTACAGTAATTGTTATGATTTTCTAAAATTAATGGTATGTTAGGAAGGAACCCGATTAACTCTCTTTTTAACATTAAGTTATGTTTTCAGAAATCGTATGTCAAAAGGTTACAGGAGATTTACCTATATTACTAGTGGCTTTGATTTATTCAGTAAGTCTCATCCTGGTGAAGTTCTAGTCACTACGGAGAGGATAGACGAGAAATCACGCCATCTCACATTTATGAACATTAACATAATTACTTTAATCAATATCTTTAATTACACCACCAATTCATCATAGTTACATAAATGTAATCTATTTAGGATGATAGCCTTTATTCTCTGGTTATAAATCCAATAGTTCAATCTTATTTTTACTTTGTTTTAATTATTGTTTCTAAACCTTAAAAATCTTAATTACATCAATGCAATTTATGATTTTCTCAAAACAAAAATCTAATCCGCTAGCCAATCATTAAGGTTGTTGAGTAGGCTCGGTGTGTCCACGGATTGATACTCGGTTCTTACCATCACTATATTACCACAAGACAGGTACACTTGCCTTTTCTATGTGTAGTTTAGTATTAATAATAACCAATTAAAACTAAATATGTATGAAAAAACCTTTATCAAAATATATATACTTTTCACACGCATCAAGTTATTGGCGCCGTTGCCGGGGACACACGACAGTTTTGAAAGACAATCTAAATTTTTTACTATCTTGTCTATATCCTGTTTATATATTTTTGTTCAAATTTATTTTATTTTTGTTAGTTAGTTAGTTTAGTTATATTTTCTTATTCATTCTAAGCCTTAGTAAGTTTATGCTTCCTTAAGTTAGTGTATGTCCGACTCGTCTAGTCCTGAACTTGTTTCGCCTCTTTCGGAACCCGAACGACTTTTCCGTCAAAGGTTACGCGAAAGACCATGACAAACAACAGCGATTATCGAAGAAGACGTTTTGGAAGGTACACCATCCGAAAAAGACATGGCTAAGCGAAAGACCACAACAAACAACAGCGATTATCAAAGAAGACGTTTTGGAAGGTACACCATCCGAAGAAGACATGGCTAACCAAGACGAGGAAATGATGACACAAGAAGCCATATCGTCAATTGATGGTTACGAGTCTAGTGTTGTCCAACCAACAATAGCGGCCAAAAATTTCGAGATTAAGTCTAGCATTATCCAACTTGTAGAAAACTCTATTCAGTTCCACGGATTGCAAGATGAAGATCCTAACGCTCACATCTCACGATTCCTTCATATCTGTGCAACTTTCAAAATCAACAACTGTTCGGACGACACCATTAGACTAAGCCTTTTTTCCATTTTCACTTCGAGGCCGAGCCATTGACTGGCTTGATTCGCTTCTGCCTGGTTCCATCACTACATACAAAGGTCTCATTTGGAGATGCCCACATCACGGACTTGATCTGTGGCTGTAGTGTCAAACCTTTTACGATGCAATTAGCGGAGCACACAAACAAGCTGTCTATCAAAGTGCGGGAGGAGATATCGGAAAGAGCTTTGCTTATAATCCTTTAAGAAACAAACCCTGTTCTAAAGGCATTCATCAAGTAGACTCTAAAACACTAATTGCAGCCCAGTTAGAAGCCCTAACCAAACGATTCGAACAATTCCAAGCCGAACTGAAGAAAACTCCAACACGATGCAACACATGCGGAAATTCACACAAGACCAACGAATGCCCACAAGGCATTATGATGGTTGAAGATGTTGATTACGTAGAAGGCCCAAACAACTCATATAAAAATAACTCAAATTGGAGGAATAACTCAAAATACAGAGAAGCTGGTAACAACCAATCATCATCTGGATTCAACCGAAGGCCACCTTACCAACAAAAGTAACCACCATACCAAGGTCTAAGCAGTAGTAACCAAGACCATGGAGCATCATCAATGAAAGACTTATTGCAGCAATTGTTGATAACCACACAAGCCACACATGAATAAATCCGAAAATCTGATCAAAGAAATAAGGAGAGGTTCCAAAGAAACTAGGCTGCATCAAAAGAAACAAAGCATCATTTCAAACCATTGAACACCAAGTAGGTCAGATAGCACAACAACTATCTAAAAGACCCCAAGGTGCTTTGCCTAGCAACACTGCGACAAACCCTAACGCTCAAGTGAAAGCCATCACCATAAGGAGTGGCAAAACCACTCAAGGTGATGCACCCGCATTACAACCCATCCTTGAAGAAACAAAAACCGAAATTCCAAGTAATGTAAGTGATAAGCAAAAGCAACCTGTTACTGCTGAAGAACCAGCTAAGAAATACGTACCACTGCCACCCTATGTTCCACACCTCCATTTCCAGGTTGTTTGAGACAACAACGAATGGAGGCACAATATGGCAAATTCCTAGGGTTGTTCAAGCAACTCAATATCAATCTGCCCTTGGTGGAAGCCTTAGCCCAAATGCCAAGTTATGCTAAGTTTTTAAAGGGTGTGTTGTCAAACAAAAAGAAACTGGAAGAGTTATCACATGTAGTTTTAAATGAGGAATGCCCTACAGTTCTTCAAAACAAACCACCTCAAAAGATGACTGATCCAGGAAGCTTCACCATACCCTGCCTAATAGGAAATCTTTATGTTAGTAACGTGTTAGCTGATTTAGGTGCTAGCATTAACCTTATGCCTTATGCGATTTTTGAAAAGTTAAACTTAGGTGAACCTAGACCTAACCTTATGAGCATCCAGTTAGCTGACCATTCTGTTAAATATTCAAGGGGCATCATTGAAAACCTTTTATTAAAATCGAAAAATTCATATTTCCCTTTGATTTTGTGATCCTTGACATGGATGAGGATAAGAATGTTCCTCTTATCCTAGGTAGACCTTTCTTGGCAACTGCTCGAGCTCTCATTGATGTTTGCACTGGCAAACTCACGCTTCGAGTGGATAAGGAAGAAGTGACATTTGACATAGGACAATCCATGAAACATCATCAACATCATGATGACTCACTCTATTACATTGATGTTTGCGATTCGATCATAAGCTGTCATTTAAGGAAATCTCTTAAATATGAAGCATGCAACACTCAACTAATAGATGTCCAAACCACCGAATCCATCTGTGAGAATCAAATCATTTCAGAACCAGAAGTTTATGAAACATTATCTCATCAAGAAGCATTTGAGATCATCGAACAAGAACTAGAACCAAAAGCCAAACCTTCTATCGAAGATCCTCTGGTTTTAGAGCTCAAAGAACTTGCGTCTCATCTTGAATACACCTTTCTTGAAAACATATCTCAACATCCTGTCATAATCTCATCCGCCTTATCAAATGATAAGAAGAACAAGTTGCTCAATGTGCTTAAGGCACATAAACGAGCAATTGCATGGAAAATCATGGACATCAAAGGAATCAATCCATCCTTTTGCACTCATAAAATACTGATGGAGGAGAACTTCAAATCCATCATTCAACGTTAAAGACGTTTAAGTCCGAGCATGCAAGAGGTTGTGAAGAAAGAAGTAATCAAACTGCTAGATGCCGGTTTGATTTACCCTATTTCTGATTCGCCTTGGGTCAGTCCCGTCCAAGTTGTTCCAAAGAAAGGAGGAATGACTGTTGTAACTAACGGAAGAATGAGCTTATTCTAACTCGTATGGTTACAGGATGGAGAGTTTGTATCGACTATCGCAAACTCAATGATGCCACAAGGAAGATCACTTCCCTTGGCCTTTCATTGACCAAATGCTTGAGAGATTATTTAGAAAAATGTTCTATTGTTTCCTTGATGGTTTCTCAGGTTATTCCAAATTCCTATTGCTCTCGAAGATCAAGAGAAAATGACATTTACCTGTCTATATGGAACATTTGCTTATCGGCGAATACCTTTGGGATTGTGTAATGCTCCTGCTACATTTCAAAGATGCATGGTAGCAATCTTTCATGACAATGGAAGTTTTCATGGATGACTTCTCCATCTTTGGGAACTCATTTGAACAATGCTTTAAAATCTGGAAAAGATTTTGATTAGATGTGAAGATTCTAACCTTATTTTGAATTGGAAAAAGTGCCACTTCATGGTTACTGAAGGAATACTGTTAGGACATAAAATCTCGCGATTAGGGCTTGAGGTCAATCAAGCCAAAGTCGACACTATTTCCAAACTTCCATATCCCACAACCGTGAAAGAAATTAGAAGCTTCCTAGGTCATGCAGGATTCTACCGTCGTTTCATCAAAGATTTCTCAAAAATCGCACGACCAATGACTCAACTTCTTGAGAAAGACGCACAATTCATATTTTCAGATGAATGCATTAGTGCATTCAATTTGCTTAAGGAGAGACTGGTAACAGCTCCGATCATGGTTTCCCCTGATTGGACACTACCATTTGAACTCATGTGCGACGCAAGAGATTTTGCGGTAGGAGCCATGTTAAGCCAACGGAAAAACAAGCAATTCCACCTAATTCACTATGCGAGAAAAACCCTAAACGATGCACGAGAAAACTAAACCACTACCGAGAAAGAGCTTCTTGCAGTAGTTTTCGCATTTTACAAATTCCACTCGTATCTAATCCTTTCAAAAACAATCGTTTATACCGATCATGCACCCCTTCGTTATCTATTCAATAAACAAGATGCAAAGCCAAGACTGATTCGTTGGATACTTCTGCTTTAAGAATTAGACATTGAAATTCGTGATAAGAAAGGAGCAGAAAATCTGGCGGCAGATCATCTCTCGCGTCTTGAAGATTCATGACATTCACAAACTGAGGAATCCAAAATAAATGATAATTTTCCTCATGAATTCCTTATGCACATCCAATCCTCAATCAATGAACATCCTTGGTTTAAAATTTTGCGAATTACTTGGCAAGCGGAATCCTTCTCAAAGGAATGACTTATCAGTAAAAGAAGAAATTCTTTGCTGACATTAAGCATTACTATTGGGAAGATCCGTATCTATTCAGAATTGGTGTAGACCAACTTATCTAAAGATGCGTGTACAGAACTGAAGTGGAACAAATTCTAAGGCACTGTCATGAAGGACCCATAGGAGGACACCATGGAGCAACCCTAATAGCCAAGAAAGTCTTTAACTATGGATTTTACTAGTCCACGATCTTTAAAGATGCTCACAACAAGGTACGCACCTGTGATGCATGTCAAAGAGCAACCAATATCGCAACATGGGATGAGATGCCTCAGAGACCCATTCAAGTATGCGAGGTATTTGACATATGGGGTATTGATTTCATGGGGCCATTCCTGATGTCCTTTGGCAATCGTTACATCCTGGTAGTAGTCGATTATGTCTCAAAATGGGCCGAAGCTCAAGCCCTACCTACCAATGATGCAAGAAACATTGTCAGATTCCTTAAGAAACTATTCTCACGTTTCGGTGCCCCCATGGATTTAATTAGTGACCAAGGAACGTATTTCTATAACAACCAGCTCAAAAGAGCAATGGTTCGTTATGGAGTGCACTATCGCTTTACAACTGCTTATCATCCACAAGCGAATAGGCAAGCTGAAGTCACTAACCGAGGCATCAAATGAATCCTCAAGAAAATAGTAGGTCAAAATCACAAGGATTGGTCTAGCAAGCTAGATGATGCATTATGGGCTTTTAGGACAGCCTATAAGACTCCCATTGGCACCACACCGTTCAAATTAGTTTATAGAAAGTCGTGTCATCTACCTGTAAAACTGGAACACAAAGCCTATTGGGAACTTTAAGCAGCAAACCTAGACCAAAACATTGTAGGAAAAAATCGATTTCTACAAATCCATGAACTAGAAGAACTGAGAGAACAAGCATACGAAAACGCTAGGGTTTACAAGGAAAAGACAAGGAAATTCCACGACTCTCGATTAAAGAACATTAAACGATTTCATGTGGGAGAACGTGTCTTACTATATAACTCCCGTTTACGTCTGTTTCCTGGAAAGCTTAAGTCACGTTGGTCCGGACCTTATACGATTAAAATCATTTTTCCGAACGGTGCCATCAAAATCAACGACCACGACGGTTTAAGTTTCAAGGTAAATGGTCATCGTTTGAAACCATATACCGATGGACCAACCAAGATTTTCTCGTAGGAATTACACCTCTGCCCCGACGAAGACTAAGTGTGGGGAAGGGTCACGCAGAAGACCCGAAACTTAAACGCGACACCTGTACATAGGTTTTTCTTTGATTTTCCGTTGATGACTCTGGAACGTTGCAGGTCGATTTAAGACGAATTCTGACAAACACGGGGCCGTGCCTGGCCAAGCACGCCCTCATGATCAACTTTCCCGACCTATATATAAATACCACACTTGTTCCAAGCTTTCATCACCTACATTCATGCTTAAAAAGACAAAAATGAAAGAATCAAGTCACGGAAGTTCAAGCCGGAATCCTGCGAAGAAACCGCGTTCTGAAACGCGAGAGCCAACGACGCAAGAATATTTCTTCAAGTTACATGAACTAATCAAGCAACTGATTGAGATGAACCTTATCGTATCCCAACGCCTAGCTGAACTCATCCAGGATTGTTTGGAGGAAGCTGGATTCTAAACCTATACGAGAGCTATGGGTGTAACATGGAGGGAACTGAAGGAGTGATGCTAGGACTCTTGGATTAGAGCATTTGCAAGAGTATGTACTTGATAACAAACCTACCAAATGGACAGAAGAGGTTTATGGGCAGAAAGGGACAAATCTGGGATCCGGCGAATCCCGAAGAAATCATCATGGACCTCTATATACCGGCACAGCATGAAGAAGCCGGGGCTTCCAGTTCACAAGCTGGTGAATTCTCGAGTATGTTAGACCTTTATAAAGCAATCCAAACCACCAGAAACCATGCAAGGCGATCATTTGAATATGCACAACAACATTCAACCGAGTCGAAAATCTGCATTCCCGTGTGGATGACCTGAGCAACGATGTCACGTACATCAGGAACCGAATGTATCATCAGTGGGGGGATATCCCGCCACAAAGCCCTTGAAACAGTATCACTTTCGGGGCCCGGGCACAGCTGTTTCATGCCAATCTATCTTTTAATTTATGTCATTTTATTTGATTTCATGTGTTTAGGATTTTAATGTTTTCAATAAATTGATGATATTTCAGGTGATCCCAAGGATTCTCACTATTTAAGGCGACTAAGGATTCCAAACACAAGTGTTAAATTCATTATTTTCAGGGGAGTTATTTCATCACATTTCCATGTTTTAATTTATTAATCACATTGGGGACAATGTGCATTTTAAGTGTGGGGATGGGGTAATTTACACATTTGACACTTTGCTAAAAAGGTCCAAATTGAAATTTTTTTAGAAAAATCACTTAACTATTAATTTTTATGACAAGAAACCAAAAATTTAAACAATTTTTCATAAACTAAATTATAAATATACGTTTTTGGAAAATAAATAAGTAAACAGATGACATCCAAATAAAATTGAAAAATGTTTTTGTTGTGATATCCTTAAAGGCAATGATTTAGTAAAAATTTAAACATGTAAAATGAAAACACTTTTACCCAATTCCATCCGTATGTGAGTTTATTTTCTAGCCTTAAACAGCTTTTGCATTCATGCAATTCTACTTTCATTCTGGATTTGATTGAGGGTGCCTTATGATACGTGTGATTAGAACTTGCTTTGGGTATACATTTCAAGACCTTAATTAGTATTTGTTGCATAAAAATAAGTTAGGCATTAGAAAACTTTAACTATTCAAGCCCCAATCATTTTTCTTTTAACTTTCCTTACCTGAACGTCAACTCTAGTTAGCCCCATTGAGCTTAAACATTTTTATTTCTTGATCACCCGAACAACCAAATCACTTAACCAAAAAACCTTCAACAAAACTCGTTTTTCGTTAAAGACACGTTTTTGGCTTATAAAAAAAGAGAGAAAAAAGAAAAAAAAAGAAAATTTTGGTCTTTTACTGGCAGACCTAAAAGAACTGGAATGCATTCTTTTGATTTCAATTTACTTTGTTGCCTTCACCACGCAAAACCGGGACTTCCCCCGGAAATTCGCGAATAAATTTTCAACCTCACATTCGAAGCAAGAAAGAAATGGCGAATAAAGGAACAAGTTTTGCCATTTTGTGGAATTTCAAAAAGCTCTATAAAGAGGCAGGCAAAAAGATATGAAAGATGCCCGAATTGTGGAAACTGGTCCCATAATAAAAGATGCAAAAAGAACCAAACCGAGTCCCAATACTGTCATACACTCAAAATCCACCGGCGGGGTTCTACCGCGAGGCGCTTGACAAAACAGGATCTCAGACACAGTTATATCAAACGACACTATATGCATTTTCAAAATAAGCGTTTCAACGTAAATCAGAGTAAAAGACAGTTTTCAATGTAATCAATGCGGAAGCGTAAATGTTTGTGAAACCATGAGTAATAAATACGCAAAACAAGGCGCCCAATGAAAATAGTAAATGTAAATGAGCTTGCATTCAAATGATAAAGATGATACATGTGCCTCAGATATGTAGCCCTAGCCTTAAGCATGCCAGCGACCTGAGAAGACATGCTAAAGTGTGTCAACACAAGGTTGGTGAGTTCACAGGTTTAAATCATTAAATATGTTTGAGCATTTTCCTGGTAAAAGTAAACAAAGGTATACCATAGGTAGCTAGCCTATATATCGAGTTACTTAGCGTTTCGAACCGAAGCTGACTGTTTGTGAGTTGTTTTGCCCTCTGCCATGTCTTATCACAGAACAATGGCAAGTGTCTAGGTCAATTAAACACCCGTTCTACCTCCAGTCGAGTTACCGCGACTAACGCGAGTGGGGTTTGTCAAACCCAGTAGTACTACCAAAAATTACCTCGATATCCCGTTATTAACAGTTCGAGTGTGTAAGGACTTGCGTGATAATGTTAGCACTATAGTAACAAGCGATATACCAATAACACCAAAACTAGATAAAAATAGGTTGCATGCTTCTCCCCCAAAAAGGAAAGTAAGTAAAAGTGGGGCCGTGAAGACTCACCTTATATGCGTATGAATACATGAGGTGTAAAAGCTGGAAGCTAATCATAACCTAATAAATATAGGTCCATGAGTGTTTGTACATAATAGTCATGATGAATCCCGTTGTATCCAAACAATGTAAACTGTTAGTGTGTTCGAGAAATGTTTGACAAGTTTGAAAAAGTTGTCTTTTTTAACAAAGTTGACTTTTGTTGACCAAAGTTGACCCGACTGACCCAATGACCCGTTGGTGACTCAAATAAGTAAAAAAACATGTTTAGTCATGCTCAAATAGCTCAAATAATGATTCATATAAAGTTTCATTTCAGAAATCTATTTTTCGAAAGTTTCTATTTTTTGAAAGTATGATATTGTTACACATGTGTAATCCAATTCAAGATTATAAAGCACATCACAACAGACATCAATCACACCATCATATCATGTTATACACACATCATATACAACATTCATCACATCATATCACAAAAGTTTCCATAAATAACAAGCTTGATCGTACGAAACGTTGTTCACAATTCGATTATTCCCAGTCCATTCCTATGCTCTAAAAATCATATAACAATTATCACATCTCATCAAACATGCATAAATCATCATCTATAAACCAAATTACCTAAAAATTTTCCATAATAGAAAGTACCCAAAAACCAAATCGAAATCAAAAGTTCAAAACATGAATTTTCACCCAATAGCATCAACTAACATCCTAGAACCATCAATTCAATCCAATTTCATCTAATTCATACAATTTCTACAAAAGCCACAAATTAAAGTTAGCATTATAAGTAAATCTTGGTTTTTGACCAAATCGAAACAATTTCACAAAACCAATCCGTACAAACATCATTATATTGAATACTAACACATAATCAATCATCAATTTCAATCAATTTCAAGTTTTGACTCAAGTTTGTATTTCTAGGGTTCATGTTCATCATGATAATCAAAGAAAATAAAATCAAACATAAAAACTTACTTGAAATACTTAGATGATGATCCCTGGTACGCGTTTGATGCAATAAACGATGAAAATCACCACCAATAAGCAAGAACAAAATTAAAGAAAGTGTCCTTAGTGTGTGCGTGTGATTTGCTGAAAAAATAATGAAGGGAAAGGTGAATGGGACGGCCAAATGGTGATTAGGGTTGGGGGGTTGGGTTTTATACTTTTTTTTTACAAGAAAGGCCCCCGTCTTTTATAAAAATCGTTTTAACGCTAAACGATTGAACGTTTTGTACACCAAAACCTCCAAATGCTCATATAATATCAAACAAACATTAATAACATGAAATAATATTTATTTTTCTAGTTCAAAGGCATATTTATAATAATTAGGCGTTAAAAGCCGAAAATGCGCGAAAACGCGTAAATGCCAGAAAATTCCCAATTTTCACAACCAAACTACACATTTAATCATACAATCATATAACATATAATTTCACACCAAATATGATTGTTTGAAAACTATTTTGACAGGTCACCAACGTTCGGAGACAGACGCGCGTGCGATCCGGCAATTCTCTGAATTACCGTTACATGAAAGAATCGTGAATGTTTGTGCAATAAATGACGCATTTAAGTGAACAACATTCAATGCATGAATGTATGATTGGAAAATCATGCTTGTGTTGATCAGAAAGTGATCAGAAAATGTCGGGTGTCATATCATCCCCTTGTTGAAAGAGATTTCGTCCCGAAATTTAACCAACTCCGGTAAAAGACGGACGAAAATTTCGTGGTTGTCACATCATCCCCTTGTTGAAGGAATTTAGCCTCGAAATTCTGAACAGGTAAACTGTGGGTATTTCACCTTTATATGGTTCTCGTGTTCTAAGGTAAACTCTAGTCCACACTTAGAGTTCAAACTAACTTTAACAATAAAGGTACAATTATGCTTGAGTGTTTTTTACCACTTGGTCCATGATTTAAACTAGTCCCTCGATGAATCGCAGCTGCGCATTCATCTGTTTCTCATTTAACAGAATGACGACTGTTTCATCACACAGACATTTCTTCATGTCTGAAACGTGTAACACGTTATGTACTCCACTGAGTTCTCTAGGCAAATTGAGTTGTTAATCTACTGGTTCAACCCTTTTGACTATCTCAAAAGATCCAACGTAGTGTTGGTTTAGCTTTACTTGTTTTTTTCTCTCAAAACAAATTGCACCTTTCCAAGGTGACACTTTTAGAAATACCTTGTTGTGGATTTTGGTATTTGATGGATTTTCTTGGTGTTAGGCCACGTAAATCCTTTTTTTATAGTCACATGTTGCTACCCTGGGGTTACGAATTTGTACGATTTTCTTAGTCGACTCGTGCACAAGCTCAGGACTTGTAAGTTGACTTTCCTTCAACTTCTGCCTAACATATAGGTGATCAACACTTCCATAGAGTGTCTCAAATAGTGCAACATTGATCTCCGTGTGGTAGCTGTTATCGAAAGAGACTTTAATCAAGGGTGAGTGGGTTTCCACATTAATGCCAAAATCAATAACACATGCTCGCAACATGTCTTCTAGAGTCTGAGTTGTACGCTCATTCTGACTATCAGTTTGCGAATGATACGCTGTGCTCCTAACCAACCATGTTCCTAATGACATTTGCTATGACCTTCAAAAATAAGAAATGAATTGAGTGTCACGATCAGAGATGATGTAAAACTAGCACCTCGTGTCGAGATACTTTTTCTCTTAGATAGGTGAGAGTTAACTTCTCAATTCAATTAGTCTCTCTAATATACAAGAACGGTGCGGATTTTGCCAAGTGATCTACTATTACCCAAATAGTATCACATCCACTAAGGGTTTGATGTAACTTTACAATGAAATATATTGAGATCTACCCCTACTTCCATTCCGGAAATTTTGTGGTTGTTGGAGTAAACCAGACGGTCCTTGATATTACACCTTAACTTTAGAACAAGTTAAACACTTGCTTACATGCATGGTAATATCTCCTTTCACATTCTACCATCGATAAAGAACTTTCAAATCATGGTACATCTTATCTGAACCTCGATGAATGGGATATTGAGTCGGATGAGTTTCATTCATTACCAGCTCTTGTAAATTTACTACAGAAAAATCCATATTCCTTTCAAGAAATAAGGAATTCCTTTGGATTTAATCACTAATTGCTTTTCTATGTCTTGCATGGGCTCAGCCTTCAGATTCTCGTCCTTCAAAACCTCAATTTAAGCATTACGGATTTGATCAGGCACTTTGGCATGAATGGTAAGCTTTAATGCTCACACTCGCTTTGGTTTAGGTGTTTACTTTTGACTTAGGACATCGACTACCACATTAGCCTTACCTAGATGGTACTTCATCATATTTTCATACTCGTTCAACACGTCGACCCAATGACATTGTCTTATGTTCAGCTCCTTCTTTTCAAAGATATACTAAAGGCTCTTGTGGTCGGTGTCGTGTCGCATTTGGTACCGTACAAGTAATACCTCTATATCTTATGTACAAATCAATGACTCTAAACTTTGAGTTGTATGTCATGTAATTTTTCTTATGAACTTTCAACTGACGGGAAGCGAATTAGATTACCTTCTTACATTGCGTCAACACACAACCGAGACCTTCGATGGAAGCACGACAATATACTACGAAATCACTTGTTTTCCTCTGAAAGGGATAGTATCGATAGAGTCAGACTTTCTGTTCCATAACTTGAAATGCAGACTTCTATTTGTCACCCTAACTTTTGTAGCGCCCTTATGACTTATGTAGGAAGAGGTTATGCAATCTTTGAAAACCCTTCGATGACTCGTCGGTAATAACCAACCAACCCAAAAAACTATTGTACCTTAGCCAGAGTCTTAGGCGTAACCCATTTCTTGATGGCTTCTATTCTTTCCTAGTAAATAGGCATTCCTTGCTCGTTGACCACATGACCCAAATTTTGGATCATCTAGAATTCACACTTGAAAAACTTGGCATACAGTTATCCTTGTTTTAGTAGTTCCAAAATCATGTTCCTCATGCTCCCCCTTGTTCTTTGTCTATGTTAGAATATCATCGACAAAAACATTGATAAACTTGTCCAAATGGGGTTTACGCGCTTGGTTCATGATATCTATGAAAACCGTTGGTGCATTGGTAAACCTACTTGGCATAACCAGAAACTCATGGTGACGATACCAAGTTCTGAATGCTGCCTTATATATATCATCCTCTCGGACCCTTAGATGATGATATTTCGACCTTAGGTCTATCTTCGGGATATAAACTTGACCCTTTAGGCTGGTGAAACAAATCGTTGATATGTGGAAGAGAATAACGGTTCTTAATTGCCACTTTGATAAGCTCACGGTAATCAATACCCATATGGAAAGTTCTATCATTTTTCTTGACAAACAGGACTGGATCTCCTCGATCCTTTTTTTTCTCAGTAGCTTTCTTGGTGATCGTGACTAAAATGGCAATATGGCACTTGCGTAAGTACTTCTGGGCGCTCATACAAGATATGGTATCTGAGACTGCAACACTCTTCTCACCCTGAACAAATAAGACTTCACCACTATGAAAGGGTATGCGAACGACCTTTCGCGACAGATAAATTTAGCTTGGTTATTGGACAACCAATCCATACCGACAACCATATCAAACTATTAAGCGTAATAGACATAAGATCTATAAATGTCTTATGTCCGGACAATCCCAACATGCATCGCTTCAGAATGTAAGTTGCTTTATTTAGTTTACCATCTGCTAATTGAATGGTTTAACTAGGTTCCATTCCAGTTGAAGCTACATCTATAAGCTTGCTAAACGGAAACCATATTTTAGCCATTTCTTACCTTACCAGGCCTAATCACAAAGGTTCGACCCTTGGCACCTTATCTATCGTTCCTTTCTATTGTCACTATCCTTATTGCTATTTTTCAGTTGAGGGTAATCTCTCTTCATTTGCCTAACTTTGTTCCATTCAAAGCAACCCCATAATGCTTCAGCTTGTCATTGCTACTGGGGTTTGTTGCTGCTTGATCGTTGACTCTCCCTTAAAATCTTTGGCTACATGGTCCGTCCTGCAAAAGTTTTGGTAACAATAATGATCACACTGGCCATGATGGTGAATGAATTACTCTACATGCTATCCTATTCCTGCTTGCTATTAGATGAACCATCAACAATGTCACACTTAGTTAGAGTACTCTACACCACAACCAAGTCAGTGAGCTAGTGAGATAACCTCATAGAGTGCTGAATGGTTATAGGATCAACGATGATGAGCCTTGCTTAAATCTAAGGTGCTATCCCATCAATTGACTTCTCAGTACCCTTGTAGATTAGAGTTACCATTACATAAAGCAACCACTACATGGAAATGGGTCGTATATTCTTCGATATCTGACCCTATCATCTTAATGTTCCTAAATTCCTTTTCTGTCTTCTAGTCTTAATTTCATGTACTGTACTCCTCCTTCGAATCTTCCTTAGATGCAGTAGCAACTATAGCTTAGGCTTCTAGCCTTCTCTTGCAAGCACTTTTACCTTGCTAATAAAAAGGCCTTCCAGCTAGCAGCTACTCTTAATTTTGATAATACTAGTCTTTGCTGCATATCCTGTATTGTAGCCTCGAGTGTTTCTATCTTATCCAATTGTAAGGCCCCGTTCCCGGAGTCCTCATAGTTGGTCAATCATAGCATTATATATATAAAGCATTATACATTTCATAAGATTAAGCAGCAGATTAAGTTAACAAAAACCATTCATTTCCTTAAAAATTACTGTTGCTAAGCAATACATCATTGTTTATTAAGTTACAAAAGACCTTTTAATTGCATTACAAAACAACAATATCATTAGGATTGAATGGATGCCAGTCTTGCCCCGACGAGTAGCTTTCCCACGTGCCATCCTCAGCAATAATTACCTGCCAACTGAAAATGCATAAAAGTTAGCGCTGCTGAGTGAGTTCTAGTTTTAAAACATTAAAATACCTTGTGTAAATATATATATGAAAATATCTTTTCTTTGAATTACTTCCTTTTCATAAAATTCATTACTTTCGTACGTGTTCACACGTCATACGTACAACAAGATAATATTCATCGTTCTCTTCCATCATTCATTTCGTACTTTCATTATTATCTTTCACTTTCTACCAGACCAATGTGCAATAACCTAAACATTGTGCACAAAGCGAGTACTGGATCGGAGTCTATAAATAGACCCCTAACATTGTGCACGAAGCCTGACCCAGTACCAGGGCATGCCACAACGGTCCCGTCAATCTCAAAGATTGACCCAGTGTGCATCCTTCGGGTTAGCTAAACCGCACACCGTTGAGCTAACGACAATATGGTCGTGCACCTCTATTCAATTGCTTGCAAGAATTTCATTCATTCATTATGTTCCACTTTCATTATCATTAATCTTCCACTATTTACGATAATACTTTACATATAAGAGCATAAACACACCACGTAAAGCCACACGATAAATACATAATATGGAACACAAGAACAGGCCATAAACAGACATAATATGAATAAACATAACCACTAAAACATCCCGGGGTTAAGTCCTAGAATTTCTAATTCCCAAAATTTCAAAAAATTTCTAAGTGTTCTAGGCGCATGAGCACTATGCGGGCGCACCAACGCTTAGGCGCATGAGAAACTTAGGCGCATGGGATTTCGTTCAGGCGCATGACTAACACTTAGGCGCCTGAGGAAATTTCTAGGCACATGACTACTAGATGGGCTCATGGGCTATACTTAGTCATCTGGTCAGTAGGCGCATGAGGTACTGTTTGGGCGCATGGGCTGGTACTTGGACTATTTGGCAAAAATTCCAGGCGCATGGGAACTATTGGGGCGCATGAGTTTCACAAGTTTTCTCAGAATTTCAGGCGCATGAGCCCTATTTGGGCGCATGACCAACAGTTATGCATATTTAAAACTTATTTTCGAACCTAATCTGTATTCTAACCTGTTCTTAACATATATCTATCATTCTAAGCATCAAAAACACATAATCAACCATAAAACACAAGCATACATACACAAGTACATACGGGTACATATATAACAGTTGTAAAACATTTTTAAACATGCATTTTCAGCCCTAAGACGTTTAAAACACATAAAAACCGGGGTCTAGAACTCACCTATGCAGCCAACAAGTAAAACTCCTTCAAACTTGAGTGCACAAGAGTTCAAACACCTAAAAACACACCAAATTAAACAACCAAACACATAGAACACATAAAAATCGGTTCTAAGGATGAAAACCCAACAAAACCGAACCAAGAACACATAAAACACTCACCAATTGCGAAAATCAGCCTCTTCTTCCTTGAAAAACTGAGAGAAAATCTGCTTTCTTTCTTCTTTCTTGTTCTCAATCGAAAAGCAGAAAGCAGATGTGAATGCATGGGCAGCCATACTCTTTTATATAATAAAATATTGAGTTTTGTACTCATTTACACTTTGGCCCCCTCCATTTTGGCTCCTTTTCCTTTCTTTCAAGATACATTTTATTTTCCTTCTTATTGCTTTCTTCTCTTTAACTTGAAAAAAATTTCGGGTGTTACATCAATGCTCCCTCGACTATGCCATCTAGTGAATTGTGCTTGTTTGTTTTTCCTCGAATACATCAACGAAAGTATTATGTTTCTTGCCAGTCTTCACCATGCCTTCCTTGAGTGTTTCCACATATTCACTAAT
The DNA here is from genome assembly GCA_025506505.1 of Flaveria sonorensis. Taxonomy (NCBI): domain Eukaryota; kingdom Viridiplantae; phylum Streptophyta; class Magnoliopsida; order Asterales; family Asteraceae; genus Flaveria; species Flaveria sonorensis. Next base: position 15,366,049 of record CM046423.1, on the reverse strand, counting down.
GATGGTTTGATGCTCTTGTATATTGGTGATCTCACCAGGTGCTCCAAGTACATTGCGAATCTTTTGATCTTACCTTACCACAAGGGAGGCAAATGACTGCTTAGTTGGATGAGGTATAAGTGATGATGCACGAGTACAGTCAGTTATGTCAGCTGTAAGGGGAAGGGGTACGCACTCCTCTGGATTCAGGCAATCATATCAGGTAAACACTTCCAGTGTTGTGTATCCCCCATTACTCGAATATTGAACAAAACTCCATGTTGTTTGAAGTTATCAGCAGGCTCTAGCTGATGCTGATTCACCTTCGATGGTGAGGCTATTAGTGTAGATAAAGAAGGTATGAGAGCGAGATCCTTAGTCTCCTCGTTGATTGGGGGTGATACTAGTGATATGAGAGGGGTAGATGATGTAGACATCCAATATCATTATATGTACGTAAAATGATATGTATGCTTAAAAATAATAAACAGATAAGAGTATGTGCAATGGTAGTGTGTGTCTAAGGCTATAGTCTAGATGCAAATGCAATCCTAGTTCTCTATAACCAGTGGCTCTGATACCAATCTGTCACACCCTCAAAATCCACCGGCGGAGTTCTACCGCGAGGTGCGTGACAAACCAGGATCTCAGACACAGTTATATCAAACGACACTATATGCGTTTTCAAAATAAGCGTTTCAACGTAAATCAGAGTAAAAGATAGTTTTTAATGTAATCAATGAGGAAGCGTAAATGTTTGTGAACCCATGAGTAATAAATGCGCAAAACAAGCCGCCCAATAAAAGTAGTAAATGCAAATGAGCTTTCTTTCAAATGATAAAGATGATGCATAAGCCTCAGATATGCAGCCCTAGCCTTAAGCATGTCAGCAACCAGAGAAGACATGCTAAAGTGTGTCAACACAAGGCTGGTGAGTTCACAGGTTTAAATCATTAAATATGTTTGAGCATTTTCTTGGTAAAAGTAAACAAAGGTATACCATAGGTAGCTAGCCTATATATCGAGTTACATAGCGTTTCGAACCGAAGCTGACTGTTTGTGAGTTGTTTTGCCCTCCGCTATGTCTTATCACAGAACAATGGCAAGTGTCAAGGTCAATTAAACACCCGTTCTACCTCCAGTCGAGTTACCGCGACTAACGCGAGTGGGATTTGTCAAACCCAGTAGTACTACCAAAAATTACCTCGATATCCCGTTATTAACGGTTCGAGTGTGTAAGGACTTGCGTGATAATGTTAGCACTACAGTAACAAGTGATATACCAATAACACCAAAACCAGATAAAAATAGTTTGCATGCTTCTCCCCCAAAAAGGAAAGTAAGTAAAAGTGGGGCCGTGAAGACTCACCTTATATGCGTATGAATACATAAGGTGTAAAAGCTGGAAGCTAATCATAACCTAACAAATATATGTCCATGAGTGTTTGTACATAATAGTCATGATGAATCCCGTTGTATCCAAACAACGTAAACTGTTAGTGTGTTCGAGAAATGTTTGACAAGTTTGACAAAGTTGTCTTTTTTACCAAAGTTGACTTTTGTTGACTAAAGTTGACCCGACTGACCCAATGACCCATTGGTGACTCAAATAAGTTATAAAACATGTTTAGTCATGCTCAAATACCTCAAATAATTATTCATATAAAGTTTCATTTCGGAAATCTATTTTTGGAAAGTTTCTATTTTTGGAAAGTATGACATTGTTACACATGTGTAATCCATTTCAAGATTATAAAGCACATCACAACAGACATCAATCACACCATCATATCATGTTATACACACATCATATACAACATTCATCACATCATATCACAAAATTTTGCATAAATAACAAGCGTGATCATACGAAACGTTGTTCACAATTCGATTATTCCCAGTCCATTCCTATGCTCTAAAAATCATATAACAATTATCACATCTCATCAAACATGCATAAATCATCAGCTATAAACCAAATTACCTAAAAAGTTACCATTAATAGAAAGTACCCAAAAACCAAATCGAAATCAAAAGTTCAAAACATGAATTTTCATCCAATAGCATCAACTAACATCCTAGAACCATCAATTCAATCCAATTTCATATAATTCATGAAATTTCTATAAAAGCCCCAAATTAAAGTTTCCATTATAAGTAAGTCTTGGTTTTTGATCAAAACGAAACAATTTCACAAAACCAATCCGTACAAACATCATTATATTGAATACTAACACATAACAATCATCAATTTCAATCAATTTCAAGTTTTGACTCAAGTTTGTATTTATAGGGTTCATGTTCATCATTATAATCAAATAAAATTAAATCTAACCTAAAAACTTACTTGAAATACTTAGATGATGATCCCTAGTACGCGTTTGATGCAATAAACGATGAAAATCACCATCAATAAGCAAGAACAAGATCAAAGAAAGTGTCCTTAGTGTGTGCGTGTGATTTGCTGCAAAAATAATGAAGGGAAAGGTGAATGGGACGGCCAAATGGTGATTAGAGTTGGGGGGTTGGGTTTTATACTTTTTTTTTATAAGAAAGGCCCCCGTCTTTTATAAAAATCGTTTTAACGCTACGCGATTGAACTTCTTGTACACCAAAACCTCCAAATGCTCATATAATATCAAACAAATATTAGTAAAATGAAATAATATTCATTTTTCTAGTTCAAAGGCATATTTATAATAATTAGGCGTTAAAAGCCGAAAATGCGTGAAAACGCGTAAATGCTAGAAAATTCTCAATTTTCAAAACCAAACTACACATTTAATCATACAATCATATAACACATAATTTCACACCAATTATGATTGTTTGAAAACTATTTTTACAAGTCACCAACGTTCGGGGACAGACGCGCGTGCGATCTTGCGATTCTCCGAATTACCCTTACATGAAAGAATGGTGAATGTTTGTGCAATAAATGACACATTTAAGTGAACAACATTAAATGAATTAATGTATGATTGGAAAACCATGCTCGTGTTGATCAGAAAGTGATCAGAAAATGCCGGGTGTCACAAATACGAATACACGAAACTAATCCGATTGTGTGCTATTAGGCTTCAAGCCAAACGATCCTGATGAAAGGAAAGTTTTATGTATCTTCGGGTGTAAGACGAAGTAAGGTTTTTGAAAGCAATGTACGGTCTTGACAATCTGACCTTAAACGAGTCCTCAAGTTAGCATATCCCTTCTAACTTGAAGTATTGTATAGGGAGCCTTCTACTGTTTTCCTTGTAGTTTATGTTAGAAAAATAAGCCAAGACCGTCGTCTTTAACATTTTTCCATTTTTTCCAAATAATCCATACTCGAGACCGAGCCAAGTTACAAACCATCAAAGACCTAATGATTTATGCAAGTAAATATCTAAGTAGGTGAAGATTTGATCCCTTAACAAGCATATGATTTCACACATATTCATAATAAGCAATTGAGCGTATTAGTCATACTTAACCTTGATTATGACTCCATATATTTAAGCCAAGTGTGAGTGTATCTTGTGAAGAAGTGTGGTTTTTACATGTTAATAATCTTTACTAACGAATCTATTGTTTGCTAGGATATCATTCTACATATGCTTAAAATGTTTACATTTGGATGAAATAATGTTTACTTGCGTATTTCCCGAAAGACATATTTATAATTTGATTTATTTTGTTTTTGGTAGAATTGTCATTTTAAGTGATTTTGCTTGAGGACAAGCAAAGTTTAGGTATGGGGATGTTTGATGTGCTCTAAATTATACATAAAAATCCTATCAAAAGCACTTCAATTATTTCTTAATATCTCCCTTAAAATGATGATTATGTACTTAAAATTGTTAAATTGTGTTGTCAGATGTTTAAAAGGGTAAGATGGACAAAAGAAGCATATTTAACAAGAATTTGAAGAAAACCGAGCTTTGGAGTCCAAGCATGAGGTCGTTCCTCATTAAGCATGCCCCCATAACTTGCCTGAAACACACCCCGTGCTTAAATTGGCACACCCCCATTTTTTGACATCTGACAGGACACAAAAAGTATTGTCCCCTAAAAGGAGTCACGGGGTCGTGCCCCAACCCAAACACGAGGCCATGCCTTATTTAACACGGGGCCGTGCCCGACACCTTTTGCATGTACGACCCAACCAACTTTCGTAAGCATTGTACTAGCACGGGGTCGTGCCTTTTAGGCACGGGGCCATGCTTAAACACTCTAAAAAGCCTATAAATAGAGGCCTAAGTTTATCATTTGAAAAAGCTTTTGGGGGGAGAGTTACTCTGCTGAATTATCTCGGGAATCAAGACTTGAAGATCATTTGGAGGCTCTGGAGGTGCATACAACAATTGAAAGAAGCTCGAGATTGTTTAAACATCATCCACTGTGGATCACCAATTTGATTTTTCCATTTCACCGATGATTTCATATCTATCTTCTATGTTACTTGTTATTATGTGCAAGCTCATTATGAGCTAAACTCTTATTATCATCCTAATTGGATGAAACTTATGTAATTTGTGATGAACTAATGGTGTGATTTATATTATGTTAATGTTATGGTAATCTTAGGAAAACTTTTGATGAGTAGCATCTACATTTGAACGAAAAGTTATAAACTTATGATTTGTAGTTGTAAATATCATACAAGGTTGAAAAATGTATGAACTAACTTTTATTCGCGAAACCGGTCTTCATAATAAATCCATGGCCAATAAACTAGAAATGGTTATTAGAAATCATATCACCTTAACTTTCTAATCATTTGCGGGTTCCCTTTTATTAGTCTGAGAAATCTACACTAATTGTTATGATTTTCTAAATTAATGGTATGTTAGGAAGGAACCTGATCAACTCTCTTTTTAACATTAAGGTATGTTTTCAGAAATCGTATGTCAAAAGGTTACAGGAGATTTACCTACATTACTAGTGGCTTTGATTTATTCAGTAAGTCTCATCCTGATGAAGTGCTGGTCACTACTGAGCGGATAGACGAGAAATCACGCCAGCTCACATTTATGAACATTAACATGATTATTTTAATCAATACCTTTAATCACACCATCAATTTATCACAGTTACATAAGTGTAATCTAATTAGGATGATAGCCTTTATTTCCTGGTTTTAAATCCAAAAGTTTCAATCTTATTTTTATTTTGTTTTAATTATTGTTTCTAAACTCTAAAAATCTTAATTACCTCAATGCGATTTATCATTTTCTCAAAACAAAAATCTAATCCGATAATCAATCATTAAGGTTGTTGAGTAGGCTTGGTATGTCCATGGATTGATACTCGGTTTTTACCATCACTATATTACCACAAGACAGGTACACTTGTCTTTTATATGTGTAGGTTAGTATTAGTAATAACCAATTAAAACTAAATCTGTGCGAAAAAACCTTTATCAAAATATATATACTTTTCACATATATTATTCATTTAAATCTTTTTTGTATTTTATATTTTTATTTTATTGGTTTTAATTTATAAAAATACGAAACCCTACTTATACTGTACGCAACAGCCTATATCCTCTCCTTAATCATTTCATCATTTCATTATAGTTTGTGTTAAATTTTAACAAATTTCTTAATATTTATGTTAGTTATGTTTAATTATGTCAACTATATATGGATATTTATGTTAATACTTTTTTAGTTTTAATTAATTTTGCGTAATTTTATGATAAAAAATATAAAATTATATATATACTAGTTATCAACTTCTTTGTGCATCTTAGGTTGTACTTTAACTTTAATGAGTTGTGCTCACGTTTGGGTTTTTTATCATTAATTTTCTTACTTTTAACTCCAATACTTTTACATATTTTATAAATTAATCCATATAATTTTTTACTTTCGTCTTTGGTCCCCTCTACTTTTCATCTTTTACAAACTTTTCGTTTTATGTTTTAGTCTAGATTTTACGAGTCAAGACACCGTAACGTACGCTTGTGGTTCAACGTTTTTACGTCTATTCTCCCCGTTTAACGGCCCTGTCACAACACGTGGGTCCTAGATCGTATTGGTTATTGTTTTTAATGTTTTATATTTCACGTACGTGGTTTAATGTTTTTACGTCTACTTTCTATTTAGTTTTAATTTTTTTCATTTTTTGTTTCTTTTCTATACGAGTTTTTACTATGTCGGTGCTCACTAACGGTGGGGTGACATAGGTTCTATTTGGCACGTTTTACGTCCCCGGCAACAACGCGGTGGGCTTAATACTAATTTATTTTAAAATTAATATATATGATCATTTGTATTATATGTGTTCATGAACTTTTGTTTGTGTTATTTATGTTCGTTCGTCTTTGTTAGTGTTCGTAAGTGTTCATGGACAATTTATAAACATTTTTATTTCCTTAATGAACGAACACGAACTAAAAATCTCATTCGATGGGCATTTGTAACAGTTTCTGAACAAGATTATTTTCGTAATGAACGAACACGAACAAGGTTTTATTCGTGTTTCTTTTGGTTCGTTTAACAAACTATTACACAAATTCACAAAATTGGATTGCCTACTTTTAACAACATCATTTTTACCGAGTTTTTTTTAAGAAACTTATATACCATTTTAGTGTAGTTAAAAATATATATACCAACCTCATGCAAAATCCATTACTAGGGATGGAAAAAAAACTCGAGCCCGATGGGTATACCCGAAACCCGAAACATATGGGACGGGTATACCCGAAGCCCGATGGGTATTGGACCGGGTATGGAATTAGTTTTGTAAATTTTTGCTAGTATGAGGTGCGTATAAGATTAGGTAATGTCTCGCCCGATTATCCGAAACCACATACCCGTTTACCCGAAACCATATACCCGGAGTTTTTTATTTTTGGATAAGAAAGCAAAATGAACTAACTTTTTTTTGTATTAATCATGTATTTTGGAAATGAAACTTTATGATATGAAAATGCTTGTTGTTAACTTGTTGTGACTATTTTGATGTGAAATTTTAAAACATTTATATGTTTTAGTTGTTTTGGAATCTTGATAAGAAAGTTTAAGTCAACTTGTTGTAGCTATATTAATGTTAAAATTTATCAAATGAAAATGCTATTTATTACATATTTTTATAGAGATGATCATATTTAATATTTAAAATGAGGTATTTAAATATATAAAAATAAAATTGTATTAATGAACCGACAACCTGACAAGGATTGGTCAATGGCCATTTTTGACCTCTTCATCCCTGATGATTCAAGAAAAGAAAAACGACCGATGCAGATGACTCAGAAATCTCCATCAATCCATCACTATCTCCAAAATATTCCTTCCTTTGTGTCATTATCAGTTGGCATCAACCATTTGGGAACCCTTTGCGTCTTGGCCATTGACGATTCGAAAACCATGACGAAGCCCTGCGACCCTCCTAGTCTATATACCAACCATCGTGCCCATCTTCAATAACAAAGATGTAGTTCAAAATGAGTATAGATGCTTCTATTTTTTATTAGAAGCCTTAGCTACTGGAAGTTTTGAAAAGCAGTAGGCAACTAGGCATGTTTAATATAAGCAAACAACCGAGATCGGAATTGTTACCACCAAGCAAACTCGACAACTCGAGTACCATCTATTTATTGAGGATTGATTCGAAGTTTGGCGGTTAATTGGAATATCTTGTATTGCTTGCGCACGTGATGTACACATGCACACTTGGGTTTTACTTTTTATGTTTTTGAATAAGTCTTCTATCTGTTGGTTGTTTAGAAGAGTCCGGGTCATTTGTTTGCAGAGATTTTTGTGGTAGGTAGTTGGCCTATAGTACTATAAATAGGCTGCTAGTTTCACACTTTCCATGTACTTTATTATTCCACCTAATAATATTACGAGAGATTCCAAGTTATATTGATTCTATTTATTGTGATAATAGTTCTTTTACCAACATTTTGGTATCAGAGCTAGCATTCCTTCATTGTGATTTCTCTCAAGCCTTCTACTCTTTCTCAATGGCTGACCCATCTGCTCAAGTAAACCCATCTCCATCATACGTTCCCATGTTCAAAGGCGAAGGTTATGAACACCGAAGCCTTCGCATGAAAACCTTGCTGAGAGCACGAGATTTATGGGATGTTGTGAACCTCGGTGTTACTGCTATTGTCGATTGCCCTCAAGACCATCGTGATGCAAAGAAGAAAGATGCACAGGTCATGACACTAATTCAAGAGGGTGTGCATGATAGCCTGTTTTCAAGAATCACCGCTGCTGAATCTGCTAAGGCTACGTGGGAGATCTTACGCTTGGAGTTCCAAGGATATTCACAGGTACAATCTATGAAACTTTAAGGATTCCAACGTGTTTTTGAAAATTTGTCTATGAAGGATGAAGAAAATGTTGGTGACTACTTCTCTCGGGTTATGGATAATGTCGGCCAACAACGATCCTATGGTGAAGAGCTGCCGAATCAAAAGGTGGTAGAAAAGGTGCTAAGTAGCTTATGCTCGAAGTTTGACTATGTCATACCTTCAATCGAAGTGGCATTTGATCTTGCAAATGTCACTCCGGTTAAACTCATGGGCCTTGTTCAATCACAGGAAGTATGCATCAACCGTCGCACTACTATTGATAAAAAGACCAAGACACCCTAATGACAGGATGAGCAGGCATTGCCTGTGGTCCTAGAACAAAATAATGCTCGAGGGAGAGGCCGGGGATGCTCTAACCTTCAAGGACGAGGCGGTGCTGGTCGAGGCAGAGGCTCACTTGATAGAAGTAAAGTACCCCAATGTTATTGTTGCAAAAAATTTGGCCACCTAAAAAAGTGTTGTTGGTACAATGATGAAGGGCAGGTAAATGTTGCAAACGAAGAAGATGGAGCTGAACACGAATCGGAAGAGCAACATTTACTGATGGCCAACACCAAACATACTGGTAAAACTAATCACCTCTGGTTTATTGATTTTGGATGCTCTAATCACATGACAGGTTGCAAAGAGAGTTTTATCTCCTTGGATGAAACCTTCAGACTAGATGTTCGATTAGGAGACAGAAAGAAGTTAGTAGTTGAAGGAAAGGGAACTGTCAAAATTCAAACAGGAAATAATACTTTTAAGTTTTTGGATCAGGTATACTATGCCCCAAAACTTGAGTATAATTTACTTAGTGTGGGCCAGCTCATGAAGAAGGGTACAACCTATTCTTTGATAATGGGAAGTGTACTATTACTCACAAGGAGTCTTCAAACACTTTATTGGAAATCTCAGTAGCCACAAACAACATGTTTGTGTTTGATGCTACTAGTCTTCTTACTGTTCATGACTCACGAGCTACTAAAGAAGAAGTTAAAGCCTTGAAATGGCATTGCAGATATGGTCACTTACACATGAGTGGTCTCAAACAACTACAGGAGAAGAAAATGGTACTTGGGTTACCAAAATTCAATGCACCCATTTCATGTGAAGCATGCATTTTTGGTAAACAGTCAAGGGAATCTTTCTAGGCCTCCTCTTGGCATGCAAAAGCAAGACTAGAGCTGATTCATACTGATTTATGTGGGCCTATGCAAGAACCCAGCCTTGGCGTTAAACGAGAACTCATAATTCCTTATACTCCTTAACATAATGGTGTGGTTGAGCGTAAAAACTGCAATATTATGAACTTCACTAGAAGCATGTTGAAAGAAAAGGAATTGCCAAATTTTTTATGGGCAGAAGCAATGTCCACAACAGTGTATATCATTAATCGATCTTTGTAAGGCCCCGTTCCCGGGACGCTTACAGCTGGACCGTCATCGCGTAAATTATTTAAAATATTCATTTCTTTGCAGCGGAAATTAATAACTTTCATTTATAATTAGAACATGTTATCTCATTACATAAATCATTTACATTTCAAAATACAATAACATGTCCAAAATGTGGATGCCAGTCTCAAAACGTCCCCAGTAGCGTATGCATCCATGCCTGCAACTCCCTTCAAGTCACAAAGACTCCCTTCGAGCCACAAGGACTCCCTTCGAGCCACAAGGACTCCCTTCGAGCCACAAGGACTCCCTTCGAGCCACAAGGACTCCCTTCGAGCCACAAGGACTCCCTTCGAGCCACAAGGACTCCCATCGAGCCACAAGGACTCCCTTCGAGCCACAAGGACTCCCTTCGAGCCACAAGGACTCCCTTCGAGCCACAAGGACTCCCTTCGAGCCACAAGGACTCCCTTCGAGTCACAAAGACTCCCTTCGTTCTTTACGTTCCACTTTTCATTATTATTGTCTTTCACTTCGTTACATAATACTTTACGTTCATTCATAGCCATACATCAAACCACATAAAGCCACAACATAATACACAACGTATAATATAACATAATACATACGTTTTGAAAATGGTTTAACAAAGAAAGACATCACATAACACACAAACAACATCAAGAACCACAACACAACACCAAGCGTAAACCATCACATCCTAATGGGACCTATCTCAAACATCACCTCTTAAAGCCCCAAAGAAAGCCCTAAGTCCAAAACTAGGCACAACAAGTCATTCTAGGCGCATCAGCAGAAAATTCTAAGTATAAAAACTTCTGGGCGCATGGGAACTATTTGGGCGCATGAGCCCTATTCAGGCGTTCCAACACTTGGCCACAGAAACAATTCTAGGCGCATGAGCACTATTTGGGCGCACCATCTATACTTAGGCATTTCCATACTTTCTAGGCGCATGGCCACTATTCAGGCGCATGACCTGGGTGCATTAGCACTATTTGGGCGCACCAACTTTGAACGCATGAGGACACTTAAGCACATAACGCATGGGCGCTTGAGAACATTCTGAAATATGTCTAACACTACCAAATTCACCCGAACACCATTCTAACACTATCCAAACACAGATCTAACATACTAAGGGCATCTAAACATTCTAGCAACAATTCTAACCCCTAAACCATAACCAAACACACAGCCACAACAGATGCGGTCAAACAACAACAAGCATAGGCATACGGTTATCTTTCAAAAACGTTTACCCGGTATGCATAACAGCCCCAAAGCTTTAAAATCTGTAAAAGAGGGGTCTAGAAACTCACCTGAAGTAGATCTTCAAACCAGGTACATCCACCTGCGATTTCAGCTTCAAAATCCCAGAACAACCTTCTAAAACATCGAGAGCTTTGGTTACAAGCTGCAAACTAAGCTAAAACCGAACATAAACCTGAGAACTAACCTTTTTGCAGCTTCTTCTTCTCTAAAAACCTGAATTCTTACTCTTCTTCTTCAGCCGAGGCCAAAAAGCAGATCTGCTGCTTTATAGGGTGGCCATACCCTCATTTATATTAAAATAATGAGTTTTAACACTTTTACACCTTGCCCCCTTCTTCTTGAGCCCATATTCTTTTACCTCTACATATTTTTCTTTATTCTTCATTTAAATAAAAATTTGGGGTGTTACAAGTCCACCCCCCTTATATAGGTTTCGTCCCCGAAACCTGTCGCTTCTCGAACAGTTACGGGTAACGCTGTCTCACCTCTTCCTTGATCTTACACGTAGGCTTAGTCCCCTTCGGGGCTCCACTATACTCGCACAAGTGAAATCACCATTCTCCTTAGCCCTTCTTTTCCTTCTATCATGGATGACCCCTAGTTGCTCCACGTAGTTGAATCGTTCATCAATCTCAGCATTCTCTAGTGGCACGATCACATCCCCATCAGTTGAGCACTTTCTTAGACGAGATACATGGAACATCGGATGACTTCCACTTAACACGTCGGGTAGCTCCAGTCGACATGCCACTTCTCCTACCTGAGAAACAGTTTAGATTAGTTCTTTACACCTCAGTATTAGCTTCACTCACTTTCGAAATCGAGTGATCTTCTCTCCCAAAAAGAGGCCTTCATCATTACTCCATCGTCGTAGGACAGCACCAAACTCTTGTCGGGCGCGGCTGTTCAAACCACCTTGTTGCAAGACTCGGTGTTTGTTTCATAGGCTGCTAGCCAATCCTTTCGAAGGCGTATGTCTATCCATCCATGTCTGTCCTGAACAGTCTAGCAGGAAACACGCGCACTCTCAATACTATCGCGCAATTCTCTAGGACATCCGGTAACCTAGTGGACTTACCAATAGCAATTTCTACATCGAAGGATGCATCGATCTTCCTACTCCTAACGTGCAACTTAACACAAAGGCAGCATAAATGAAACTACTACTAGCACCACAATCAAAGCACAAGGCACAAATTTAACTTACCGAGAACGTCCCTGACGTCACGTCAAAGTCCGTTCTAGCCTCCTCCTGGTCATAGCGAATGCTCTGACCTTCATCTTCTGCTCTCCTTCCTTGCACCAGAGCTTCCAGCCCTTGACTTCATGCAGTCTCTGCTCTTGTGTCCACTCTCACCACACCTGTAACATCTTATTGCATGACAATCCCTTGCCAAGTGGCCCTCCTTTCCATACTGAAAATAGAGATTCGATCCCCACTTACATACTCCTGCATGTTCCTTCCCATATTTCTTGCATGCCCTCGCTTCCTTTGTTAATATCCTTAGATCATCCATCCTTACCTTCTTACCACCAGCCTCAAATTCACCATCAACATCATCCCGCCTTTCGTTCCCACTCTTAACATAACTCTGCTCTTCCTCCTCATCCATCATCGCCACCGCCTCTCGCTCGTCATACAGCCTCCCCGCCAAATCGACCGCCGACCTAAACGTGCTTGGCCAGGCAACGACCAGATGTCTGCGGATATCTACCGGCAGACCTTGAATATACCTTTTAATCTTTCGTGACACAGGCGTCACCTGATCTGGCACCAGCCTTGCCATCTCATTGAACTTTGTGGTGTACTGTTGGTGGGTCATCGTTCCCGCCTCTAGCTGCAGGAACTCCCTCTCAACTTTGTCAAGTTCTCTATGAGGGAAAAACTCCTCGATCACCAACCTTTTCAGCTCCTTCCACCTCATCCTCTCGATTGCTCTGGTGCCCTCAACCTGGACAATGTTGTCCCACCAGCATAAGGCTGAATCAACAAATGAGTGGGTACAAACTTCACCTTCTGATCCTCGCGGCACTCGCTGATATCAAGTACCGCTTCCATCTCTCTCACCCAATGTTGTACAGCAGCAACACTCCTATTTCCATCAAACACAGGAGGCCTACACCTTTGGAATGCTCCATAGCTGCATCCCTTCGCAGTCTCCTGCACCGCTTCCTCGTCCTCCTCGTCATCACCTGAGACAACCATGACAGCATTGGGTTGCTCCATATCCCTAGAACCTCCAGCTTCACCTCCTCATCGTGCGGTTCTCCTCTTCTCACTCTCCTTCTTCTCATCCTCCTTCATAGCTCTAATGACATCAGTCACTACAGTCGGCAGAATCGTCTGCATGACCTGTTGGACTTCTTCTGCTACTACCTCCTTCATTGAGGCTCTCAGATTAGCACTCCCATCCTCACCCTCCTGGTGACGAAGCGCTGGCTCATCAGGAGCCGTCTCAGCAGTCTTAGCTCTGCTCCTCGTGACACGCGGTCTAACCCCACGTCCACCATGACCTCCACCACGCGAAGCCTCAGAAGACCTACCGCCAGCCATCTAAACACTACAAGATTCAAACACTAACATGGTCAATCAAGGTAATAGCTCAAGTTATGTCAAATATAGTAAGTCCCTAATCACAGTGGCCAGTTGTGATTAGCCACTTACTTTACTCTTCATTCCCCAAGTATTTCCTATCCTGACTACATCAGTATTTAAATCTACACAAAAGCACACAAGCCACATAACATGCGCACATAATACCGGTTAACATTAACTTACATAAAACCCTTTTACATAAAACCCTTTTACATAAAACTTTTACATAAAACTTTTACCTGCAGGCATGTAGCTACTAGGACTGGCATCCCTTTCCTTTCCGTCCCATTCTCAGTTTAAGATTAGGTTCTTTTGAAAATATTTACCCAATTCCCTTAAACTTTAGCTCTGATACCAACTTGTAAGGCCCCGTTCCCGGGACGCTTACAGCTGGACCGTCATCGTATAAATTATTTAAAATACTCATTTCTTTGCAGCGGAAATTAATAACTTTTATTTATAATTAGAACATGTTATCTCATTACATAAATCATTTACATTTCAAAATACAATAACATGTCCAAAATGTGGATGCCAGTCTCAAAACGTCCCCAGTAGCGTATGCATCCATGCCTGCAACTCCTCAGCATCAACAAAATACCAGCCAACTATTATGCATACAAAAAGTCAGCGATGCTGAGTGAGTTCTAGTTTTATAAATAAAATACTTTACTTTCGTCAAAACATAACCTTCGAAATCGTACGCGATCACACATCATACGTACACATTGATAATATTATTATTATCTTCATCATTGTTCAATTCGTACATTTAGTACATTCATCATTATCTTTCACTTCAATCTGGATCCTGTCTCATGCAATACCCCCGACTCGTGCTCGAAAGCTGATACTGTGCCGGGGTCTGTAAACAAAACCCCGACTCGTGTCCGAAGACTGACACAGTACCGGGGTACGCGACAAGGATCCCCTTCGAGTCACAAAGACTCCCTTCGAGCCACAAGGACTCCCTTCGAGCCACAAGGACTCCCTTCGAGCCACAAGGACTCCCTTCGAGCCACAAGGACTCCCTTCGTTCTTTACGTTCCACTTTTCATTATTATTGTCTTTCACTTCGTTACATAATACTTTATGTTCATTCATAGCCAAACATCCAACCACGTAAAGCCACAACATAATACACAACGTATAATATAACATAATACATACGTTTTGAAAACGGTTTAATGAAGAAAGACAACACATAACACACACACAACATCAGGAACCACAACACAACACCAAGCGTAAACCATCACATCCCAACGGGACCTATCTCAAACATCACCTCTTAAAGCCCCTAAGAAAGCCCTAAGTCCAAAACTAGGCACAACAAGTCATTCTAGGCGCATCAACAGAAAATTCTAAGTATAAAAGCTTCTGGGAGCATGGGAACTATTTGGGCGCATGAGCCCTATTCAGTCGTTCCAACACTTGGCCACAGAAACAATTCTGGGCGCCTGAGAACATTCTGAAATATGTCGAACACTGCCAAATTCTCCCGAACACCATTCTAACACTATCCAAACACAGATCTAACATACTAAGGGCATCTAAACATTCTAGCAACAATTCTAACCCCTAAACCACAACCAAACACACAACCACAACAGATGCGGTCAAACAACAACAAGCATAGGCATACGGTTATCTTTCAAAAACGTTTACCCGGTATGCATAACAGCCCTAAAGCTTTAAAATCTGTAAAAGAGGGGTCTAGAAACTCACCTGAAGCAGATCTTCAAACCAGGTACTTCCACCTGCGATTTCAGCTTCAAAATCCCGAGAACAACCTTCTAAAACATCGAGAGCTTCGGTTACAAGCTGCAAACTAAGCTAAAACCGAACATAAACCCAAAAACTAACCTTTTTGCAGCTTCTTCTTCCTTCTTCTTCTCCAAAAACCTGATTCTTACTCTTCTTCTTTTTCAGCCGAGGACAAAAAGCAGTTCTGCTGCTTTATAGGGTGGCCATACCCTCATTTATATTAAATAATGAGTTTTGGCACTTTTACACCTTGCCCCCCTTCTTCTTGAGCCCCTATTCTTTTCCCTCTACATACTTTTCTTTATTCTTCATTTAAATAAAAATTCGGGGTCTTACAATCTCCCACCAGGGCTCTAATAAATCAAACCCCATACGAGGCATGGATAGGTGATGATGCATGTACAAGCTCATGTCATCTTGCACTAACAGTGGGTGATCCAATCTCATATGAACAAGCATCAAATGTTCAAGAATGGCAACATGCCATACAAGCCGAACTGCAAGCTATCGAAAGGAATGGAACATGACAACTAGTTCATCTACCACCAGGCAAAAATCTTGTGGGTGTAAAGTGGTTGTTCAAAACAAAACCCGGACCGGATGGAGAAGGCATAAGACACAAGGCAAGACTAGTGGCCAAGGGATACTCACAGCAGCATGGAATCAACTTTCAGGAGACATTTTCACCTGTAGCGAGATTCGAAACCATTAGGGTGGTGCTTGCAATTGCGGCTCAAATGGGGTGGACCATTCATCAATTGGACGTGAAATCTTCATTCCTCAATGGAGACTTGACAGAAGAAATCTATGTAGCTCATCCTGAAGGCTTTGTTGTTAAAGAAAAGGAAGACATGGTCTATAAGCTCAATAAGGCTCTGTAAGGGTTAAAACAGGCCCAGCGAGCCTGGAATGCCAAGATTGATGGATACTTTCTGGATCATCGTTATAAATGCAGCCTCAATGAACCTTACTTATACATAAAGAAAAATCATGTTGGTGATATTATTTATGTATGCTTATATGTAGAAATTTTTTACACCTCATCGAGTACTAACATGATTGTGGAGTTTAAGGAAGGGATGAAGCAAGCTTTCGAGATGACAGATGTGGGAAAACTAAAGTTCTTTTTGGGTTTTGAAGTAATGCAAACAAAAGATGGAATTTTTCTAAAGCAAGAGAAGTATGCAAGATCACTTATATCCAAGTTCGGAGTAAATAACAGTTATGATGCGACCACTCCTATCAATTATAATGAGAAGCTTCGATGGATGATGGTGCAGATAAGACTAATGCTGGACAATATTGCAGCCTGGTGGGTGGGTTGTTGTATCTAACTCACTCTCGACCTGACTTGGCATATGCAGTTAGTCTTGTCTCACGGTTCATGCAGAGTCCTCCAAAGATTCACATGGAAGCAGCTCGTAAGATTTTGAAATATGTGGCTAATACAGCGAACTTTGGCATTTGGTACAAAGGGTACAAGAAATTGAGCTTGTGGGATACAGTGATAGTGACTGGGCAAGCTGTGTGGATGATAGGAAAAGTCTTTCTGCCTGTGTGTTCTCTCTGGGTACTAGTGCAGTTTCGTGGCGATCAAAGAAGCAAACTACAGTTGCTTTATCCAGTACCAAAGCAGAGTACATCTCAGCAACTAGTGCAACATGTCAAGCTGTATGGTTGAGACGATTGTTGGAGGATCTTGGGTTTGAATAGATCAAAGCAACAACTATCTATTGTGATAGCAAGTCAGCAATAAATATTTCGAAAAATCCAATTACCGATGGGCGTATAAGGCATATAGATATTAAGTATCATTTTATTAGAGAAATGATTGCTAAGTCTCAAGTTAATCTGAAGTTTTGCACCACTCATAATCAAATTGCAGATGTGTTAACTAAGTCACTCTTCAGGCATGCTTTAGGAGTGATGGAATTCGAATCAGGGGAGGCAATTGAGGATTGATTCGAAGTTTGGCGGTTAATTGGAATCTCTTGTATTGCTTGCGCACGTGATGTACACATGCACACGTAGGTTTTACTTTTTATGTTTTTGACTAAGTCTTCTATCCGTTGGTTGTTTAGAAGAGTCCGGGTCATTTGTTTGCAGCGATTTTTGTGGTAGGCAGTTGGGCTGCTAGGTTCATTGTTTCCATGTACTTCATTATTCCACCTAATAATATTACGAGAGATTCCAAGTTATATTGATTCTATTTATTGTGATAATAGTTCTTTTACCAACACTATTCAATTACGAGCATTTGATAAGAGCCTGTGTTTGAATACCAAGGGTATATTACTACAAGGCTCAAAGTCATGTTTGCATGTCTTGTTGAGAGGAATTAAAAATATGGTGGAAATCAATTATGAAACTATCATACTCTCGGAATTAAGCAAAGCGGGGATAACCATTGTCTAGTTCGATATTTGACTTAACTTATTACTCCAAGTGTTTCATATTGACTTAGAGTTATATGACGATTGCTTACGTTGTCGTAATGAAACAATTTATGACTTTAGAATTGCTTCTGTTGCTTTAGAGTGATTGCTCGAAAAATGAAAACTTTAAATTAGAAATTGATTCAGTTCCTAGCAAAAGATCAATTCCTAAAGTTAGAATTGCTTGACCACTTGATTTTTAACTTCTTGTAATATATATTGCTTTATGAGCTTTGGAAAATCAGTTGGAATAAGTTTGTGAAGAAATTTCAAATTGTCGAAGAAGAAGAAAACAAGGGTGGCTGCCCTTTGTTGACATTGGTTATGGTGGTTAAAACTTAAAAGGTTAAGAATGAGTTTTTTAAAAAACATTTAATTTGATAAAAGATAAAAAAATTAATAAATTATATCATTTTAATAAATATGTTTTAAACTATACATATTTGGTAAATAAGTTTTTGAATAAAACCTGTTTGGTCAAAGACTCCCAATAAATATAAGGGTAAGTTTATTATAAAAAGTAAAAAAAAACTAAAAATGTGAGTATTATTCATTAGATCTTATATCCAATGGCTAAGAAAATCCGATAGCATAATGATAAATAAATAAAACTTTAAATGGTAGGCCAAAGGTATTTTAGTATTAATCACATTTTCAAGTTCTATCTTTTTCTTTAAACGCTCATAACTTTTACATACAACATTATTTTTTTAAAAATAATTACACCATAGAAACAAACGTTTTTTTATCTTTACAACGCTTATAATTTTGATGCATAAAAAATAAAAAAAAATTTCACAAAATTTCAAGTCATCTGTAATATTCGTTAGTTCATTACGTAATATTCGTCAGCTCATTGTGTAATATCAGGTCATTAGGTAATATCGATCAGATCATTGTAACTAATATTGAACATTTTGTTATGCATTATGTTTTTTTTATAAATGATGATTTTCAAATAACACAATGCTAAAAATATAAATTTTTTTACGTTTTCAGTTCATTGTGTAATCCTGATCAGGTGTTTGTGTAATCCCTATCGAGTAGCTCATTATTTCTATTGTTAATCATCGAGTCTAGTGCTAGTCATTGTGTTATCCGTTGTGTCTAATGTTAACCATTATGTTTTTTAAAATGGTGATTTTCAAATAACACAATGCTAAAAATGTAACTTTTTTTTACGTTTTCTCCAGTTCATTGTGTAATCTTGATCAGGTCATTGTGTAATACTCATCAATCAGCTCATAGTGTCTATTACTAGAGCTGCAAACGAAATGAACGTTCAACGAACAGTTCGTGAACCGCTCGGCGGGAAGTTCATTTATGTTCGTTCGTTTATTAATGAAAGAACACGAACAAAAAAATTTCGTTCGTTTAGTAAAACGAACGGACATGAACACAAGCCGCATTCGTTCATTTATGTCCGTGAACGTTCGATAATATGTTCGTTAATGTCCGTTCATGAACGTTCGATAATGTGTTCGATTATGTTAGTTAATGTGTTCGTCTATATTTTTAATTTTTGTGTCAGTTATATTTATGACAATTATATCAAGTAGTTTTTTTATATTTATGTTAAGTACTTATTTATTTTTATGGATTTTGTGTAATGTTGTAATGAAAATGTAAATTTTATTCTAAATTAAATCTATAATCATTTGTATTCGTTTTTGTTCATGAGCTTCTTTATGTTTGTCATACTCGTGAACAGTTGTTTGGATTCGTTTGCTTATGTTTGTGTTTGGTAAGTGTTCGTGAACAGTTAATGAACATGTCACTTTCTTAATGAACGAACACGAACAATAAATCTTGTTCGGTAAGTGTTCATGAACAAGTTTATTTCTTAACGAACGAACACGAACAAGACCTTGTTCGTGTTTGTTCAGTTCGTTTGCAACCCTACATGTTACCATTGCTTCAGAACACCAAATGCTCGTTTGACAATTTTTCTTACTAAGGGGCTGTTTGTTTTGGTCTGACCCGGCTGACTGGCTGACTCGATCAGCCTGTTTGATGTGGTAGAAATCGGATCTGACCGAGTCCAACTTGTCAGACCCAGACCTAGATTTGAAAGCACCTGACCAAGACCACAAACCCACCCGTCTTCCTACCGGGAGAAGAAAAGGGCGACCCCCTCCTCCTCCAAACCCCCTCCTATAAACCGAACTCTGAAACGCACCTGCACAAAGATCCGACCCTGTTGCGCCACATCTTCAGCAAGTAATCCGTCGACCACCGAAAAACCGAACTCAACAACATTCCTGGCCGGCATAGTGGTCGTGAAGGCCATCGGAAAACCAAACTTGACATTGTCTCTGGCGTCGTAATAACCACCGGTGAGGTCGACATTTACGACGGAACCGTAACCGAGGCCCGAATGCGATCGCCAATTCATCTGCTGGTGTTGGGGAGGTAGCCGGAGCGCTGGCCTTCGAAGAACAAGAATGGAATTGGGGATTTGAAAATGCGATTTGGGGATTTTATCATTCAGTCAGATACTGAATCAAACAACCAAGTTTCAGTCAGATGCAGACTCAGTCAGAACTTCTAACTGGGTCAGCTTCTGACTCAATCAGATCTTACTGATTTAGCGGTAATCAAACAACCCCTAAGTCATGAGCTAATGTGTAGGTGAGGCGTTTCTTACCTGCAGCCTACATAAATCGTAAAAGAACTTGACTTTGAAGAATATTAGTACCCGCACATACGTTGTTCCTCTAAGTGGAAAGAAGAGTCTAACGCACGCGGTTCCACATATCACATCATAAAAAATAGACGACTAGCTCAAAACATTAATATCATTGTTGGATTCAACGTCTGCACACCAAATCCAAATATCAACAGATGGAGTAGCTTCAAGCTTTATGAAAAGATGTGGATAATCACCAAGCTTTATGTCATAAGCATTTACCAATTGTGCTTTAATACCATTGTTTTTCATGCCTGTATAAATTATATAAACTAATATGATTGGAGGGTTACCATGCCGTTTTTATATTAAAGTATTTAATAAAAAATATTAATCAACGGCCAGTACTATTTAGTAACGTATTGTTGAACTCTTATTTTCTAAACTTGTTTGAAATTGAACCTCTCATAAATTACTAGAAAGAGGTCAAAATACAAGACAGCAAGCTTCCGGCCCCACCAGTCACCAACAAGAACAATGACAGCCTACGAACCGGTGTGCTGACCGCTGAAGATAATCAAAAAACCGGTCAGGACTCACAAACCTGTGTGCTATGGTCCGGTTCGATGGGCTAACCCACCTAGCCATAGCCATAGCCATAGCCACCAGCCTACCACACCACCCATAGCCATAGTTTCTTTCATTAATTATTTATTACACTTAATAATTTTGGTACAAAGTGATTCATAACATCATCAGATTCATATAATTTTAGGATTTATCTTTCATTGATTGATTATATTACACTAAATAATTTTAAACATTGAGTGAAAAATCAAACAAAAACATTCAAACCTAACAAATGAAGCTACTGAACAAAACATAGCAATTCAAACCGGAGAATTTTAACATGTTCATCACCACTTCGACCTCCAAAAGGATGATTTGATTCAGCAATTTTCACATTAGAAGATGATAACAACAAGAGATCGAGCGTTAATCTCATAGATTTTCAAGTTTTTGCACCAGAAAAATAATCAAATTTCGTAAAACATGAAGGAGACTCGAGATTCTTATTTCTATTATTTCAATTTCAAATTCTCACAATTTTGGCAGCTTTGACCACCGGATTCTCCCTCGCGATCGCCTCACGACCGGCGGTTTTGTAATCGTAGGTGCAGTCATGGCGATCGGAGTACCGATGCTCCGCACAGAACAGATCGCCGCAGCGGCACCGGAATCCGGTGAAACCGACTCTCTTCCGGCAACCGGAGCACCGATTCACAACCTTCGCCGTCGGCTTCTCCTTCATCACTTCATCATCAACCACCACAACCGTCCGATCTACAACCAGATCAACCGATGACGTTGACCTCGTCGGAGACCTCAAGGAGCCAGATCTACCACGAGCACGTAGCGTCGACGCCGTTGAGCTAGAGGTCGTCGTGGTGGCGTTGAAGCACTTTTGACACATATTATTCGTCGCCGGATTTCCGACGACGCCGCAGTTGTTGACGCACAGCGTTAGGGTTTCAGGTACGACTTTGAATTCTGTGTCTTCTTTCTCTGTTCTCTGTGCCATCTTCAAACCAAATCTTCAAAGATCTTTAACGACAAACAACAACAAACACGATTTTTAAATCGATGTTAGAAGATGATTGATGATGGTTTTTTGGTTCGAATTTGTTGAATTTTGAGGAGAAATGGTGGGGGGATGGAGGTTTATTAAGGGAAGGGGGAAAGGGAAAGGGCTGATGGGTGTTGCAAAGAGACGCGTTATCATCATGCAAATGGTGGTTGGGAAATTACGAATGTGCCCCCTTAGACTTTTCACAAGTTCCCAAATGTGGGGTTACGAGAAGGATTACTACGTCTGACGTGTTATTACTCCCCCGGGTCGGATCTTCGCCCCTCACATAAACTTTAAAACACGGAATTATTACGAACTTGATTTTATTATATATTTTTAAATATTTTTTTTATATTATATAAAATGATTGTAAAAGTATTCATACTAGTTTTTTTATTTTCATTCTAATATTTATACTAAAAACACTATCTTTGTACTTTTTTTTTTTAATTAAATAATATTTTTTTGTATATTTATTATTATATTTTTTTTCTTTATCTCACTCACAACCACTTTTAAAAATATTAAAAAATTTATGGGGGGTTGTACCGTGTTTTTTCTAAATATAAAGAATCACGGTACTCAAACTACTCACAACCATTCTCATAATATAGGACACACACTCATAATAAAATATAGAACCTATTATGAATGCTCTAAATGATTATAGGTGAAAGAAATAGAAATGATTCATCTATATATTTGATAAGACATTATTCATTCTTATAAATTTGTTTATATTTTTTGAAAATGGTTATATAAGTATATAAGAGAAAAAAAATAATGATAAAGTTATAAAAAAATATTATTTAATCGACAATGAAAGGGAAAACAGAACAATTTTTAGTCTAATTTTATAAGAATGAAAAATGAGTTGCGAATGCTTTTAGTAGCTTAATGGTATTTTTGGATGTCCGCCATAATGATAATGTAAGTTTAAACTTAAATTTTTACAAGCTTGAACTAATAGGTTGTATTAATCTGTACTTAGCTTCTTTAAAACATTATATTCGTGATCGTTTGGAATTTTCTAAATTGAAGTCAGTTATATCGAACCTGGATGTCAATCAATTTGACATCAGAATTTTCTGTGTATCAGATTAGGTCACATTAGTAATGATGGTTTGTTTTTACAACTAGATTGGAAAGCATGGTGTAAGTTTTTTTTCTAGATTTCCTATGTAATGTTCTTGTTCGGGTCCTAACATCTTGCTAGTGGTCATTTTTTAATAAATTTGTCGTTCAAAAAAAAAGCTAGTAAAAATAAGAGTTAGGATGAGATTTTTAGGTAACCATGATAAAGAATTTATATTACAGCATTCAATGACCATTAGAAAAGATAATTGAGCTTCTTAATCGAATTCTACACTTGCTTTTAATTTTCTACTTTTTATTATTTGTTTTGCAAATACTATATTATAAATAGATATTTTAGAAGTTCAAAAATCTTCACTTTATTTTTCAATACGATATTATAAATAGATATTTAGAAATTAAAAAATCTTTATAAAGATAATGCAGGATTACTCGACCATGTATACTTTATATTATGTCCGTCCATGTCTACAAGTAGCATTTTCTTTATCATTTGATAAAATAATAACTAAGTTAATAATTTGATAAATATAAAGATAATGAGTATTATTCTTTGAATTAGGAAAACTTTGTTGGTATCTAATTGACTTAAAATATAGAAAAGAGTAGATAATTAGACATGTGATATAAAATATCAACAATTATCATTAACAAATTAGAATACAATAGCGACAAATGGTCATTATAAATATAGCAAGGGATAAGAAGCATCACCCATGGCACCTTCACACGCACTTACCATTGCAACAACCCATTTTCTAGTATTATAATTGCTTGTAAATATATATGCGCATTGAAAAGAAAAAACATCCACCAATACCTCTACACGTAGCAACATGACCGGAAGGATTCAACAAGGATTTGAATTACACGCGTTGAACTTTGAACGAGAATGCATCCTTTTGTATAGTTAATTACATAATTATTCGTGTGATGAGGTATATTTTATGGTTTTCATTTTGTTTTTTTAATTGGTGATTGGGTTTGGTTAACAAAATCTAACGTGTTTAATGCTTGATCACCAACGGATACTAAAATATACCGGTTTGTGTGATATGATCATTTTTAACATCTCGTCATGATTGGCGGATTTTACAACGCTTCGTAATCTTAGTTTTCAATTTGATTTCCTGCTTATTGTATCTTCGTCTATCTCTCTCCTATTCTTAATGTACAATAAAGGTATGTAAAATATGTGATTGTGTAATATAGTTCATGAATAGTAAAGTATACATCCTTTATACATAAAAAGGAGGAAAATAGAGATGTAACCATCATAGCAAATGTAACAAACTAAACATAAAGTCCACTACTCATAGCAAAAGTCTGTAAAAAAGTTTTAACAACTCTAACATGCCGCTCAAGCTAAACGTGATGTGGTGACATGAAGTTTGGACCGAAGAGTGTGAAAAAGAGTGAAAGACAACCCTTTGATCAGAATATTAGTCAACTAAGCAGAAGTAGATTCATAACGAACATTAAGAGACTAAACCAAAACCATTTCTTCAATAAAATGCAAATCAATCTCAACGTGCTTCATGCACCAATAAAACCCTAGATTGACTGCTAAATAAGTGACGCTGATATTGTCACACCACAAAGTACATGAACAAGGAAGAGTAATAGGTAGCTCTGTAAAAGCAAATGTAATCGAATGAATCCATACAACAGTATGGGCAAAAACATAATACTTGACATATGTACTAGATCATTCAACAACATGTTTCTTTTGTAACTATAATTGATAAGGTTGGATTCAAGAAAAACACAATACCTTGTAGTGGATGGTAGATCGCATGGGCATCCGGCCCAATCAGAGTTAGAATAAACATGCATAACAAAAATAGTGGTTCTGTGTGTCACAAACTATGAGATATGGTACTTTTAACGTATCAATACATTCGACAATGTAGGAAATATAAGAATAAATTAACTAGATAATCTCAGAGTAGTGAATAACACTTTCAAATCAAAATTATTCGGTGGTTTGCTCGAATATACCACTCGTATAAAACTCAGAATCAAAACAAAATATGCTTTTGTGTGTAAGTTTTTTTATGAATCATAGATAATGAAGTCTAACCTATCTGCTCTTCATAATTGAATTCTTAGAGGGATGGGTTAACTGCATTTGGCGGTTATCATTTTCAAATTTGATTATTTTTACCCTTGAGTTTCACATGTGGAACTTTCGCGAGAATCAAATTTTGATGCCTTTTAAATAAAGTAATTTCTACCAAAATAGAAAATTACCATAGCCAGAGACTTTTCTCATTGGATCTCACTAGGGGTTGCCACCCCTTGGACTCCGCTACCTGGGGGCTCCCCTCCGGAAAGGGCCAAGGAGCGTTGCCTCCTTGGAACACTCATTGCTTAAGGGCTTCGCTCGTACAAATTATGAGGTACCAATACTAATGATCTCAATAAATTTAAACAAATGTGAACTCCGCACCTCCTGACTTGTTTGATGGATGTTATGATCACATTGATCGATTAATCAATGCAATTATACTAAAACTTTTAATAGACAACAACCTAGTGATGATTAGTATGTTTTTGTAAGAACTGAGTAACCTTGTTAAGCGTAATGACACGGGTATTTGTTCAACTCTCGTGCGTGATTGGTCAAAGATATTGATAAAATTAATACATAATCACCCTTAATAGAAAAGAAAAATAAGATGATTAGCAAGACTAACTGATTAACCATATAGTGTTGTGTAAGTTATTCTTTTATTATAAATGTTATGTGTACGCCTTGATTCTGATCATTCTTTGTTCACTTGGTCTCATCTTCATAGAAAAATTAACATTAAGGAGCACTAACTGATTAAATCAATCCATTTAATTAATGGAATAGAACGGTAGTGCAAAACTTCACTATAGCCGGCCGGCTCTATAATGTAATTTATGATGCATTGGGTTTGGGGGCCCCAAAAAATAAAGGCCCCTATATATATATATATATATATATATATATATATATATATATATATATATATATATATATATATATATATATATATATATATATATATATATATATATATATATAAAGGAGTTTGAATATTATATGGGTCAATGGAATTTTAAAGCTGAAATAACTCTGGATAGTTGAGTCCTGATAAAATTTTTGATGATTTGATAAGTTATTGAAACAACAATATTACACATTTCATAAAGTAGACGACCCTTCCTAAGTTCTTTCCTCTCCGGTTAATCTGATCGACATCGGCTAACCCGTTTTTGCCTTTTTTTTTTCCCAAAGAAATCAACTGTCAAGGACTTAAGGTTATTATACCAATTTTTTTATTTATTTATTGCTTTTGTTCAAAGAAATCTAATTAGGTTGTTTTTTAGATTGTATTTTTAAAAGAGCTTCTTTTAATTCGATTGAGGTCCAAAAAAACATTAAGCATATCCTGCTATAACTTGAAGTATAGCTTCATTTAATCATCAAGAATAGTCCCATCCCAAGGAAAACTATTTGACGTTACTCCTGAAAAATACTATTTTTAACTTCAAAATAAATAAACGTTATAGACTTCCATGAGAAACTAACGACAAGTTTTGTTACGTGTTATGATATATACTAATAACAAGAACACTATATTAGTTTTGAGTCTAGATATACCAGTTTTGACTTGATAATCATGGCATTGCTGAGCTTTTTTCTGTGTTTTGCTTGTTGGAGGAAGTGTAACTCTAAAAGTGTAACTCTACCAGAATTAATACTGACTTTCCCATTCTTATTATCATATTCACATTAAAACCATTAATTTTTTTCTCACTTTTAATTTAATAATATTTTTTATATCTTCATCATTATTTTTTTCTCTCTATTTCACTCACAAACATTTTAAAAAATATTAAAAAACTTATAAGGGTTGTACCGTGTTTACTTAAATATGAAGAAACATGGTACAACCCCCATAATTTTTCGTTCACAACCACTTACAATCATCCCCCATAATATAGGACATACACTAATATAAAAATAAAAAACTTACTGTGAATGCACTTAAGTGTTTAAACGGCTTATCAGTTTTATATTTACATCAACAACTATTAGTATCATGGTTCCTTAAGATAAAGAAACTTTTTTTTTCAGAACAAAAAGAATCCTACTTTTATAATTAGCTGGGGCAGCCCTGAGGGGGGCGAGGTGTAGGGCTGTTCACAAACCGAACCGAACGAAGGCTCGCTCGAACTCTGTTCGTTTA
The DNA here is from genome assembly GCA_025506505.1 of Flaveria sonorensis. NCBI lineage: Eukaryota > Viridiplantae > Streptophyta > Magnoliopsida > Asterales > Asteraceae > Flaveria > Flaveria sonorensis. Next base: position 15,338,706 of record CM046423.1, on the reverse strand, counting down.
CAAACCGAGCCGCTTGGTTCGGTTCGAATTTGAGAAATCGAGCGAAAAATGGTCGCTCGAACTCGGTTCAGTTTATAACCGAGCGCTCGGTTTTGCTCGGTTTGGCTCGGTTTCATATTACGACTTAATACAAAACTAATCATTTATTCAAAAGTTTCAAGTTCCAACTCAAAATCAACAATGTAATAAAAGAAAACATACAAAATAAGAACAAAACATAAATCTTAAAAACAAATAAAGTTTTAACTCGAGCTCGAATAAATGACGGTAAACATTCACGTCCACTGTACTTGCTTTTCTTCTTTGACTATCTAACAACCTTGCTCATATACTACAAACATTCACTTAATTTAAAGTTTAAACAAGTATACAAAAATCCAAAAAATAATGTTTTAAAAAATTAAAAAAGACTAAGAATAAAGTGGTAAATAATTAAAATAATAATGTCCTACACTCTAAATAAATAAATAACCATATTACATATATATATATATATATATATATATATATATATAATATATATATAATAATATATAAAAGTTATATTAAAAAATAATTCGAGCGAAACCGAGCGAGCTTACCTTTGCTCGTGCTCGGTTCGTTTACAAACCGAACTGAGCGGCTCGGCTCATTTACAACCGAGCCAAAATCGAACGAGCAACTTTTCAAGCTTTTTTCAAACGAGTTTCGAGCGAGTTTCGAGCGTCGAACTATTTGAACAGCCCTAGCGAAGTGGGCGACTACCCAGGGTTCGATCTCTTTGAGGGCACGAAATTTTTAATTTTTTGATTATATATATGTATGTATGTATATATTTTTTAAAAAACCTATAGGTCATTTACAAACCTGTTAACAAATGCAATAACAATTAATTATTTAACCTATTAAACCATAGAGTCCATTAACATTTTATTTAGTTTAGTCCATTAACATTTACCCAGTTTAAACTCATTCCAAAAATACTAGGAGAGCCTCAACGTTCACTTAAGTGACTAAATTAGAGTATTTTGCAATACTTTTGTTTATAGAAATGATAATTGTTGTCATATTATAATTTTCTTACATACACGTTATGGATTTTATATCATATAGGCCCACTCACCCAGTGCCTAAAATTGTTTGAGCATTCTCATGGACAAACCCTAATGACTCGCTTTGGACCTTTAAATGGTTGAACGAGCTCTCTATTATCATTATTAAACTATACGTATTGTTTGTTTAGTTAAAATGACATCTAAATGTTATGTAGATAAAAAAAATGTTTTATTAAAGTCCTTTTAAATTAAGTGTAGTGTTTAACTAATGTTTGGAGCCTCTATTGATGTAATAATTTAGGAAGACTTGTGCTTGACGTACGTTAAGGGCTTGGAACCCTATAAATTCAAAGCTCTTTTAATTAGCTTGTAATGATATTTAGAAGCTCAGTTGTGTCCATTTAATCATGTGTGAAGCCTCTAAAATACTCACCAGGTATAGTCTAATTAGTAAGAATATAAAGCGGTGATAATGGCGATTTATGAAAGTCAATAGATAACAAAAACGTTTTAATTAGTTTTAGATTTTTTTTATTTATGGTATTTTCATGTAAATCTTTACCACGTGGCACGTACTCGTTGTATGAATAAGGAATCCAAAGTCGTTTTTTGCTTGTGCTTCTTTTTAACTTTCATGTTGATGGAGAAAGACCTACAATGTCGTTTTGGGTGTTGTAATAGGTGTATGGTTGTGGGTTATCTATATCTATTGTTTTAAATTAAATATACATATATATTTATATTTATATTTATGTTAGAAATAAACAATTATAAGATCAGATTCTTTACAATACTCCCTATAAATTAAGAACTACAAGAACTATTATTAAACATTGATTAATTTGATCAATGATTATAATTAAAAAAGGTAAATTGTAAATATCAATTTAATTAAATAAGCTTAGATTAAAACAAAGGGTATAATAGTAAATTTATTTTTTCTCTCTCTAATTACTTGTTAATTCATTAATTGATTATTTATTCTCTCTCCTCTCTCCTATCTTTTTTTTGAACGGCAAATGTACGACCCTACTTCGAAGAATATGTGTTATCTTAATCGGGTCCACCTATTCGTTTTCTAGCCGGGACCGCACCCCCAACCCCTTCAGGAGGAAACCCATTGCTGAGAAAACACCCTGATTCAACTCTGAGTATTTTTGCTCAGAGTGAGACTTGAACACATAACCTTCTAATATTTACATGTCATGGGTACCTCATCTTAACCAGTTGGGCTAAGGATCATTGGTTCCTCTCTCATATCTCATCTCTAGAAATTTATATAAATGTAAACCAGTGCAATTTCCAAAAAATATGTTAATAGTTTGCATACTACATATATGTTAGTTCAAATATTATCGTGTTACCGTACCAATATCAAAACTAAATGTGCCATATATGCTAACAAAGAAAAACAAGTGTTTACATATATGTAAATTAGTGTAGTCTAACAGTTTGCATATTTCAGTACCAACAACAAAATTAAAAGCAACACTGTAAATTTATAATTGTTTTTGCATCAAATAAAATTGGTGTATGTGACTAGCAAACAAAAATATTCTATCTTAATGTAAAAAGATGATAACATGACATATATATGTTAGCTTTATGGATATATAACAAACTTAAGCAATTAACATATATGTAAATCAGTGTATTTTAAAAAGTTATATGTTGTCATTATGCTATTTGGTTACATGTTAGTATATCAAATTTACATATATCTAAAAGAATTTACACAACCAAACTATAAACAATAACCAAAATTTCATTCATATAATTACTATTTACTTATACATAATCAAAATATTAAACTTGTTGTTTACGTATATGTAAACAAACTTACACATGCGTTTACATATACGTATGTCTGTATACATATAGTAAGTTGTATAGCTCTTAATTTTATAAGATTTCCTACATAACTAAAACTAAAATTATACATGATGAACAAATGTTTTTAGGATTATCAAGCAAACAACTTCATGAAGGGCATCAATAATGAACAAAATCAAATAATTGGACCAAATAAAATAAAATAAAACTAATTAATTGGACCAAGTCTTCATTGAGACATATTATCAAACACATTAAGTACAAAATAAAATAAAACACAAAACTAAACTAATATTTATCAGCCCAAAATCACAAGCACTAAGCAAAATTCATCCACCGTATATTAATTCTACATCAAAATTCAAAGAAATCAGTAGAATTTTTTTTGTAACGGTAAGAAATCATCTCGATGCATTGTTTAATGCAAAATTGTTTAGAGGTTTACCTTGATTGCTATTATCAGTTATTCGCACCATGAAACTTCGTATCAAATAGCATACGTTGGAGGATTGGAGCTGAATCTTGTGGGTCTCGGTTTTCTTTTTATATATGTACCGGGATCATAGAACTGACCAAAACTAATACCTGACATGTATGGGAAGATCTAGTCCTCAGTCCATGTTGAAGCCCATTTCATAATCATAATAATACAACAATTCGAAGCTCATTATGTTTTCTTCTCGTATGCAATCTAAATCTACAGAATTATAAACAATCAAAACCTTCATTTTCTAATTTGAATAAACTGAAAACAAAAGCCCATCACACAAACACGAGTAATTATGGCACGAAAATCTGAGTCATCCTTCTACATTTACAAATCAAAATCGAGATATAGAATGTAAAATAATAATAAGAAATATATACGAAAAAAATAAATCTGGACACAGGTTGATATATTTTGATCTGAAATTTAGAAAAATTATAACTCCCAATTAAATAGGAGATAAATTAGGAAATAACAACTCATAAAAATAGTAAATTACGTTACTACCCTTTATTAAAAATTAAATGAAATATGGTAATTATTTTAATCAATGGTTGATATTAGTTCTTGCGGTTCTGAATATCTTTATAAGTTTTGAAATGATCCCGACCATATATATATATATATATATATATATATATATATATATATATATATATATATATATATATATATATATATATATATATATATATACGGGAGGGATCAAATGAGAACTCATTTTTTTGGTGAAAACTCTAAAAACCAATCTCTGCTACTAGTTTTCAATGGCAAAATAATAATTAACAAAAACATAATAAAAAAATTATAAAATGAAAAATGATATAAAAAAAAAACACAAAAATATTTCTCTCGTTTCTCTCTTTATTTTTAATATTATTAGTTATCAACTTATGGTTGCATTAATTGTTGTATAATGTGGATAAAAGTTTAATTTTCTTCTAATTTTTTATTTTAAACCCAATATTTTTATATCTTTCTCAATTTAACCTTTATAGTTTTTTACTTTCAACTTTACTCCCTTATACTTTTCATCTTTTACAAAATTTTCGATTTACGGTCTAAATTTTGAGAGTTAACTCGTCGTAACCTGTGCGTGTGGTTCAACATTGTTACGTTTATTTTTTCCCGTTTAGCATCCCCGTTGTAACGTGCGGGTCCTAGATCGGCTTAGTTATTTTTTTAATGTTTTACGTTTCACGTGCGTGGTTTAACGTTTTTACGTCTACTTTCCTTTGGTTTTATTTCTTTTGTTTTTATTTCTTTTCTAACACGAGCTTTGCCTGTGTTGGTGGTCGCTAACGGTGGTGTGAAATTGGTGCTACATGACACGATTTATGCACTCGCCGTAACATAGGGAACGTAATACTAGCTTTAACTAAATAATCAATATTTCTTGAAGTTATTTATCATTTATCGAAAACCTTAAATGTCACATAATCCATATTTATCATTATTTTAATTAAATAATACGTTTTTATTTATGAATATGCTTATTTATATTATGAAAAGTATCCCGGGATATTTAATACATAACTTTGTCTTTTTTTCCCACATGGATATGAAAAATCTTCTTATTCGAAGTTTTGATCCTTTCCACGTAAATATCACTATCCTGTCGCAGACTTAGAAAGAGTGACAGACTTGCAAAATTTTTTATGTGGTTCGAATTTTTGATAGTACAATGTCTATAAAAAATAAATTTTTTTGATGTGATTCGGATCGAGTAAGGTCCATTAGGTATAGTAAATATGAAATAAAAATTATTGTTGCTAATTTCCTGCCGACTTGTCGTTTGAGACAATTGGCAATTTAAAATGGAAGGTGTGCTTCATCGCTCCCTGCCGATCTGTGAGTCTACGACGTTTCTGTCCACCACTCCATCAAGTTCTAGTGTTTTAATTTAATGAGTTATATGTATTGGTCAATTGGATAGGGTTAAGAGTATTGACTTATTGGATAATAATTTAATGGGTTAAAACTAATGAGTTTAATGGAATAATGGTCCAAAATCATGTTTTAATAAGTTTATATTTGTTATTTTTTGTTAAAACGTATTGGTTTACATTTGTAAAACTGTTAAATTTTATAATTTTAGTGTCGTTGTTAATAAAACATTTTAATATTATTTTATATTTTGAAAATCATGGGGTTCGCTGTCAAAATTTTTTGGTGGTTGGTCGAAAATATAACATATGCATGATTATAATTTTTTTTTTCATGGGGTCAGGTGAACCCCAACCATTATGGTTGGATCCGCCCCTGTCTCTATCACTGTTACTTTTATTATATTTATTTTATAATTATTATTATTAGAGTTATGTGCTTTTCTTCGCTTCATGTTTTCAAAAAGTTTATTATTTGATTTCAAATATATAAATTGATTGGAATTTAAAGATTTAATTAAAAATGACATTTGTATTTATTTTGTTACATATAACTAAAATTGTCAAACTTTTTTTCGCTTACTCTCTAATATCGGAGGTATTTTAGTCAAAACAATTATAAAATAAAGAATCATATCAAAGTGAAGGATTATATACATTCAGTTTATTTTGGTAATCATGTACTTTTAATGTAATATTGTTTATTTTCTTTTATTTTTGAAAATTTGTTTTTTACGGCTATGATTTAAACACTTGGTGACATATAGCTAATTTTTTTTCCATTTTTTTTGGTGGCGTATGCTTCGTAAAGTTAGAAAGGTGTCCCTTTTAGGTAATTATCTTTAGATTTTATTTTAGTGAAACATTTGAATTCAAATGACAATTTTAGTAAAATATTTGAATTTAAATGACTAAATTTAAATCTTTTAATTCAAATGATAATTTTAATAAAACCATAGGGATGGAAAAACAATCAACTGTCATCATCGTCCTCTTTGTCATCCTCATCCTCGTCGTCGCCGTCGTCGTAATCATCATCATTTTAATTTATATTATTTTTGGGGGTAAGAAAAGAAAACAAAAACGCTTAAGGGTCGTTTGATTCACATTAAGTGTTTTAATGTTTTTTCAAGAAATTAAAATTGAATTTAGAATTTGAATTTGAATGGAGTCTCCATCTCTATATATCCATATATATACATATACATATACATACATATACATATACATACATATACATATACATATATATATACATACATATACATATATATATACATACATATACATATATATATACATACATATACATATATATATACATATATATATACATATATACATATATATATATATAACACAAAACCCACGACTAATATGATAATTTCAAAACCCACGACTAATATGATAATTTGCTCCTTATTTTAAGACGACATTGTTCTTTTGATGTATGCCCTTCAAATTTCTTCAATGTATGCCTAATATGGTAATTTGCTCCTTCGCATACATCATTGTTCTTTTGATCTAGAATTCAATTGCCTACATCATATTAAATCCTACATTCATCTCCCTCATCATATTAGCTTCAACTCTTCTCCTTCCCCTTCCCTGGTTTCAATCGATAACTGCAATCGGTTTTGCTCCCATTTCCGCTATAAGTTGTAATCGGATTGAAGGTGAAGCACCTTCGCTTCGTCCTGCTTTTGGTGGTGGCTGTTTTGGAATCATGGTGATAATGCTCTTGTCAAGCTACTGCTGCTAACGCTACGCAGGTTTCCTTCAATTCCTCTTCTCCTTCCCTTTGCAGGTTTGTAATTATGTTGATCACATCATGATCAAACGAAGTTTATATCATTATTTTGATTTTAGTTGATTGATGATGGAGTTGAACATTACTTTGGGGGTTTCTTGATGTTTAATACTATGTGTAGGCGTGTTGGATGTTGTTACATTAGTTTATTTGGTTGATTGTTGCAGGAAGTTAACATTGAGAATTTGTATTGAATTTGCCTACTCTCTACTTTCAAGTCCCAAGATTGTTAAATCAAAAGCTTGAAGCTTTCCCTCATAGGGTTTTGATTCATTAATATGTTATGGGAGATTTTGAAAAAAAAGGGTATTGATGATGTTTGGGGGTGTTTGTTTAAGTTTGATTTAGATTAGTGGGTTTCTGGTGTATAGTTCAGATATGTTTTTATGTATTTGGTGTGTACTAGCATAGATTGTACAAGGGTTTAGCTTTATTTCCTATTTGGAAACGTTTTTCATGATGGGTCTGTAAGTTTTTGATGATTTGGATTAGAATTTGAGTTGGGGTTTTAGGGTTTCTTTTGTTTTTTGTTTGGTTTTTGTAACCTAAGACATGATCAAGCAGATTTTCAGCAAGGTTTCATGGAAACAATCTAAATGCAAGAGTTGATGTATGGTAGTTATATGTGCCAATTGGAGGGGCCTACAGGCTAATTGATGTGCCAATGAGCAACTACATCGATAGTGAGATCATTAAAGTCTACATTTTGACCAATTATAACTCAGCAATACTCAACAAACACTTGGCGCATGCTTATAATTTTGGTAATGGTGTTACCTTTGGCGATGGCTTCGTTGAGGTACTGTTGATTCTTGTTAGATGTGGTAAGATGGGCGGTTGCCTAGCTGCGTAAGGGGTCAAATGGGTAACTTTTTGAAAATGGGTTAGGTTGTGTTCAATCCAAACAATTGCTATCCAAAACTTTTAAAAAGTTGGATAAACGACGTGTGTAACATATGATTACCAAATGGATTGAGGTTTTATGCAATAAAAATGCACTATTGATGCTTTCAAGTTTCAACCCAATTGACATGAATCATTTTTAGCTATGTTTTTTTTCTTTAGCCCATTTGACACTTTGAAATAAAACATGACCCTGTATCGTGCCTTTTATAACTAAACAGGGAGAGTATATATTACCATCTCAAGTTATAATGTTTATTAGTAATTATGTGATATCAGGCATTATCAGCAACTCAAACTCTAGGTGAGGAAGGTAAGAGTTGGTTCCTGGGTACTACAGATGTGGTTCACTAGTTTCATTGGCTGTTTGAGGTACCTGAAACTAAATATTTATGTTAAAGTTATCATTTGACTTTGGTCAAACCAAGATACTATTATGAACACATAATATAAGTAATTTATGAATATGCAGGATACAAGAAGCAAGGATATTCTCATTCTGTCTGGAGATCACTTGTACCGAATGGATTATGTAGAGTTTCTTCAGGTAAAATATGATAACCATAAACAAACTTTATGTTAATTATAGAAGTTCATAAAGATTCCTATATTAAATCTTTTTTTTTGCAGAGCCACAAACAACTTGCATTAAGTCATGAAACATGTTTCACTAAAGCTGCAGATTCAATCTTTTTCATGCAGAAGGAACTATAATATGTTGCAATCAGTATACTATTTTGCTTGAAATCTATAAAGAGTTAAGGGCATAATATTCATAAGGTTAGTATTATGCTTTAAGTATAAGAAACTTGATCTATGTATTGTGGGTTGACTTTTTATGGCTTATACAGTTGATTGGATTCATTTTGTTGATGGGTTATGTGCTTGATTTTTATCTGCAGGATGACAATTTCTATTTTGAAGGGTGGGAACTATTACGTGTATGTGCCTATGGCTTGTCATTTTTACACTTGGAATGAGTATAACGTTATAACGTCTTACTCAACCCATGGATATAAATATGTATCTCTACGGTACTATTTTTTTGCTGTATCTTCACTGAATGCTTAAATGTGACCATACACATTTTGCTGATGGCATTAGTCAGTTTAGTAAATTAACCTGGCTGATATATAAATAAAACACATACCTAAGTAGTGATTGTTTTGGCGGGTCTTGTTCATTTGTTCAGTTATAGTTTATAGACAAATCAATTAGCATGCATCATTGCATTGTACTCAATCTGTTGACGTTGCTTTCAATAAATGAACTGTATGGTTATTTAAGAAGGTATTATTATACATGATTCTTTTCAGGGGCGAAAGATAACTGTCATAGTAAAATTTGTTGCCCAAGGACAGGGCGATTTCTTTTTCATTCATCAAGAAATATCATTGCATCTTCAGTACTACAAGAATGTGAGGGAACATTAAACCAGGGAAATATGAATGCAGTTGAAGCATTTATAAGCTTGAGAAGCAAGAGTTTTTTTGCATTTATTTGCATATATCGGGAGGTTTTTAGGCCTTTAGATAAGAAGTAAGAACTATTGTTTTATAAAAATTTTGAACCTCAAGGTTGAATGTATCATCATAAGTCATATATTCTTGCGGGTGTATGAGCATGGCCTATCTGGTTTTTCTTTCTGATTTGACTATTGAAACTTTAAAATCTGTTTCAACTTTTGGTTATTCAATAAAAGTCTCTTGATCTACCACATATTATTTTTACTTTACAATAGAGAGGGTAATAGTCTAATATCAACCCTTTTACTTGTGAATTACCAAATGGGTCGTTCTGGTTATGTCTAACCTTTACCGGAGGTGAAATTTTAAAACAAGTTAATAGAAAACATATTGAAAGTCACCCGAAGTTTCTCTTTGGTGCACAAAACCTTTGAAATCATTTTACTCAAAAATATACATTATTACAAAAATTATTTTCACACACACGTATATATTACAATGCATTTGCCATTAGGTGAGTTTGTAAATAATAAAATATTATTATATTCTATTTAGTTTTTCTTTTAGATTTATATTGTCTCTGAGTGATTATCTGTTTTTTGAAATTTGCTAGAATCTAAAAACAATTATTACCTATGGAGTTTTTTTTTGTTGAATATGAGGTGAGAGGTCATGGTATTTGATTTCACTATCTTACTTAATGTATTTTTATATGTATCATTTAAAACTGTGTAGTTACTGTTTTCTGAACTTTATAGGAAAAATTCAATACTTTAAAAGTCCATTTACTGTAACATGTATTAAATTTCATGCGGCTCAAGTTTTATCTCATTTGAAGCTACTTGCGGTTTTGGGCACTGGTAATTTCATTTAAAATTTATATTGTCATTGACTTCTAGCTCTATATTTTTGTCATATAACATCACATATGACCATGCATTGGTTTTGTGTAGATGTTAAGGACTTAATGGTCGAAAGCAAGTACCTTTGGATGTAACTAAAATGACACCTTAAGATGAGTTTTTGTAATTAAGAGGCTGTTTGGATGTTAGTTTTCAAAATCATTGTTACAGCTTGAGGAGTTTAGTTTAGATAAGATAATATAGATCAGAATTAGATAATTAGTTTGTATTCATTAAGGGACTTTTTGTTTTTATGCCACTTTATTTTATTTCAAAATGACACTTATTTATACTTTTTTGTAACATATTATTTATTGAATGTGATTACAAAAGAATTTTAAATGAAAATATTAAAGGAATAACGATGACTTTCAATTACCTAATCCATTTAACATGTTTTCCATTAACCTTAATATTAAGGTTTAATAGATTTAAATATTTTAAACATATCAAGTTCATTAGGTATCCATTATGCTATGATGTTTATTTGTTTAATCTAAAATAATCTCTAATTGATGAGATTTAACAATTTTATTAATTCTAATTTGCTAGCTAGAACAATCCAAGGTATGTGAGAACTGAGATTTAGGTGTGTTTTGTGTAAGGCCCCGTTACTGGAAACCCCACAGTTGGTCAATCATAGCATCATTTGTTATTGAAAACACCTTAAATCACATTACAATAAGAAAACAATCGCAGCAGAATAACTTAACCAAAAACCATTTCTTGTATTAATGATTACTTCTACCAAATAATACATTATTGTTAAGAGTTACAAAAAAATATCTAGTTGCAATACAAGACAAAAATATCATAATTGCATAAATGGATGCCAGTCTCAATCCACCAAGTAGCTTCAGTCCCGTGCCATCCTCAGCAACGTCCTTACCTGCCAACTGACATGCATATAAAAAAAGTCAGCGTTACTGAGTGAGTCCTAGTTTAATAAAATAGAAAATACACTTTTGTAAACTTCATTTAGTGATCATTCATCAATATACACAATCAGTCATTAAGTGATTTATTATCTTTCTTTCTTTGTCTTTCTCTTTCATTAACTAGGATTGCATAAAGCAAGAGCCTATATTGTTGGTTGGCAACAGATGTCGAACCCCTGTCGACAAAGTTTATCATGGTAGCTAACCCATCGACAGTTGATCCACACTGTTAGGCACGAAGCCCGCTCATGAACTAGGATCCCATTCATTCATTGGTCAGTCCGCAGGACTAGACCCCTGATGTACATCCTCATGGGCTGATACAGCCGTACATCAGTTGAGCAAACGACCTCCTGGTCATGAACCTCCATTCATTTGCTTGCAAGTCTTTTCATTCATCATACGGGCCCGGGGGTAACATTCATTAAGTTTCACTGTTCTGCTTTTATTCCATTGTGTCCACTAGTTATGGATAATACTTATTAAGATCCTTATTACTTTAATCACATAACATGAAAATATAATTGACATAGTAAAACAACATATAGGAAAGAATATACAGAAATTTTCCACACTTAAATTCTATTCCCAAAATTTCAGAAAATCCTAAGTCTCAAAAGAAATGCGGATGAGCTTAGACAAATGCGAAAGAACTAGACAAATGCGGATGAACAAATACGGATGAACATTCTCAGGAAATATTCGAAGTGTCAGGAAGTGCGCATGAACCAAATGCGGATGACTAAGGCAAATACGCATGGACACTGTAGCAAATGCGCATGGTCAAAACAAATGCGGATGAACAACACTTAAGCGAATATTCAAGTCTAAGTGCGGATGAAGTAAACCAACCTGCAGTTGTCACCTCTGCTATAAATAATTCCAAATCCTTATTCTTATACATTCACAACACCGATCTAGCAAGCTAAACTCTTAGAACAAGCATACAACCACACAAATCGATCAAGCATTTGAAACATACATCCACACACACAACAAGTGCAAAGCACACCAATCAGTTATATTTTCGGTTATAAAGCGGTAGGTAATATGCATTTCAGCCCCAAACAGTTAAAAACAAGTAAAACCGGGGATCTAGAACTCACCTATTGCAGCCTTCAAGCAAAACTCCACCAAACTTGAGGGCACAAAGAGTTCAAACGCCTAAACACACCAAAACACAAAACCAAACACAAAAGAACACATAAGAATCGGTCCCGAAGCTGAAAACTCAGCTGAAACCGAACAAAACACACAAAAACTCACCTTCAAGCCGAATCTTCTTCTTTTTCTCTCTAGAACCGATGGAAATTCTGCTTTTCTTCTTTCTAGCAGTCGAAGCAGTTGGTGAAGCAGTGTAGTGGGCTGCCATGCTCACTTTAAACATAAAATAATAATGTTTTATCCTTATGTACAATTTAGCCCCTCCACTTATGCAACTTCTTCTTTTGTTTTTATTTTTTCTTAATGAATTTTCGGGTGTTACATTTTGTCCCATACATGACCAAAATAGATCTGATTAATCCTATTTTGTTTACAAATTTTGTTAGTTTTTTGGGTCATAATTGGCTTTTACATTCTGTATTAACCAATTACAGTTGTGATGTATTACACAACATCTATTTTTGGTCTTGTATTAAACTCTGTGTATGTGTTGTGTTTTTCTCTTCATCCCTCCAATTATTACGGTTTCTTTTGTGATGCTAAAGCCATGTACAACTTTTATTCTTGAATATTTGAACAATAAAAATAGGTTGAAAATCATTTAAAGTCTATTTTTAATAGAACAAAAGAACTAAGTTCAAAGGATGTAGTACAATGGATTCTTTTGTTTTTGATGTGTCAAGTAAAAATAAATTTGATCGAATATGTACAGTAATTGTTTGATTGTTTGTGACGGAATTTTTTGATACCTTTATTTAATTCCTTCGAAAGAAAGGGTGGTGTTAGTAGGCTTGCAGGCTTTTGTTTTTTGATGGGGTTAGTTATCAAGAATGAAAAAAGTAAAAATTTGATAGGAAACTTATGGTATGATGTTACTTTCATGTATATATGAACAAAATTTATGGTATGAGTACCACAATGCAAATTGTTATCGCTACATCGCACATACGGTCTTTACTAAACACGAGCATCACAATTAAAAGTGTCACACCCGCCGCATTGCGCGGGCACGCTACTAGTACATAATAAAAGAAAATGTTTCAGCCATGTGTCATGGTTTTAGGGTAGGTGTTTCCACTTGGCATGTTTCCAGGCACCCATTGCCACATATCTGTTTCTCTACATTACAACCAAGTTTGTTAAAAATAACACGGATCCTTATTGACCTGATTTTCTATTCGGGTTTAACACAACCTATTCAACACACCAGCTACAAACCATAATTCATCTTCTCCCCCTCTCCTTGCAAGTGAGGACAGTCACAACCATTGCACCACCCATCCACTGCCATCGGTGTTGTCACCGCAATCCTCTTAAGCAACCACTCCGAGCCGCTGCGATTCCACACATACTACCCTAAATCCTCTTCTGCAACTATATAACTCTCTTCTTATTATTAACCATCTATAATTGAGAAGATGAATTGGGATTTAATTTAATTTTGATGAGTTTGATTTAAAACGACTTTAATTTAACATATGTGTTTTCTGTTTAACATGTTTGAACATAATGGATTGAAATATTTTGGTTTCATAGATTTTCAGATCACAGGAGGTGTATTGTTTTCTTCATAACCTTATTGGATGATGCCATGGTATCTGGCATTCAGGCCTTATTAATTTATGCACTTGTAATAGCTTAATATTAGTATCTGAATTTGGTTGTTTCACTTGTAGACTGATACATCTCTTACTATAAAGGCTAAATACATAAAAATATGGGAATCTAATTGATACCAATAAAGCAAGCAGCCAAATGCATAAATAGATGGTTTCCAGGGACATCGCATGAACGATATCTATTGAAAGAGCGTCTCGACTCCATGCTGGGTATGCACTTGGTTATTTAACTACTAATTTAAATTGCTTATTCTATTTTGTTACAATACTTACTTCTTTTCTGACTCCTTATTCAAAATGCTTCTCTAATTATTTGTGAGTGGATTAAGCTGTGTAAGACCCCGTTCCCGGAGACCTCGCAGTTGGACAATCACAACACTATTTATAAAACATTTCATAATTCCTTATCACAATGCAGCGGAATTTAAACATTTAAAAGCCATTCATTAACTTATAAACGCTGTTGCTAAGTAACACATGTTTGGTACAGTTACAAAAGATCATTAGCTTGCATTACAAAACAACAACATTATATTCAAGAATGGATGTCAGCCGTGCCCCGACGAGTAGCCTCCCCGAGTGCCATCCTCAGCAAAATTACCTGCCAACTGAAAATGGATAAAAGTCAGCTTTGCTGAGTGAGTTCTAGTTTTAAAATCATTGGAAATTATCTTGTAAGCTTTATATAGGAAAATACCCTTTTAAAATACCATATTCCTCCTTCGAATATGAGCATACATCATACAATCATTTACATTCATTATCATCATCATTAATTTTCTTCACCATTTCCATGGCCGCTCTTTTGAGCCTTTTACCTTTTAATCTTTCACCTCGAAATGGTCCAAAGTGCTATACCCCCCATATAATGCGCATAAACCTGGTACTGGGCCTTGGAGTCTATAAAAAGACTCCATCCATGGTGCACATATGCTGACTCCAGTACCGGGGCAACAACAGTAGTCCCCTCAATCTTAAAGATTGACCCTGTGTGTATCCAACGGGTTAGCTAAACCACACACAGTTGAGCTAACAACCTAGTGGTTGTGAACCTCATTGTGAATTTGCTTGCAAGACTTCTTTACATTCTTTATGTTCCACTTTT
The DNA here is from genome assembly GCA_025506505.1 of Flaveria sonorensis. Lineage (NCBI taxonomy): Eukaryota > Viridiplantae > Streptophyta > Magnoliopsida > Asterales > Asteraceae > Flaveria > Flaveria sonorensis. The sequence continues at coordinate 15,323,559 of CM046423.1, read as the reverse complement.
CATTAATATTAATCTTTCACTTGATTAATAATAATAATTTATGATCATAAACAATCCACATAAAGTCACATAATAATATCATAATAGGGAACATAAGGGCAACCCACAACATGCATAAAATAATTAAATAAAAGCATCAAGTCAACCATAGTCAAACCCTAATTTCTGATTTTCTAAAATTCAAGAAAATTCCTTAAGTCCTAAAGAAGTGCGGATGAATGAGAACAAATGAGGGTGAACAAAACTAATGCGGGTGAACAAAAGTAAATGCGGGTGAACACTTAGTAATTATTCTGTCTTAAAGGAAATGCTGATGAACACTGTAGCAAATGCACATGTACAAAAAAAAATGTTGATGAACACTGTAGCAAATGCGCATGTACAAAAAGAAATGCTGATGAACACTGTAGCAAATGCGCATGTACAAAAAGAAATGCTGATGAACACTTAGGCTGAATTAAGGCAAATGCGGGAGGAGCACTGTAGCAAATGCTCATGAACAAAACACTTATGAAAATTTCATAGTTTAGATGCGGATGAACTATCTAACCTGCAATTTAGACTTATAACCAGTTCCAAAACAGCATTCTCATACATTCTTAACATAGATCTATCATGCTAAACTCTTAGAGCAAGCTTACAACCTTATAAAACACAGAAATTCATACACATATACACACGGTTAACATTCATGACGGTTGTAAAGCATTTTATATGCATTTTCAGCCCCAAAGTAGTTTAAAAACATAAAACCGGGGTCCTAGAACTCACCTATTGCAGAAGACAAGTAGATCTCCACCAAACTTGGCTGCACAAGAGTTCAAGACACCTAAAACAAACATAAACAAGCACTAAAACACCACATACACATAGAAATCGGTTTCTAAGGTGGAAAACTTCAAAGAACCGAGCCAAACATCAACAAAAACCCACTAACCTTGAAGATTTCAGTTCAATTTCCTTCTTGGAACCGAGAGAGTTGGTCTGCAGCTTCTTTCTTCTTCTTTTCGGTCGAACAACAGCAACAGCCAGATGATATGGGCGGCCATGCCCATATGAAGTGCATTTTTGACTTTTTGGTGCTATTTACACAAAGCACCCCTCAACTTTGCCTTCTTTTTATTTTCTTCAAAATACATTTCTTTCCCTTTTATTTTGACCGAGGTTTCGGGTGTTACAAGTCTACCCCCCTTAAAGAGGTTTCGTCCCCGAAACCTGTCACTCTTCGAACAACTGTGGGTAATGCTATCTCATCTCTTATTCAGTCTCCCACATAGACTCAAAACCCTTCTGGTGTTTCAACTGCACCCACACAAGTGGAACCACTTTATTCCTCAACCTCTTCTCCTTTCGATCGATGATTGCCACTGGTTGCTCTACATAGTTAAGTCTTTCATCCATTTCGATATCTTCTAGTGGTACAATCATGTCTTCGTCGGCTAAGCATTTTTTTAGAGGAGATACATGGAATGTCGGGTGAATCCCACTTAACTCATAGGGCAATTCTAGACGGTAGGCCACCTCTCCTACTCGTGCAATGATTCGGAAAGGCCCTATGTATCTTGGACTTAACTTGCCCCTCTTTCAGAACCGGATGATCCCTTTCCAAGGCGTGACCTTTAACATGACTTTATCACCCATGTTGAACTCGATGGGTGTACGCCTCTTATCAGCATACGACTTTTTCCTATCTTTGGCTGCCTTCATAAAGGCTTTGATCTTTTCCAGCTTCTCAGTCATAGCCTCGATCACTTTGATGCTTCCCAATTCTTTCTGCCCAATGTCTCCCCAACACACGGGTGTTTTACACCTCCTACTGTACAACATCTCGTATGGCGGCATACCAATACTGGCATGATAACTGTTGTTGTACGAGAACTCTGCTAACGGTAGGTGATCATCCCAACTTCCCCCAAAGTCGATCACACATGCACGAAGCATATCCTCGAGCGTCTGGATCGTCCTCTCAGACTGACCGTCTGTCTGAGGATGGTAAGCCGTGCTAATATGTAGCCTCGTCCCCATGGCATCATGAAATCTTTCCAAAACTTAGATGTGAAACGGGTATCACGATCTGACATGATAGGCACCGGCACACCATGACGAGCTACGATCTCTCTGATGAATAGATCTGCTAATCTCTCAGATGAATACGTCTCGCGGATCGGTAGGAAGTGAGCACTCTTTGTCAACCGATCAACTATCACCCAAATAGCATCGTACCCCTTTACAGTACGGGGTAGCTTCATGATAAAATCCATGGTGATGTGCTCCCACTTCCACTCGGGTATATCCAACGGTTGGATCTTCCCGTATGGTTTCTGATGTTCTGCCTTCTCTTGCAAGCAAGTAAGGCACTTACTCACATACTTCGCCACGTCGCGTTTCGTACCCGGCCACCGGTAATCTTTCTTCATGTCTTGATACATTTTGGTGGCACCGGGATGAATGGAGTATCGAGTCTTATAAGCTTCATCCATAATTCGCCCACGTTGGTCCCCATATTGAGGAATCCACATCCGGCCAAAGCGGGTTTTAACCCCGAGGGTATTCTCCCCCAATTCTGCAACTAGACCTCTCATTCGTTCGGAGTTGAGTTGATCTTCTTTTAACACTTCATCTTGGAATCCTTTAACCTGCGCCATTACATCTGAGGTCATCACCAACTGATATGCCTTCACCCGAATCGGCTCGGGTCTCTCTTTTCGGCTAAGGGCTACATTGGCCTTGCCCGGGTGGTAATGGATCTCACACTCATAATCTTTGATCAACTCTAACCACCTCCTTTGCCTCATATTGAGATCCTTCTGCTCAAAGAAGTACTTCAAGCTCTTGTGGTCCGTGAAGATTATGCACTTTGTTCCATATAAATAGTGCCTCCAAATCTTCAATGCAAAGACCACCACTACTAACTCCAAGTCATGAGTGGGGTAGTTAGTCTCATGGGTCTTCAACTGTCGGGATGCGTATGCTATCACTCTCCCACGCTACATCAGTACGCAACCCAGTCCCGAATAGGAGGCATCCGAATAGACCACTAAATCCTCACTCCCTTCGGGCAGTGTCAAGATAGGAACCTGAGTTAATCTTGCCTTTAACTCCTCAAACGCATCCTCTTGTTCTCGTCCCCACACATACTTCACATCCTTATGGGTCAATTTGGTCAAAGGTGAGGCTATCTTGGAAAAGTCTTGATAAAATCTTCGGTAATAGCCCGCCAAACCCAAGAAACTACAAATCTCGAATGGCGTCTTTGGAGACTTCCATTGCATTACCGTCTCAACCTTTGCCGGGTCCACCATAATTCCTACGGTATTCACCACATGACCCAGAAACTAAACTTCTCGTAACCAAAAAGCACACTTAGAGAATTTAGCATACAACTTCTCCTTTCTAAGTGTCTCCAACACTTCACGTATGTGGCCGGCATGTTCTTCTTTGCTCTTCGAATAAATCAGAATATCATCAATAAACACAATCACTGATTTATCTAACATCGGCCGACACACTCAGTTTATCAGATCCATAAAGGCAGCTGGCGTGTTAGTTATACCGAAAGACATAACGAGGAACTTGTAATGTCCATAACACGTGCGAAAAGCTATCTTAGGAATGTCTTGCTCCTTTACCTTCAACTGATGATAACCCGATCGAAGATCTATTCTGTAAAACCAACTGGCACCTTGAAGCTGGTCAAATAGGTCATCAATCCTTGGTAGGGGGTATCTATTCTTAATCGTCAACTTGTTTAACTCACGGTAATCTATGCACATTCTCATACTACCATCCTTCTTTTTGACGAATAGGACCGGAGAACCCCAAGGAGAGATACTCGGTCTGATGAACCTTTGTCCATCAATTCCTACAGCTGAACCATCAGTTCCTTCATCTCAGATGGAGCTAACCGATACGGTGCTTTTGCAACTGGTTGTGCACCGAGAATCAAGTCAATCTGAAACTCGATCTCGCGGTCAGGTGGCACACCTGGCAGGTCTTCTGGGAACACGTCTGGGAAGTCACACACTACCAGCACGTCGGACAATTGCGGTATCGACGCATTCACATCCTTTACATACGCCAAGTAGGCACTACATCCGCGCCTCATACACTTCTCTGCCACCGCCATCGAAATCATCTTTGGAACCGTAGTGACGCGATCACCATAAACTGTCACTGAACTCCCATCGGGTGCAACTAACCGAATCATCTTCTTCCGACACACGATGTTTGCCTCATAGGCTCCTAACCAATCCATCCCTAGTACTACATCAAATCCTCCTAGGGGCATCACATATAGCTTAGCAGATAACTTATGGCCTTCTAGTTCTATGTCGCAGCTTTCCATAATATCAGAGATTCTGGTAGACTTACTAATAGCAGTTTCTACGTCAAAAGGTTCATCGATGCTTCTACTACTAACAGGCAATTTAGCACAGAAGGCAGCAGATATGAAACTCCTACTAGCACCAGAATCAAATAATACAGAGGCACAAGTTTGGTTTACTAGGAACACACCTGACACGATGTCGGGGTTTACCCGGGCTTCTTCTCGGGTCATTGTGAAGGCTCTTGCACTTGCCCTCTTCCCTTCTTCTTCCGGCCACTTCTACAACGCAGAACTTTCAGCCCTTGGCTTCTTACACTCGTAGTTTCTGTGGCCAACCCCGCCACAGTTGAAGCACCTCGGCACCCCAAAATCCTTTGCCATGTGACCGGGCTTCCCACACTTGAAGTAAACATTCAACCCCGAGCGGCATTCCCCGCTATGTTCCTTTCCACACTTATCACACGCTTCAACCTCGAGCTTGCAGCAACAACCCAACGGTCATCCGTCCTCGGCCTCTTGTTATTCAGGATGAAACCACCACGCCCGAATCTCTTCCCGTTCCAACTCCTATCGCCACCACCAGTCCTCTTCACCTCAACCACCGCTACTTCCCTTTCGTCATACAGTCTTCCCACCAGATCCATTGCCGACCTAAAAGTGCTCGGTCGAGCAGTGATCAAATGCCTGCGAATGTCAGCGGGCAACCCCTGAATATACCGCTTAATCTTCCTTGTTACTGACGTAACTTGCTCTGGCACCAACCTCGCCATCTCATTGAATTTGGCAGTGTATTGCTGGTGAGTCATAGTGCCCGCCTCCAGCTGTAGGAACTCTTTCTAGATCTTGTCGAGCTCCTGATGAGGACAGAACTCCTTGATCACCAACCTCTTCAGTTCTTCCCATTTCATTCTTCCGATGGCCCGATCACCCTCGGCCTGGACAAGATTGTCCCACCAACACAGTGCAGTGTCAACGAAGGAGTGTGTGGCGAACTTCACTTTCTGGTCCTCCCGACACTCACTGATCTCGAGCATCGCTTCCATTTCCTGTACCCAGTGGTGAGCAGCTGCGGCATTGCTATTGCTGTCGAAAGTTGGGGGTTTACACCTTTGGAACGCCCCATAGCTACATCCTCTTGCGGTTTTCCGCACCATCACCTCCTCGTCATCACTCGAGGCTCCCCTTCTTCCATCCAACTCCTCCTCCTCATCATGACCCCTCACATCACCCCTCCTACCAGCAGTAGTTCTCCTCTCCTCCTCTTTCTCCTTTCGTTCATCCTCCCTCACAGCTCGAATAACTTCAGTCACGACAGACGGTAGGATAGTCTGCATGACTTGGTGAACCTCCTCCACCACTGCGTTGGTCCTGTTCCTTGCGACACGTGGCCTACCACGAACATCATGTGTTCCACCACGAGAAGCCTTAGATGATCTTCCGCCCACCATCCTCTAATTACTATAAGATCCAAACACCAACACGGTCATTCAAGGTAATAGCTCAGTTAATGTTAAGTAAAGTAAGTCCCTAATTACAGTGGCCAGTTATGATTATCCACTTACTTTACTCTTCGTTCCCCGAGCATTTCCTATCCTGACTACATCAGTATTCAAATCTACTAAAGCACATAAATCAAATAGCATGCGCACATAATACCGGTTAACATTATAAATAGAATTACCTGATGGCACATAGCTACTCGGGCTGACATCCCTCCATGTGGTCCCATTTTCAGTTTAAGTTTAGGTTTTTGAAAATATTTACCCATTTCTCTTAAACTTTAGCTCTGATACCAACTTTTAAGGCCCCGTTCCCTGAGACCTCGCAGTTGGACAATCACAACACTATTTATAAAACATTTCATAATTCATTTTCACAATGCAGCGGAATTTAAACATTTAAAAGCCATTCATTAATTTATAAACGCTGTTGCTAAGTAATACATGTTTGGTATAGTTACAAAAGATCATTAGTTTGCATTACAAAACAACAATATTATATTCATGAATGGATGTCAGCCGTGCCCCGACGAGTAGCCTCCCTGAGTGCCATCATCAGCAAAATTACCTGTCAACTGAAAATGCATAAAAGTCAGCTTTGCTGAGTGAGTTCTAGTTTTAAAATCATTGGAAATTATCTTGTAAGCTTTATATAGGAAAATACCCTTTTAAAATACCATATTCCTCCTTCGTATGTGATCATACATCATACAATCATTTACATTCATTATCATCATCATTAATTTTCTTCACCATTTCCATGGCCGCTCTTTTAAGCCTTTTACTTTTTAATCTTTCATCTCGATATGGACCAAAGTGCTATACCCCCATATAATGCGCATAAACCTGGTACTGGGCCTTGGAGTCTATAAATAGACTCCATCCGTGGTGCACATATGCTGACTCCAGTATCGGGGCAACAACAGTGGTCCCCTCAATCTTAAAGATTGATCCTGTGTGTATCCAACGGGTTAGCTAAACCACACACAGTTGAGCTAACAACCTAGTGGTTGTGAACCTCAATGTGAATTTGCTTGCAAGACTTCTTTACATTCTTTATGTTCTACTTTTCATTAATATTAATCTTTCACTTGATTAATAATAACACTTTATGATCATAAAAAATCCATATAAAGTCACATAATAATATCATAATAGGGAACATAAGGGCAACCCACAACATGCATAAAATAATTAAATAAAAGCATCAAGTCAACCATGGTAAAATCCTAATTTCTGATCTTCTAAAATTCGAGAAAATTCCTTAAGTCCTAAAGAAATGCGGATGAATGAGAACAAATGCGGGTGAACAAAACTAATGCGGGTGAACAAAAGTAAATACGGGTGAACACTTGGAAATTATTCTGTCTTAAAGGAAATGCTGATGAACACTGTAGCAAATGCGCATGTACAAAAAGAAATGCTGATGAACACTGTAGCAAATGCGCATGTACAAAAAGAAATGCTGATGAACACTTAGGCTGAATTAAGGCAAATGCGGGAGGAGCACTGTAGCAAATGCTCATGAACAAAACACTTATGCAAATTTCACAGTTTAGATACGGATGAACTATCTAACCTGCAATTTAGACTTATAACCGGTTCCCAAAACGTCATTCTCATACATTCTTAACATAGATCTATCATGCTAAACTCTTAGAGCAAGCTTACAACCTTATAAACACACAGAAATTCATACACATATACACACGGTTAACATTCATGACGGTTGTAAAGCATTTTATATGCATTTTCAGCCCCAAAGTAGTTTAAAAACATAAAACCGGGGTCCTAGAACTCACCTATTGCAGAAGACAAGTAGATCTCCACCAAACTTGGCTGCACAAGAGTTCAAGACACCTAAAACAAACATAAACAAGCACTAAAGCACCACATACACATAGAAATCAGTTTCTAAGGTGGAAAACCTCAAAGAACCGAGCCAAACATCAACAAAATCCCACTAACCTTGAAGATTTTAGTTCAATTTCCTTCTTGGAATCGAGAGAGTTGGTCTGCAGCTTCTTTCTTCTTCTTTTCGGTCGAACAACAGCAACAGCCAGATGATATGGGCGGCCATGCCCATATGAAGTGAATTTTTGACTTTTTGGTGCTATTTACACAAAGCACCCCTCAACTTTGCCGTCTTTTTATTTTCCTCAAAATAAATTTCTTTCCCTTTTATTTTGACCGAGGTTTCGGGTGTTAAAGCTGTCTTGTATAAGGAGTTTGAAGCTTAGTTAAAAAGGAATAAGCTGATACATCTCAATCTCAATCTCATCTCAATCTCAATATATAATAAATAAAAGGAGGTTGAGAATACAAGGATCGATATAGGAATTATCAGATTTGATTTTAACAAGTATTGTTCGCGGAATTACCAATACTTGCTGTTTAATTGATTAATGAACTTGAAATTGATCAAACAGTATAATGAACAATCAAAATATAATAATAAACAAACCACGATCGATCAATAATTACAATCAATCGATTGTAATGCTTCTTCTGCTATTGATTCTATTGTTATGATTGGTATATGATCTGATGTTGCTTGATCGTATGTTTTTCATCCGATGTTACATGTTCTTGATCTCTTGTTATATAGTGATCTTATTCTGTTCCTAAAATATTGCTAATCTTTCGCTATCCTGGTGCTATAATTAAGCTAACTTCCAATAGCTATCCGAATTCTTACCACATTTATCGGTATAGGAGTTCGTGATTTACAATGAAATAAATACAAATAATATTGTTGATTTGACGTGGTATCTACGCTTGAATTATATGTCTTCCACCGCCATTAATGTTGTTGTTCTACCACGTTGACTTGTTGACTTTCTGTTGACTACTTGATGATGCGAAATCATACAAGTGTTAAACAGTCTTTCGTAGGAAGTTGTTCTTCCGCAGAACCTTTGTCTTCCGTAGGAACATTTGGTCTTCATTGCTTGTTCTTCAGTGATTGTGCTTCCACAGGAGTTCTTGTACTTGTTCAGCTGAAGTTGTTCTTCCGTATGAGATCTACGGATGTACACTTCAGTTGTACTCCTGAGAACATCTACAGAAGAATACTTATTCATCCGCAGTTTGTTCTAACACTTAGTCAATTTTTCTAATTGACCAAGTTTGATGTTTACTGCAATCATTCACATATCAACACATATGAGATACATTATAAGTTAATGCAGTATAATATATCATGCAATTCATAAAGTCTAAATGTAATCAATGCATTATATTATATCATAAAATTATAATTAAAAAGAATGATTACAAGAGTTTAATCTGTCATCTAAACCTATACATGAGATCTATACCTAACAATACCCCCCTTAGGTTTAGACTCTAGTAATCATGGGTTTAGGTATTTCAGTTCTTGCACTTTTGCGAAAATCTTTGTGTTGAAGTAACTCATGGCATTCTTTTGATCTTCATATTTGTACTTGATCTGTCGTCTTCCCATTCTCTTTAAAGTTTTGTATTTATCCTCTTTAGTGTGAGTGTTGCAACAACACTATTGTTAGACCCACCTCTAATTCATCCTGTTTTGAAATCCTTAGTTCTATTAAGTTCTTGATCTTTGTTCCCATTAACTGCCCATCTTCAAACTTTCTTCTTTTATGCACCTTAGCATGTAGTTTGTCTATGACTTGAATCAGATGAACATATAGGCACAGGTCATTCTGAGCAGTTTGGTCATTCATCTTTGGGAAGAATTTTTCATGTAAGTATGATGTGTAGCTTGGGTGCAGGAGTTTGATCTCCATAGGGTCAAATAGCCTTATGGTTGAGGCTTTCTTCTGGGGATCATTCCTCTGCAGCACCAACTCTTTAGTCTTTTCAACATAACCCCATTTAGTGATAGGGAAAGAGAACTGATTTCCCTCAATCAATTTTATAGCTGCATTGGCCATGTCATCATATCCAGTTCTTTGTTTAAATTCAGCATCAACAAGTTGAGAACTGGAATGAGACCTTCTCTGACTTCTTCTCCTGTGCTCAACATCTACTCTTTTTGCTTCTTTGAGCACATCCCCTTTGAACTTGTGACTTAGCATGGCCACAAGTCCAGAGAAGTCTCTGCCTCTTGGACTGATTGGGTAGTTAGTGATAGGAGTGCTTTGCAGAGTGTTTAGATCAGCATCTGGTAGTGTGAGAATGGTTTCCACCAAGGGAAAGTATTGGACCATACCAGATGCTCTCTTAATCATAGCATAATCCCAGTCTGAGTCAAATTTCCATGCTATTATCTTGTTTTCTTCTACTGCACTTGGAGTTGTCATCAGATCAAAAAGTTGAATTAAAGTAGTCTTCTGTTCAGTGATCTCTCTGACAGTAGTGCCCAGAGGCCAGATCTTGTTAGGAATCACATCCTTTGGCTCTCTTATCATTTGTTCAATTCCTCTATGCATGTCTTTGACTTCAACTATAGTTGGCTCAGTAAGTGTTTGATCAGATTGATGTTGATAAGTAGGATTGGGAGCCCTAGTCCTGAACTTCACTCCTGTGTTCAGCTTAGTATTCATCACATATTCCATCATTCTTCTGAGCTCACCAACTGTTCTCCCCTTGAGTTCATGCTGCTCATAATTATGACTTTGTAACCAGCAGATCATATTGTATCTTGTCAGTTTGGCTGTGTCACAATGTCCCAACTCCTTTCTGATATTCTCTATTGCCTTGAACTTGGAAAAGGTTTCATAGTTGCATACAGGGAGCATCATTCTGACAGTATCAAACTCTTTCAGTGTTCGAATCAACCCAAACATGTTCATCTTCTCCACCATGTCATAGGGAAACCATTATTAATTAGGTCCATGATCATGGTAGAGTGAGGTCTTTCTTCTAGAATGTCTTTTGTTGTTAACAATTCATCATCTTCAACTTCTTTAGCTACTTCAGCAGGCTCTTCTTTTGTTAGTTCTTCCCACTCCGCATCACTGTCTTCTTTACTTTGTTCCACTGGGGCTAAATGCTCTAGTGAATCTAGTTTTATTCTTTTTGGTGATTCACCAGCAACATCAATTGTTTTCCCCAGGTATTTCCTTTTTTTGCTGTAAGTGATCATGGTTGACTCACTTTTGATCAATTCAGCTTCAGATAACTTCTTCTTTAACCTCTCAATCTCATGATCTTTGGCTTTCAACTGATCTGATTGTTCATCAACTAAGTCATTCAAAGCATCTATCACTTCATTATCTATCTCTACATTTTCTCTCAGCCTTTTCAACCTTCCTTCCAAACTAGTGATTGTAGCATCTTTCTCAGCTACCAGTCTGTCTTTCTCTATCAGCTTTTTCTTCATTTTCCTCAACTTTTCTAACATCCTGTTGCTTTTAATGATCAAATTGTTGTATTTTGCTACCAAGTAGCTCTTACTCACATCAATATCTCCTTCATTCAAGTCATCTTCATTATAAGCAATGATGTCAACATATGTACCCTCTCCTTATTCAACTTCCTCAGCCACATCCTCCTTTTCAACTTCTATACAGATCTCCTCTGTATCATCATCATTGCCAGCATCATAAACATCCTCATCTAGTTTGAGTTCCTAGGTTGGTGTTGGGATATCAATGGGTTTAGTGGGTGTAGGTTAGGTGGATGGTTCTATAGGTGTGGGTGAAGTGATTGGTTCAGTAAGTATTGGTGAGGCAATTAGTTCAGTTGGTGTAGGTGTGGGAGTTGGTTCAGTTTGACTTGGATGTGTAGGTGTTTGAGTGAGTGAGTATGAGATGGGCTCTGTAGCACCAGTGTGTATTGATGATTGAGAATGAGCTGGTGTACAGGGTTGAGTATGTTCACTGAAAGATGAATCCAGTTGAGCTGGTGGTGATTGTGTCAAATCGATGACAGGTGTTGGTGGTTGAGACTGAGGTTGTTCAGGGGATTGAGTTGGTGGGGTGTGATATTATGGTTCCTCAGCCCATAGAAGTTCCGGTGGTATGTCTTCTGTCTTATCTAGGACATGGGCGAACATCTCTACATCTCTTCCTTGGTATTGCCCAGTTAGTTTGTTGAGGAGTGATCTTCCCAGGTGAGTTTGCACGCATACATCACCATCTCTTCCAATGTTTGGCAGCTGAGCATTGATGATGAGTTGCAGGAATCTTGGGAACATGTACATCTTATTCTCTTTATGCACATGTATGTGATCACATAGGCAGTTGAGGATGTACTTAGAGTAGTTGTACTTTCTCCCCTCAAATATCCCTATGATTCCAGAAGAGATATGCCTGGAGAATCTATCCAACCCTGACTTCCTGTTAGATATACACTTTAGATAAGTGTGGCATAAGAATCGGTACGGTTTGCTTAGCCTTCCCTTCTTGATCTCACCATTGCTGTAGTCATCGTCGTAGCCCATCAGACCAAAAACTCTCTGAATGTATTCATGATCAAATACATCAGGATGGCCTTCTTCTGAGTCTCCGAGCTCGAGAACTCTCCTGATGATCTGCTCATCAATCCTCAGTTGATGAACGCTAATGGATGCATGAATTACTTTTTCGTCCTCTTCTTCCTCTATCCATGTAGACTCCCAGAAGTCCATCATATGTGACAGATAGATAATGGGGTCCGCAGTCAGTGCATACATGAGTCTTGATCTTCTCAGGTATTTTATAATGTCTCTGCATTCGTCCTCCGAATCTGGATTCAAAAAAGCATAGACATTGTGGTCTTTTACGAACCGATTAGCCATAATGGTAGCGATGTTTGAGTAGCGTTCGGTGTAGAAGATGAAGAAGGAGGTTTTGAAAGAAAGGATTTCCAGGTCAGAAAGTGTTTTTGGGAGTGAATAGAGAGTCCAATGGTCAAGATGCCCTTTTATACTTTTCTAGGCAGTTTAACTCTTATTTTAATGATGTGGGACCCATTTACCCTTTTTACCCTTCCAAGGTTATCTGGATAATTAATATCTATGTAAGTAATTAACACATGAAAGCCAGACATTTGGTTTTAGATCTTCCCTAGAATATCTACGGAAGTCAAAGATTCCTTTGTTTAATCCTGTCTTCCGCAGAGCATCTACAGAAGACACAAATTATGATCCGAAGGTTAATTTGCTTCAAAGATAATTTTGATTATCTTCCGAAGGAAATTTTCTTCCGCATATAACATTATGATAAAGTTTCTGTATATTAATTAACATATAGTTAATCCATTTGTTGTTTACTGTTGGACCTTATGACTTTTCTTCATGGTAATTGTGCAAAATTAATTGCACACTTCAGATATCCAGTAGCCAAGTTAGTGCTCAAGTTTCAATTTTCTTCATATCATAATGTTAAGATTAGTTAAAATCAGTTTCATGCTTTGACTACTCCCTCTAAAGTTGTGATTAATCATAAACTTATGTATTTATCAAAAATTTATAAGAAAAGAGCATGAACAACAGTTAATCTGTCCGGCTGATAATCATAGAGAAAAGAAGTGTTGCTTAAATTTTGTTATAGGCAAATATATGATATACTAGGGATCATACTATAAACAAGGTAATATCCTGCATATTATTGTCGAGGTTATGGTCTACTTGATCTAGTGCAGATTGTAAATATTATAATCCGTAGAAATTCAAAGAAGAGTGTAAATTCAACTGTTCATGCTGTTTATCATGTTTTGGTAAGAATTAAAGAGAAAAAAAGATGAACGCATCATTGAATTTGCGTGAAAGTTAGTCCCCCTGAACGTAAGCAAGTTATTACTTTATCACACTTAAACCATGTTCCGTAGAGTATAAGCTCTATCTTAAGAGTTTCTTTGAAATCTTATTAATGCTGAGATGGTTTGGTTACTCCTTGAATTTAATATATAGTTGATCACTTTGGATTCTTTTAGAGCAGTTCCTTTTTGGAACATTTGATGAACAACATCAGGTCACCAGGTCTTTACTCACGTAAAACAGAGGTGCCCTTTGACCCAGGTCTTTGCTCACGTAAAACAGAGGGTCATGATGCTCAAAGATAGAGGTTATACGGTGTTACAACATAGTAAGTGTGCATGGGTGATGAACTTGATCACATCCTGAGAAGACTTACTTGTGTGCTCCTGACAATGACTTGTCCACACTAAGTGATCTTAGCATTATGTTGTGCATGACATATGTTAGTTTCCACTTAAGCTAAACCTATTTACACATCCAAAACTTCTGATCTGTAGTTAGTTGGTGAGTTGAAAGCAGGGATATATGTCAAGTTATAGTGTACTATCATTTCCTTAGTATATCAACTGCCTTATGTAGTTGTTTGTTTTGATAATGTGTGTGCCTTTCTCATATGATTACAAGTAATGTACAAATATTTCTGTTGTTGTTGTTATCTAATCTAAGTTGAGCATGCCTAAGGACTCAATTAAGAAGTTAAATCTAACTAAATTAAAGGCTTTAGTGAATAAATCAGCAAGTTGATTTGTTGTGTCCACTTTGATCAACTTGATTAGACCCTTTTTTGAACAGTCTCTCAGAAAATGGTATCTGATTTCAATGTGTTTAGTTTTACTATGTTGTACTGGATTAGCAGTGATGAACATAGCAGCCGAGTTATCTATGTAAATTGGAGTTTGAAGAAAATTGTAACCATAGTCAAGTAATTGGTTTTGCAACCAAAGAACCTGAGAGCAACTAGCTGAAGCAGCTATGTACTCAGCCTCAGCTATGGATACTAAAACATTAGTCTGCTTTTTGCACTGCCAAGAAACAAGTCTTGGTCTAATGAATTGACAACCTCCAGTTGTTGATTTTCTGTTATTGTTGCATCCTCCAAAGTCACTGTCTGAGTAAGAGTACAGTTTGAAGTCTCCTTCTTTAGGATACCACAGTCCAAGTGCTGGTTTCCCTTTGAGATATCAAAAAATTCTTTTCACTGCATTCAAGTGTGACTCCTTTGGGTCGGCTTGATACCTAGCACAAACACACACAACAAACATTATGTTAGGTCTACTGGCAGTTAAGTACATTAATGATCCTATCATAAATCTATATAATCTTTAGTCAATAGACTTTCTTGTTGGATCTGGTATTATTTTCTCTATTGTTGATGCTGGTGTTTTGCATGATGACGACTCAGCAAGGTTGAATTTCTTCAGGATTTGAAGCACATATTTCTCTTGATTGATGAAGATGCCATCTTGTTTTTGATGTACTTGTAGACCCAGGAAGAAAGTTAATTTTCCTATGGAACTCATTTGAAATTCAAATTGCATCAAAGCTTCAAAATTTTCTCACAATCTCTTGTTGGTTGATCCAAATATGATGTCATCAACATATATTTGGACAACTAAGAGATCTTGATGTTCATGTTTGAGGAAGAGTGTCTGGTCAATTGTACCTCTTTTGTAGCCATGCTTCAATAGGAATGAAGACAATGTTTCATACCATTTCTTTGGCGCTTGATGAAGACCATACAATGCTTTATCAAGCTTGTACACTCTGTGAGGGTAGTCAGGGTCTTCAAAGCCTGATGGTTGAGAAACGTAGACCTCTTCATCAATTTTACCATATAAGAATGCACACTTTACATCCATTTGGTAAACTGTGAATCTCTTATAGGATGCATAGGCTAGAAATACTCTTATTGCCTCAATCCTTGCAACTGGTGCAAAGACTTCATCATAGTCTATTCCTTCTTCTTGTGTTTATCCTTGAGCTATTAGCCTTGCTTTGTTTCTGACAATTATTCCTCTGTCATCTAGTTTGTTTTTAAACAACCATCTAGTGCCAATTGGATATTGGCCTTCAGGTAGATCAACTAGATTCCAGACTTTCTGCTTCCTAAATTGCTAAAGTTCTTCTTGCATTGCTTCAATCCAGCTATTGTCTTTTAGGGCTTCAGTTATGTTAGGAGGAACTACTTTTGATAGAAAGCAGGAGAACAAACAAATGTTGGCAGCTCCCCCTTGTCTTCTTGTAGTTCTGCTATTGAGTTCACCAATCATGTTGTCAATTGGATGATCCTTATGAATCCTAACTGTTGGAACATTTTGAACTTGGATAGATGAATCCAGGTTTGTGATGTTAGTTGGTGGAGATGGATTCAGCTGTGATGGTGAGTCAACAAAGTAATCTAACTCCTCAGTATGGTGATCTTGTGCGGCTGAATGTTCTGCATGGACTTGTGTTTCCGTAGATGTGGATATACCTTTCGTAGCAATTAAAGGATGAGCTGCAGAGTTAGTAATTGGTATATCTGCAAGTGGCAGTGGTGTTGAGATGTTTTTTGAAGTGTGAGGAACTTTAGGGAGTTTCAGTGCATCATCTGCAGAAGTGGAAACATCTACGGAAGTAGAAGGAACCTCTGTGGAGGGAGGTACTTCTTCTGAGGTAGATGGCACTTCTGCTAATGTAGAAGTTCCAAGGACATCAGACATGTCTTTGCTTATTTGAGCTGAAGCACCAGGATCATTGTGTCTTTGAATATCTGTATGAACTTGTCTTGGTGGATTAGCTGTCAATGGTACACCTATGTTTGGAGGAACATAAGGATAACATGTATCCGTAGCACCTGTCACATTGAGATAGCCAGTGTTAAATGAGTTTGTTAATGCATCTATATCAAACAACCAAGATGATCCTTTCACAGACTGTATAAACAAGGATTCATCAAATGACACGTTAGGAGATTCTTCCATAATGTTATCATGTGGGACATATGCCTTTTCAGCAAACTTTCTTAATTGTTCTTTAGTGTTTAAGATAGACACATGACACCCAAAAGCTCTAAGATATCCTATGAAAGGTTTTCTTTTAAACAAAAGTTCATAGGGTGTTTTGTTGTGTTCTTTGACTATTAAAGTCTTGTTTTGAACAGTGCATGCTGTATTCACTGCTTCAGCCCAAAATATTATTGGTAGCTTTGAATCAGCCAACATTGTTCTTGCTGCTTCAATTAGAGTTCTGTTTCTTCTTTCAGTAACTCTATTCTGTTGTGGAGTTCTTGGAGCACTAAATTGCCTAGCTATGCCTTTTTCCCTGCAAAATGAGTCTAAGACATAATTAACAAATTCAGTTCCATTGTCACTTCTTAAAACTTTGACTTTTAGATCAAGTTGATTTTCTATCTTGGTGATATACTCCATTAATATTTTTGATGTTTCACTTTTGTGTTTTAAGAAAAATACCCAAGTAAATCTAGTGAAATCATCAACAATTACCAAGCAGTATTGCCTTTTTCCAATACTTAATACATTGGTTAGACCAAACAGATCCATGTGCAATAACTTTAGTGGTGTTGTGTTAGAGTTGACTGTTTTGGATTTATGTGATATTTTGTGTTGTTTTCCTTTAGAACATGATAAACAGTGATTAGAACAGAAAAATTCTTTCCTTGGAACACCAATGACTAAGTCATTTTTCACCAGTTTATTCTTATTTTTCATGTTGGAGTGAGCCATCCTTCTATGCCACAGTTGAAATTCATCTTCTGATGATTTAGAAATCAGGCATGTTTCTTTACTTTTTATTGCTGTGTTGTTCATGTCCAACATATAGGTGTTGCCTTTTCTTGGTGCTTTGAGAAGGATCCAGTCTTCTGGAATTTTGTAACTTGACTTGAGAATGTAACAATTAGAGTTATCAAAGAAAGTAGTATAGTTTTGATCACAAATTTGAGATACAGTTAGCAAATTAAATTGTAAATTTTCTCAAAAATTGACTTTCTCAAATTTGAGAACTCCATTGGTTACCATTCCTTCACTAGTGATTTTACCTCCCTTCTTATCCCTACCAAATGCTACATATGAAGCATTTTTATGTTTGAAGTCATGGAGGAAAGAACAGCTTCCTGTCATGTGTCTGGAACAGCCACTGTCAACATACCACTTGTTGTCAGCCCTCCTTGGATGTTCCTGCAAAACATAATGAACTTAATTAGACTGAGGAGCCCAAGCCTTGATGGTCTTGGGCTTGCCATTGTTATCTAATATAGTAACTTTCTCATGAATGAGCCTTGATGTTTCTAAATTAATTTTAATATCAGTTGATTCATTATGTTTTGTTTTGGGTGAGGATGATTTTGGTGATGATGTTGAGGTGTTTTTATCTTGACTCATACTGACTTGGTCAGTCATCCTTTCCATCAGTGGTTTCTTCTTTGAACCTGATGTTGAGGATTGCCCAGAAAATGTTTCTGCATCCTTTGATTTAGACTGAGGTACATAATTTCCTTTGTCAAACTGGTCAAAGAAGTCATCATCTTCTTCAAGTGCTACCTTTTTGTGAGGTGTCTTGCTTTGAAATTGTTATTTGTCCTTCTTTTTCTTTGTTTGCACCTCAGCAGCTATTTTCCTTATCTTGGAAGTTTTCTGCTTTAGTTGCTGCTGCTTTTGTTTTGAGACTTTTGAATCATCATCCTCAGAAGATTATGAGTCTGATTCAGTGGTGTTTGCTAGCTTCTTCTTGAGGATCTTTGTTTTGTTCTTTTTGTTGAAGAAGCATTCCTGAGTTGAGTGATTGTGTTTGTTGTATATTGCATAATATTTGTTAAAGTAACAATCAGATGTCATGTGATTGTTCATATTACATATTGAGCAATAGCTGCTGAAGTAGCACTCTTCTGTGCTGTGATTGTGCATATCACACCATTTACAGTACTTCTCTTCAGCTTCACTATCAGAAGCAACCTTTACCTTTGCTTTTTTCTTAATCAGTGCCTTCTTTTGCTTTTTCAACTCCTTGTCAAATTTAGCAGCTGATGATTCTTTACCTTTGCCTGACATGATGTCAAAAGGTTCTTGTTTAGCATCCATTTTTTGTAGTTTTGGAACTTTGTTGTTACTGGATGATGCTTCAGCAAATTCTTTCTTATTCCGTATTTCTTCTACGGATGGCTGTTCAGGAATAGTTTTCTTGGATTTTACAGATTGCTCAGACTGCTTTCGAAGGTGATCTGCTAAAGTGAATTTGTTGTCTTTCAAAGCTCTTTTTGCTGATTTTCTTTGATTGTGAGAGCATGAATGCCTTCATTCAGTTGACCAATCCTTGTGTAAATGGTCTTTAGCAGATTTCTTTGTTTTGGTGGATAAGGGCGCTTGATTTCATCCAACACTTTGGGAATTAAATGTTCATTTAAAACAGTTTTACCCTTACCCAAACTAGTTTTATGAGGCTCATCATCATCCTCATCCAGATCATCATGTTATCATAATCAAGTTCTGGTTGACTTTGTTTTGAAAGTTCTGATTTTGATGAATCAGTTTCATATGATTCAGTGTCATTAGTTACATCATCATTATTTTTATCTATTGAGTCAGATTTGGTACTAGACACAAAGTGATTAGATAAGCTGTTAGTCATGGACTGAGGTAGAGAAGTGTAATTATCATTTACTGGTGGTGCAACAGCATGAAATCCCAAACCTGATCTGTTCTTTGACTCAATATGAGTGTTTAATAGTTTCTTATACTGCTGTGATGACAATTGGATCTTTGAAGTTTCACTTCAGTAGATGCATGATCTGACATAGACTTAGTTAAAGAAGTAGTCAAATGCTCAACTTGTGCTTTCAAATTGTAATTTTCAGATAAAAGTTTATCTAAATCATTTTGTAAAGAATTGATTTTGACTTGATAAAGTTTATGTTCTCTTACATGTGATTCATTTAAAAGTAGTTTCTTTTACTTTATCAACCAACTGTTGAGCATGTGTTCTATATCTTTCAACTTCATCAACACAAGTGGAAGAACATAACCTTTCTCTTACCTATGTGGCCATTGGTGGAACTTTGTTTTCCATGTTAGCCATCAAAGCTTGATTTTCCGCTAGTACTTCCTTTTCATACATGCTCCAAGCACAAGTACCATCCTGCAAAATAATTAAACCAGATTCTTTAGCATTGTTAGTACCTGTAGTGTTGCTTGTTGATGGTGGGGATGAATTGGTTAGTTGAGCTTGTGTGAAACTTCTTTGACTAGGCTGTTTTGAGTCATTTGATTGTTGTTGATTGCTATTGCACTCCCTTGAGAAGTGTCCATATGAATTACACTTAAAGCATCTTACTTTGGACTTTTCAACACCAATTTTAGTTGATCTTCCTCCTACAGACAGTCCTTTGTTCCTCTTCATGTACATCTTGGCTCTGTAGGCGATCATTGCCATTTGCCATTATAGATCCATCTCTTCTTCCTTATCAGGATGAAGTTCTTCTAGATCTTGTTGACAGAAGAGAGCAGGAGTCAAAGTGCTTCCCAGATAAGCCTGAAAGCTTGAACTAAAGGCTGCAAAAGAAGCTTTCTGTTCTTCTGATTCCAAAACCACAATAATTGGTTCTGTTTAATTGCTGTTCTTGTTATTCTTAGAGTCATTAGCTTTTCCTTTGGACTTTATGTGCTGATTGTTTTGAGTACTTGATTAGGAAGACTTGGCAGCATAAAAACTTGTTTCTTCTTCATGTTTACTCTCATCACAAGAGTTATCTTTATCTTCATTGGAGATGAATGCACTTCCAGCACTCTTTAACTCTTTGAAATGATACGGTGCTATTGTTGCTTTCACACTCTTGTTTCTGGTCTTTTCATCTAGCTCCAAAGCTTTGACCTTCGCCACCAGTGTGTCTAGTCCTATTGCCTTCAAATCAATAGTGTTCTTGAACATAGACACGGTCTGTGTCCAACTTTCTGGTAAGGCAGGAAGCATCTTTTTGTTCAGCTCTTCATTGCTGTACTTAAGTTTAAAGATATTAATCTCTGTAGCAAGTGGCATAAATCTATGTAATTGTTAAGGAACTAACTCACCCGCAATATGATGAAAGGTTTCATATTATGAGCGAAGAGTATCCTTCTTTATGCTCCTAATCTTGTCACTTCCTTCACACAGGGTGTGCAGTATTTTCCATAACGAGTGAGCTGTTTTATATGATTCACACCTGATCAAGAGATCTTCAGACAAATCCATAGTAAGCATACTATAGGCTTTGATGTCAATCTTGAATTTCTTAGCATCATTAGGTGGCAGATTTTTCAGACTTATGGGTTGATTATTATCCTTATAATCCGCTCCTAACGCAGGTGGAATATAAGGTCCTTCAGTAATCGAAATCCATAAATCAGAATCTATATAATTAACATGATTCCTGAATCTTTTCCAAGTTTTGAAATTAGATTTGTTTTCCAGTTTAGGAGGTTGATAAGCACCAACAACTGAATTACTCATGTTAATTAATTTTGAAAAAGCAACAACTCTGTTTTAGCAAAAATCGATTAAACAAATCAAACCGATAGACCAATTGATCTGGATCAATGAGCACCAAGCTCTGATACCACCTGAGAATACAAGGATCGATATAGGAATTATCAGATTTGATTTTAACAAGTATTGATCGCGGAATTACCAATACTTGCTGTTTAATTGATTAATGAACTTGAAATCGATCAAACAGTATAATGAACAATCAAAATATAATAATAAACAAACCACGATCGCTCAATAATTACAATCAATCGATTGTAATGTTTCTTCATCTATTGATTCTATTGTTATGATTTGTCACACTCCAAACCACAGTGATTTTCCGCTGGGTGCGAACGTCATGGTTTCATAGTCACTAGTCGACCACTACATGGGTTTGTAAAACATACGTCTCAAATAAGTTTAAAATATGTAACTGTCTTAGAGTTTAATTGCGGAAGCAATAGTAATAAAGTAGATTGTTTTCAAAACATGGCAAATGCGCAAAATGAATGTCCCAAACAGCATGGTTGGCTCTAAACGTGAGATGATCCATGCTAGCTAAACTTGGTGTATCTATCAATTACCTGAGAAAACATGCATGAAAAATATGTCAACTAGTGGTGAATCCATAGGTTTTGGGTAATAATAAACAGTGTAAAGGACCACAAGCCTTTCTATGATTTGATTGTTGTACACACAATGCTACAAATTATATAAACGCCGCAACCGAAGCTAGGCTGTAACTGTAATAAATTGCCCCTACCCATGCCTACCGTAAGCATAGGGGTGAACAGGCTAATAATGCACCCGTTTAGACATCCAGTCAAGGTTAGGGTAATTAACCCGGGTGAGATAGTCAAACCCAATAGTACTATCCATGATTACCTTGCTTAGGGAAAGAAATTAACGGTCCGGTAAAGGGGACTTCATACGGTAAGTAAACCACTTATATAACATGTGAAATCATTGACAAGTAATTGTGTCCATGAAAATAGTAATTTGCATGTAATCTCCCCCAAAATGGAAACAAGTAAAAATAGGGCCGTGAAACTCACCTGTGGAGTGAGTCGGGTGTGAAATCTGTAAGTATCGCAAGTGCCCGGGAAAATCCAAACTAAGTTCGCCCTAGAACAAACAAGGCAACTTAGATCTAAGTAATTGCTACTACGTGTAATGTGAGCATGTAACTATTCATCCACATAATTGGTAACAAAAGGTTTGACCTGACGACCCGTTGGTGACACAAGGCAGGTATTTGTAAAATATATATATTATTTAGAAAGTATTAATAAATTATATTTCACTAAAAAAAATGTACACAAACTGTTGTATTTTACGATTCACATATTGTTTAGGTAATTAAATATTATTTTGACTCGACCCGAGATGTGACTCGAGTGTTTAGAAATTAATTGTGTAACTTACATATGAAATTATAGAAATTAAAGTCTTGGAATAATCTTATTTTCTCAGGTAAAATAATATTTGTATTATATCAATTGTAATACAATTTGAAATATTAATATCTAAGGAAAATCACTAGCCCTCGTATTTTATAATCCAAGTATAACTACATATATTTTTGCTCGTAAAATAATTATTTAAATATTTTTTTTAGTAGAATTATTCTTTTATTTTACCTAGTTCTGATGAACCTTAACGTATATTAAATTAGGGTTTCACCAAATTATTTAGTAACTTTTGTTATATTAAAAAGAAAAATCCTTTTGATAAAATACTTAGTCATTCTAGTCAATTTACTAATTTGTCTTAACCCATCTTTTTAAATAACCTAGTAATTAGTATTATGGGATCCACAGTTTCATGTTTTTAAGTCTCTAAGTCAAATTTAATTTAAGTCATGTGTCAACTAATACACATTATAGCACCTCCTTTAACTACATAATATTCAAAGTCATAAACTCTATTCTTTTCCATTTAAAGTCCCATGTTTATATTTTTAACCACACTTGCAAACTTTTTCAACTTACCATCTAGTCATAACTAACTTTTATACTACAACTCACTAACTAAATATAACTTTTAGAATAGACATAAGTATTCATAATGATACTTGTGAAACATCTAAGGTTCCGTAAACATAATGTAACCATTTTGTGACTTTTCTTGGGTTTTAACAAACCTTTGACTTTTATAAAATCACCAACTAGTAATTTTGCCAAACATAAATTCATGAATTTTTTACTTTTTGAGAACAAGTATTATTATCTAGTTCATTTTAAAATGTTTTATATGAAATATTATTCTTCGAACTTCTTGTAGGTAAAAACACCATTCTTAACATAAAAGACTTTTATGGATGAAGATACTTACACATGAACTAATAAGTAGAAAATCATGGTGATGTAAAGTATATATAAACAAGAAGAGAGTATTCTCACTAAAAACAAGCAAGAAAAGATGGAAGGGTTGATGTAGGATGCTTGGGAAGCTTCAAAAATCACTTGGTCTTCAACAATGGCACTTGGATCACCCAAAATTTATAGAAAATGAGTTGGAACTCAAATGGAGTGGTGGTGATGGGGTGTTGGACGGAATTTTGAAGGAAGAGGGAGAGAGGTGAGTGTTGGGGGGTGATGGTAATTTGTTATATTGGACATTCCTTTATAACCTTACACTTTATGTTTTGAGTTGGAGATTTCAAGTAGGATGGTTTTCAAAATCTTGCACAATAAAGTTAAGAAAGGTGGTAGCCAAGAGTAGTAGTAAGTTCAAGTTACTTTAATCAACTCAAAAGTAGATTTACAAAAGGGGTAAGCCTTGGATTTGGCAAAGTCAACAATATTTCTAAGGTTTCTTGGAAAGGAGGAGTAGGGGGCTTAGGAAATGGACGGCCAAAGGGGATGGGGTGGGGGTTTGGTTTTTTTTTTTTGTTTTTTTTTTATTTTTGTGTAGTATTGGGAATTTGGGTGGTATTTGTTGCACTATAGGTATTTTACATATTTTTTATATTTTTAATTATTACTTTTTAAAATACATTCAAATGTTATAAGAACTTATATAATAACATATATTTTAATATTGATAATATGTTAATGACGCATCGTGTATCTATTAATCGCGTCAAACGGATTCGCTCCGGGTAAAATATCAACTTACGCGATTATGTTTATTTATAAGTTTAAACTTTTTCCAATGTATTTAATTTGGAGTCTAAAATACTTTGAAACACTTTAGAGTATTTATTAATATATATATTAATTATCACCAACGTTTGTGAGTGCCGGATGTGCCGCGTGTAAAAATGGTAATTACGCCGAATCACCGATGCATGAAATGTTATGCATGAAATGTTGCAACGCATGAAATGACCTTAATTAATTAGAAATCAATTGAAACTCATGTAAAATATGTATAATAATGACTAAGTCGGGCTAGGTATTGACCTGAAATTTGCCAGTTGTCATATACTCCCCACGTTAGAAAGAAATTCGTCCCGAAATTCAGTTAGTGTCATCCGCAGTCGCTAGGGTTTAGAACAAGAAAGGGTAGTTGAGTTTCATTTGATCTTGGCATTCACAAGTAAATTCAGGTCCTCGTCTTGAATTCCACTGAACCTTCACTATAGGAATGCGGGTTCGTTTCATTCTCTTTACCTCTCGATCCATAATCTCCACAGGTTTCTCAATAAAATGAAGTTGATCATCGATCTGAACTTCATCTAGTGGTATAACTAGGGTTTCATCTGACAAGTATTTCTTCAAGTTTGACACGTGAAAAGTGTCATGAACACCACTAAGTTCCTGTGGTAGTTTGAGTTTGTAAGCTAGGGGACCAACCCTCGCTAGGATCTCGAACGGTCCGATATACCTAGGATTTAGCTTACCAAGCCTACCAAAACGAATAACTCTCTTCCAGGGCGAGACTTTTAGTAGCACTTTGTCTCCTACCTGAAATTCCAATGGTTTGCGTCTCACATCAGCGTAACTTTTCTGACGGTCACGCGCAGCTTTGAGTTGGTTCCGAATCTGAGCAATCTTTTCCGTTGTCTCGTGTATGATTTCCGGACCAGTAAGTTGGCTATCGCCTACTTCTGTCCAGCATAGAGGAGATCGACATTTCCTACCGTATAGTGCCTCAAACGGTGCTGCTTTGATACTAGTGTGACAGCTATTATTGCAAGAAAACTCAGCTAGGGGTAGATGAGTATCCCAACGGTTTTCGAAATCTATCACACAAGCTCTAAGCATGTCTTCTAATGGTTGAATAGTTCTTTCACTCTGCCCATCTGTTTGGGGGTGGTATGCGGTACTCATATCCAATCGTGTACCCAAGGCTTTTTGTAATGATTGCCAAAATCTAGAGGTGAATTGACTATCTCAGTCAGAGATAATGGAGATTGGCACAACATGTCTTGAGACAACCTCCTTGAGGTAGATCCTGATCAGCTTTTCCATTTTGTTAGTTTCCTTAATTGGTAAGAAATGTGCAGACTTCGTTAGTCGGTCTACAATTACCCAAATCGTATCGCATCTGGTGGATGTCTTGGGTAGTTTCGTTATGAAGTCCATGGAGATCTGTTCCTATTTCCACAGTGGAATTTCTGGTTGGTGCAGTAGTCCTGATGGCTTCTGATATTCTGCCTTAACCTTTGAACATATGAGGCACTTGTTAACATAGGTGGCTATGTTAGCTTTCATGTTGGGCCAACAATATAACTCATTCAGGTCCTGATGCATCTTATCAGAGCCTGGGTGGATTGAGTATCAGGATTTGTGTGCCTCGTTTATCACAAGATCCTTAAAGTTTCCAAAATTTGGTACCCAAATTCGGTTCATGAAATAGCGAGTTCCATCACACTTGATCTCAAATTGTTTATCCATACCGTGAAGAGATTCCTCTTTCAAATTTTGTTCCTTTAGTGCCTCAAACTGAGCATCGCGTATCTGTGTGGTTAAATTTGTGCGGATTGTCATTCCCAATGCTCGCACTCGCATGGTCTTGGTTCGTTCTTTCCTACTCAAGGCATCTGCTACAATATTTGCCTTTCCTGGGTGATAATGAATCTCGCATTCATAGTCATTTAGTAACTCAACCCACCTGCGTTGTCTCATGTTCAGTTCCTTTTGATCGAAGATGTGTTGAAGGCTTTTATGGTCAGTGAATATAGTACACTTGGTGCCATATAAATAATGTCTCCAAATTTTAAGTGCAAAAATGACAGCTCCTAATTCAACGTCGTGAGTAGTGTAATTTTTCTCATGCACTTTCAATTGTCGAGAGGCGTAAGCAATAACCTTATCATGTTGCATCAGAACACAGCCGAGTCCTTGTCGTGATGCGTTGCAGTACACCACGAAACCATCAGTTCCCTCCAGTAGGGATAGAATAGGTGCACAACATAGTTTTTGCTTCAACAATTGAAACACTGCTTCCTGCTTATCACCCCAGTCAAACTTCTTATCTTTTTGGTTCATGTTCATCAATGGTTGGGCTATTTTGGAGAAATTTTCAATAAAACGTCGATAATAACCAGCAAGACCTAAGAATTGTCGCACCTTGGTTGAAATCCTCGGTGCTTCCCAGTTCTTAATGGCCTCTATCTTGGATGGGTCAACATGTGTTCCCTTCTCGTTGACCACATGCCCGAGAAATTGCACTTCTTGAATCCAGAAGTCGCATTTTGAGAAATTTGCGTACAATTTCTTGTTCTTGAGTAGTTCCAAGATTAACCTTAAATGTTGTTCGTGCTCATCCTTGGTTCGTGAATATATCAAGATTTCATCGATGATTATGATCATGAATTTATCCAAATATTACGTGAGCACAGGCCTCTCACGCTAGGCAATCAAGGAAATGAATGAGTAAATATGTCCGTCTGCACTGCTGCCATAGCTATCAGTACACATACAGTTTCCAGGGTGGTGGATGACTTCGGGCGTCCCTCCAGTGTAATCACTCTCTGCTCTGCCGCCGCTGCGCGCTGCTCGGCCATCATCGCTCTCTGCTCTGTAGCATCCATCCTCTGAGTCAACTCCGCCATCTCACGCTGCACGCCAATAATCCAGTCATGCATCGTGTGTAATGCTTGGTCATACAGGCACCTGTCCTCCTCAATAGTTAGCAATCGACCCTCAATCTCCTTCATACCTGTAGTCTGTAGAAGTCCAGCAATCTCCTCCTGTAACTCCTGGATCTGGTGGTCGTGCCTCGCACCACGTGCCACAAGCAACGGTAAAGTGTGCTCCACAGGCTCTCGGGTGAGGGGTGTCGGGTGTGGTGCATCGGATGACTCACCTACCTCGTAGGTGGAAGGTATTCCCTCCATGTCCCGCCACTCACTCAGGCAGCTGGGCATCCAGTCCCATCGACAACTATTAACTTTGCGCCTTTTAGGCGTAGGCTCAAGGGTACGATCACGAATAGGTGTAGTAGGGCGGATCGGGATGCGAACCCGCTTCCTAGGTGTGTGTGCACGAAGTGCACCGCCAGGATGGGTCTGATATCTACGGTATGATGGTGGTGGTAACATCGGAGCAACGTCACAATGGGTATCTATAGCCACTGTCTTGGGAATAGCGGATACAGGGGCAATAACAGTAGGATCAGAGGTGGGGTCGAGAGTATTAGCGTCGGCAGGCGGGGGAGTGAGATCAACGGACTAGTCAGCAGCCTAGGGAATGGGATCAGTAGGCTGGAAGGTAGAGTCAGCAGGCTCCGAGTCGGGACCTACAGGCTCGGTATCAGCGGTCTGGGAGATGGAGTCGATGGACTCAGAATCCAAATCCACTCGCTCAGTGTCATCGGACAATGGGACAGGATCAGCAGGCTCGGGAGTAAGGTCTACTGGCTCGGGAAGAGGGTCAGCTAGCTATGGGTCGGTGGTGGTGTGACTGGGTCCGACTATCATACCAAGGTAGTAATAAGCCTCGCTCGCTGGGATGGTCATTGGCATGTCGGGGCCAATACGACGAAAGCACCCTGGAATAAGCTCATAAGGTAGTGCGGCATGGGGCGAATGTTTGGGTATCCACCAAACCACGCCTGGAGGAGGAGGGGGTAACCAATAGTCATAGTCTTCGGGCAAGCCTCCCGTGGTATCGGGAGCAGGGATAGGGGCAGGGTCAGAGGGAATGGGATCAGAAGTAGGAGTAGGAGTCTCTACTAAGGTGGGAATAGTTGGCTGGGACAAATCATCGTGTGCATGGATCAGAGGGGCAGATATGGATCCTGCAGATGATGCTGGTGACGTGGGCTCGTACTCCT
Organism: Flaveria sonorensis; assembly: GCA_025506505.1. Classification (NCBI taxonomy): domain Eukaryota; kingdom Viridiplantae; phylum Streptophyta; class Magnoliopsida; order Asterales; family Asteraceae; genus Flaveria; species Flaveria sonorensis. Next base: position 15,295,343 of record CM046423.1, on the reverse strand, counting down.
CGTCAGAGTCGAATACGTAGATAGGTCGGGATACGGATGACATATCTATGACAAGACAACACATCAATGCAATTATCACAAGTTACGTGATTGTATAAAATGCTAAGGTGATGCAATGAACCACGGTTATAGTCTAGGTCCATTAGATGCAACCTAATTCCCTATAACCAATGGCTCTGATACCAATCTGTCACACCCCAAACCACAACGATTTTCCATGGGGTGTGAACGTCAAGGTTTCATAGTCACTAGTCGACCACTACATGGGTTTGTAAAACATACGTCTCAAATAAGTTTAAAATACATAACAGACTCAGAGTTTAATTGCGGAAGCAATAGTAATAAAGTAGATTGTTTTCAAATCATGGCAAATGCGCAAAATGAATGTCCCAAACAGCATGGTTGGCCCTAAACGTGAGATGATCCATGCTAGCTAAACTTGGTGTATCTATAAATTACCTGAGAAAACATGCATGAAAAATATGTCAACATAATGTTGGTGAATCCATAGGTTTTGGGTAATAATAAACAGTGTAAAGGACCACAAGCCTTTCTATAATTTGATTGTTATACACATAATGCTACAAATTATATAAGCGCCGCAACTGAAGCTAGACTGTAACTGTAATAAATTGCCCCTATCCATGCCTACCGTAAGCATAGGGGTGAACATGCTAATAATGCACCCGTTTAGACATCCAGTCAAGGTTAGGGTAATTAACCCGGGTAGGGGTAGTCAAACCCAATAGTACTATCCAGGATTACCTCGCTTAGAGAAAGAAATTAACGGTCCGGTAAAGGGGACTTCATACGGTAAGTAAACCACTTATATAACATGTGAAATCATTGACAAGTAATTGTGTCAATGAAAATAGTAATTTGCATGTAATCTCCCCCAAAAATGGAAACAAGTAAAAATAGGGCCGTGAAACTCACCTGTGGAGTGAGTCGGGTGTGAAATCTGTAAGTATCGCAAGTGCTCGGGAAAATCCAAACTAAGTTCGCCCTAGAAAAAACAAGGCAACTTAGATCTAAGTAATTGCTACTACGTGTAATGTGAGCATGTAACTATTCATCCACATACTTGGTAACAAAAGGTTTGACTCGACGACGCGTTGGTGACACAAGGCAGGTATTTGTAAAATGTATATATTATTTAGAAAGTATTAATAAATTATATTTCACTAAAAAAATATACACAAACTCTTGTATTTTACGATTCACATATTGTTTAGGTAATTAAATATTATTTTGACTCGACCCGAGATGTGACTCGAGTGTTTAGAAATTAATTGTGTAACTTACATATGAAATTATAGAAATTAAAGTCTTGGAATAATCTTATTTTCTTAGGTAAAATAATATTTGTATTATATTAATTGTAATACAATTTGAAATATTAATACCTAAGGAAAATCACTAGCCCTCGTAATTTATAATCCAAGTATAACTACATATATTTTTACTCGTAAAATAATTGTTTTATTATTTTCTTAGTAGAATTATTCTTTTATTTTACCTAGTCCTTATGAATCTTAACATATATTAAATTAGGGTTTCACCATATTATTTAGTAACTTTTGTTATATTAGAAAGAAAAATCCTTTTGATAAAATACTTAGTCATTCTAGTCAATTTACTAATTTGTCTTAACCCATCTTTTTAAATTACCTAGTAATTGGTATTATGGGATCCACAGTTTCATGTTTTTAAGTCTCAAGTCAAATTTAATTTAAGTCATGTGTCAACTAATACACATTATAGCACCTCCTTTAACTACATAATATTCAAAGTCATAAACTCTATTCTTTTCCATTTAAAGTCCCATGTTTATATTTTTAACCACACTTGCAAACTTTTTCAACTTACCATCTAGTCATAACTAACTTTTATACTACAACTCACTAACTAAATATAACTTGTAGAATAGACATAAGTATTCATAGTGATACTTGTGAAACATCTAAGGTTCCGTAAACATAATGTAACCATTTTGTGACTTTTCTTGGGTTTTAACAAACTCTTGACTTTTATAAAATCACCAACTAGTAATTTTGCCAAACATAAATTCATGAATATTTACTTTTTGAGAACAAGTATTATTATCTAGTTCATTTTAAAATGTTTTATATGAAATATTATTCTTGGAACTTCTTGTAGGTAAAAACACCATTCTTAACATAAAAGACTTTTGTGGATGAAGATAGTTACACATAAACTAATAAGTAGAAAATCATGGTGATGTAAAGTATATATAAACAAGAAGATAGTGTTCTCACTAAAAACAAGCAAGAAAAGATGAAAGGGTTGATGTAGGATGCTTGGGAAGCTTCAAAAATCACTTGGTCTTCAACAATGGCACTTGGATCACCCAAAATTTATAGAAAATGAGTTGGAACTCAAATGGAGTGGTGGTGATGGGGTGTTGGATGAAATTTTGAAGGAAGAGGGAGAGAGGTGAGTGTTGGGGGGTGATGGTAATTTGTTATGTTGGACATTCCTTTATAACCTTACACTTTATGTTTTGAGTTAGAGATTTCAAGTAGGATGGTTTTCAAAATCTTGCACAATAAAGTTAAGAAAGGTGGTAGCTAAGAGTAGTAGTAAGTCCAAGTTACTTTAATCAACCCAAAAGGAGATTCACAAAAGGGGTAAGTCTTGGATTTGGCAAAGTCAACAATATTTCTAAGGTTTCTTGGAAAGGAGGGGGGGGGGGGGGGGGGGCTTAGGAAAGGGACGGCCAAAGGGGATGGGGTGGGGGTTTGTTTTTTTTTTAAAATTTTTTTTGTGTAGTATTGGGTATTTGGGTGGTATTTGTTGCACTATAGGTATTTTACATATTTTTTTATATTTTTACTTATTACTTTTTAAAATACATTCAAATGTTATAAGAACTTATATAATATCATATATTTTAATATTGATAATATGTTAACGATGCATCGTGTATCTATTAATCGCGTCAAAAGGATTCGCTCCGGGTAAAATATCAACTTACGCGATTATGTTTATTTATAAGTTTAAATTTTTTCAATGTATTTAATTTGGAGTCTAAAATACTTTGAAACACTTTAGAGTATTTATTAATATATATATGAATTATCACCAACGTTCGTGAGTGCCGGATGTGCCGCGTGTAAAAATGATAGTTACGCCGAATCACCGATGCATGAAATGTTGCAACGCATTAAATGACCTTAAATAATTAGAACTCAATTGAAACTCATGTAAAATATGTATAATAATGACTAAGTCAGGCTAGGTATTGACCTGAAATTTGCCAGTTGTCACATGATTGTTATATGATCTGATGTTGCTTGATCGTATGTTTTTCATTCGCTGTTACATGTTCTTGATCTCTTGTATATAGAGATCTTATTCTGTTCCTAAAACATTGCTAATCTTTCGCTATCCTGGTGCTATAATTAAGCTAACTTCTTATAGCTATCCGAATCCTTACCACATTTATCGGTATAGGAGTTCGTGATTACAATGAAATAAATACAAATCATATTGTTGATGTGACGTGGTATATTCGCTTGAATTATATGTCTTCCACCGCCATTAATGTTGTTGTTCTGTCACGTTGACTTGTTGACTACTTGATGATGTGAAATCATACAAGTGTTAACAGTCTTCTGTAGGAAGTTCTTCTTCCGTAGAACCTTTGTCTTCTGCAGGAACACTTGGTCTTCATTGCTTGTTCTTCAGTGATTGTGCTTCCGCAGGATTTCTTATACTTGTTCAGCTGAAGTTGTTCTTCCGTATGAGATCTACGGATGTACACTTCAGTTGTACTCCTGAGAACATCTACGGAAGAATACTTATTCATCCATAATTTGTTCTAACACTTAGTCAATTTTCCTAATTGACCAAGTCTGATGTTTACTGCAATCATTCGCATATCAACACATATGAGATACATTATAAGTTAATATAGTATAATATATCATACAATTCATAAACTCAAAATGTAATCAATGCATTATATTATATCATCAAAATTATAATCACAAAGAGTGATTACAATAGTTTGATCTATAATCTAAACGTATACATGAGATCTATACCTAACAGAGGTTTTACCACATGACTTGATTTTAACTACTACATTGCCACATGGCATGATTTCTAAAACACAACAGCCACGTGTCAGCTTCTTGTTTAAATAACGACTAGGGCAATAATTTAAATTCAAAATTAAAATTGATATGTACTTATTTTTCTTAAATTAAGTATCAATCTTATTTCAATTTTTCTAAATTTAGTATTGATTATTTTTGGTCAGATAATAATAATGATAATTAATCAAGACCATAATTTAAAATTCAAATTTAAAATTGATATGTACTTATATTTCCTAAACTTAGTATCAATCTTATTTTAATTTTCCTTAATTTAGTATTGATTAACTTTGGAAAAAACCTAAATTTACTATAGATGATTTCTATTTAATAATAACTACATATCAATTTTAAATTTAAATTTAAATGCCACAAGACTTCTTCACATCATACAATTGTCACGTGACATTTTATTAGCCATATAATTTTAATAGAAAATATTTAAATAGTATCTAATGTCTAATTAAATAAAACTCTTGAATTAGATTTTAAAATATAATTACTAAAATAGATTTTTAAAAACTTTAAATTTCAAATTCAATATGCAATTCAATTCGAGATTTTATCTAAAAATAACTAATTAACTTAGTTAAAATTTGAAATTTAAAACTAATAATTTCAATATTCAAATAGAGCATATGTAGTTCATAAATTTTAAATTCTAATGGTGATAGTTAATCCAAGTATTTTGGTTAATAATTTCAAATTTTAAAAATCTTCTATATTTTAACAATATAGTATATATTTTTCTGCATTATGTAACATAATACTATTATTTTATTATATATACATCAATTTATTTTTGTTTATTGTTCTTCCACTATAAAAGATATTTCATAAATATATGAAATAATTTCTCATATGATCAAGTCCAGGTATTCAGCATGAAGAACTTCTCTTACTTCTCAATAATTCACACAATCATTATTTTCGACTCATTTCGTATTACATTCAATTACAATATTACGTGCACTTGGATTTAAAAAACAATTTTTCAATAATAAACCTTAATACTGATATTTTTTATCCTGTAACCAACTTTCACTTTGTTTATTTTTTATTTACGTATACTAGTTTATACACTATTGATAAAACATCAAATTATCTTGCTCAACGGGACATCATCGGTATCAAAATTAACTTTGTTAAAGGATCTTGATATATCATGCCATGATTTGTTTATAGAGGCAACCAATATATAATAATCCGGTAGAAACTTACTCTATTGAGTTTGTTGTGGTTGCGGAGGAAGTATTGTTCAACTAATCGAACTGTTATCTTATTCTTTTAGTATTTATCTTAATAAAACATATGTGTTATATATCCTTAATTTTTTACATTTTAAATTATGAGGCACTACAATACATGGGAATATTTTAAAAATATGATTTCTTAAGTTTGACAAGTTATTCACTGAATCTGGTTAAAGATTTGTATATAAAAAAGTTTTTAATATTTATAAACATTAACTAGCTTTAGTAAACTCATGTATTACACAGTTGAATAAATAAAATATTAAATAAAATAAAAATATCAATTATAAAATGATATACTAAGACATGATATGATTAGAATTACGTATGAGTAAAAAAGTATAAGTAATGAAACAATAATATAAATTTTTCAATTTTTTTTTGTTTTTATCAAAGATAAATTAAACATTTTGTTTCAAAATAAAATTTAAGAAAATTTTCATTTTAAAAAATTTCCTTACTATAACTTTCTATTTTAATTATTTTTATTTTTAAAAAATTTACTTTATGAAAATAAATTTAAAATATTACGTAAAAATAGTTTGTTTTTTAGAAAAAAATTCTTTTTATAGAAATAAAATTAATAAAAGATCTCTTTCTTAATTTATTAACAAACTCATTATAATGTAAAAATAAATAAATAATTTTATTAGTAATTAATGTAGTTATTTAATAGGAGAGAGAAGCGGGAAAAATTTGATGAGTATGAATGTGGTGCTGACACGTGACACCCTCATTTAACATTTTATTAGAGTAGGAAGATATTGTTTTTTATGTATTTAATTCTTTCATTATATTTACATATATACACATTGATTTAATCGATGGCTCTTGTAGTTTGGTCAAATTTTGGATTTGATCCTTAAATTTTTAAAATTTTAAATATAGTTCTTAATGTTATATTTATCTTTTATCAACGATCCTTTTTCTGTTAGTTCAGTTACTAATGTTAAATTTTTCAAAATGATTATTTTACCTACAAAGATCATCAATGTAATTTACTTTTTAGAATTAATTACGCAAATGGTGCTTGTGGTTTATTGAAAATAACAAGTGTGGGTACTAATGGTCTTTTGTAACAGGTTTAAGTATTGTGTTTTCAATTTGTAACAAGTTAAGGTATTAACACTAACAGACGTTAACCTTCTGTTAAACCTAAGAGCATTTTCTTCTTTTCATTTTACCAAGACTACTAATTTACTTAAAGGGACTATTTGTGTCATTTAGTATATATAAGAGTCTGTTTGTGTAATTTGTTGGGTTCAACAATGGAATAAACTGAAGCTTACCAAATCATAATCACAGCCAACTGAAGATCTCATTATACAAGTTCAGAGACTAAGGTGATCACAACAAAAACAACAATACAAGACAATTCAACATGACAAAGTCAACATCAAGACAATTAGAAAGTCAAAATTAGGTCATGTTGTAATAATAATATAAATAGACCCACTAGTGCATTTTTGCAAGTGTGGTTATTTTGTGTGTGTTTCTCATGGTGTAAATCACCACCCAAGGAGAAATCCTCTCCTTTGGGTGGGTTTGATTTCATCAGCCATCTATGATTCTCATTGTAACTTGTTTATCAACATCAGTGAAATCATAACATTATTATTATCCATCTCTTTGTTCTTTGATTCACACACATACACCCATCTTAATTTTGATTTCTAGATCTGAACGTGATGAATCCTAAGATCCAAGCTCAATGAATCTGAAATATTGATTTAGCAAAATGGTATCAGAGCTGTTGGTTGCTGGATTTATCTAGTTTTCAGATCTGATTTCATCTTTAATGATGTCAAGAACAATGAAGAAAAGAAGAAAAATGAAGAACAAAGTCCCTGTTCATCAAAAACCTATCTTTTCATACCCAAAATCAGAAGAAAAACCAACAAATCTGTTCAACTATGGTACGATTTGAAGAATCGTGAACATGTTCATGATTATTCCTTCAAAATTCGATGCAATTGAACAAGATTATCATCAAAAAAAAGAAAAAAAGAAAACCCATCTGTTCATCTCAAAATCAAGAAGAAAAATCATCAGATCTGTTCTAATATGGTACGATTTGAAGAAATATAATCATTCCCTGGATTATTCCTTCAAAATTCGATGCAATTGAACATGATTATCATTAAAAACGAAGAAAAGATGAAGAAATAGAAGCTACTGCTGATTTCTCGACCTGCACTGCAGTGTGAAATCGAATTTTGTTCAAGTCTCAAAACAAATGCGGATGAACAAAAACAAATGCGGATGAACAAAAACAAATGCGGATGTGTGTGACAACAAATGCGGATGTGTTATACACAAATGCGGATGACTTGTCACCAAATGCGGATGAGTTGTCAACAAATGCGGATGCCTTGTCACCAAATGCGGTTGACTTGTAAACAAATGCGGGTACTTTAAGCCCAAATGTGGATGCATTGAAAACAAATGCGGATGTTGGTTAACAAATGCTGATGTTGAACATACTAATGCGGATGTTTAACATGCCAATGCGGATGTTTAACATGCCAATGCGGATGAGGAAGCACAAGACCGCGCTGCACGAAAATGGACATAACCTGGGCTACGAGCCTCTGTTTCCGACGTGCTACCAGTCAAAACGATCGTGGAAATGAGTGCTACGTCATGGTAACATGCCAAAGGCGGGTTATCCCGTTATTTTTCCAAAATAAGGCCTCTAAATGGGTTTTTGGGCCACTTTTGTGTTTTTGAGCTTTGATTTCATTCCGTGCACAACATCAACATCAACAACAACATCATCAACAACATCATCATCAACAACAACAATATCGATGAACAGATGACTACAACAAACAAGAAAACAAGAAACATGATGAATACGGATGATTGCAACCAACAGGCACATCCATTTTCACATTCAACAAAAATGAAGAAATCAACCTTGGTCACATAATCACCGATCCAATCAAGGATTTGTACAATTGTTAGAAACTCTTTCTGAAGTACTTGAAACCATCCATTATCAAGTTAATTCAGAGATTCAAAGAGTTGAAGTGTCTTCAAGACTGACTTATGTTCCTGATGCTGTATATTGAAGTTCAAAGCCTCATCATATGCCTAATACATTCTAATCCTTTGAGTGTGATATGAACAAACAGTAATCCAAAAGTGATACACCTCATATCCAATACGTTAAGTATTCTCAAAGAGATTCTATCCTTTATCAGAAATACATTAGGAGAAGCTTAATCTGAGGGGGAGAACTACAGCGAACTGTGTCAGAACATCAGTTGATCAAGAAGACATGTGACAGAGAAGATCTTCAAATAAAAGTTTGGCAAGCATCAGTTTAGGGGGAGTACTGTTGGGTTCAACAATGGAATAAACTGAAGCTTACCAAATCATAATCACAGCCAACTGAAGATCTCATTGTACAAGTTCAGAGACCAAGGTGATCACAACAAAAACAACAATACAAGACAATTCAACATGACAAAGTCAACATCAAGATAATTAGAAAGTCAAAATTAGGTCATGTTGTAATAATAATATAAATAGACCCACTAGTGCATTTTTGCAAGTGTGGTTATTTTGTGTGTGTTTCTTATGGTGTAAATCACCACCCAAGGAGAAATCCTCTCCTTTGGGTGGGTTTGATTTCATCAGCCATCTATGATTCTCATTGTAACTTGTTTATCAACATCAATGAAATCATAACATTATTATTATCCATCTCTTTGTTCTTTGATTCACACATATACACCCATCTTAATTTTGATTTCTAGATCTGAACGTGATGAATCCTAAGATCCAAGCTCAATGAATCTGAAATATTGATTTAGCACTTCTTCAGCTACATTAGCTTGCTCATCAACATTGTGTTGACTAGGAGCAGCTTGCTCTTCTTCATGAACAGGCTCAGCATCAGAAACCTCTTGAGCTTGTTCCTTAATATGCTTATCTTGGTTGATTTGTTCCAGTATCCAGGGTAATAGAGGAGCAAATGTGCCACTGTAGAAATTCCTGGGGTCTCTCTTCTTCATGTACTGATAGGACTTTGCATTGTAGTAAGGAATATCCATCACTGGTCCTTCAGGAATAATATCAGGGAAAGCTTCATTGATGAGACACTGCAGAAATCTAGGATACATGAGGAACTTGTATCTTCTACCCTCCTGAATGTTTGACACCAGACCATTAAACACATAAGCATACATGTTGAATGGCCTGTTTGTGCACAGAGCACATATAGCAGAAGAGGTGGTCACTGATATGTCATTCCATCCAGTCTTTCTTTTTGACAGGTAATGTTGGTAGAGATGAATGAGGAATCTCCATTGCAAGTAAACCAACCCTTTAACGATCTGCTTTCCTTCACAACCTCCCTCATAACCAATGTTTGCAAAGAAAGTTATGATTTCATCATCTTCTAATTCTAGAGGAGAGTTGGCATCATCACCAAACTACAGACACTGTCTCACAGTCTGTTTAGTAATGGCTAAATTATGATCAGGAGTTATTCTTCCTGACAGAGTCCTTACACCATCTATCTCTGTTACCTCAGCAGTGCTCCAGAATGACCTTATGAGTCTCTCATAGATGATAGGCCTAACTGTAATAGCATGAGCAACTCTGGTAGTTAAGATGAATCTGATCATGTCTCTCAAACCCTCTGCCTCAGTAACATCAGGATCAAGATAGACACTAACATTATGGAGCTTGCTCCATGTAAGATTAGCCATTGAAACCTGCATTAGAGGCATATGAATTAGAAATTAACAGATTGTAATGCATAAATCAAGGTGTGTTCTTAGTTTGACTTTTAATGGTCAAAGTTAAGTGAACATGTGTACCATACACAACTTGACTTTGTCATGTATAATCACTCTTATATGTTTTGCAAGTTTATATAAATTATTCATATGGTTTTAACATCTTTTAATCATTAACATCAGGTTTTGACATTCACTTTTTCAGAATTTGATTGTCCCCTGTTCTTGACATAAACAAGGTTTTGTAACCCGATTGTAGGAGGTTAAATTCTTGATATTGATTAACATTGCCTTCGAAAATGTCATTTAAACCTTGGTTTGATGTTACTTTTGGTGATTGATTCTTAACCTAGAGTTCTATGTTCAAAATCAGTTTTTGACTGTTCGATGTTTTAGGTTAAGAACTTTGATGAAATTCACCTTTTCTTCGATAATACTGTTGTAATGAATCGAAGATGAGAAGTTTTTGTGGTGAATGAGTCTTAGATCACAGGTGATGAATTTTAGATGATAGGGATGATGATGGATGAACAAATGTGAAGACCACTCGTCGCACTGTAAAGTCTCTCAATTTGAAAAGTATTAAATGACCTTTTAAATTCTGGTTTAAAAAGAAGATTTAATGACTTTTACAAATATTACAAGTGTTGAAAACAACCAGTCAGGACCATTTGTAGATTTGGGAAATGAATGTTCCTTGAATTGAACATTTGTTGATTCATCAATAATATTTAATCTAGGATTAAATACTCTGTAAGCCTTTGAAACAGAAGAATAATCTACAAAGAATCCTTCATCAGACTTAGATGAAAATTTTCCCAAATAGTCTCGGGTGTTTAATATTGAGACAGGATAACCAAATGACTTTAAAAATACAATAAATGGTTTTCTATGAAAGAGAAGTTCATAAGGTGTCTTGTTGGTTTCTTTTACAATCAAAGTTCGATTTTGCACAAAGCACGATGTATTAACTGCTTCTGCCCAGAAGGTGATTGGCAGTTTAGCATCAGCTAGCATGGTTCTTGCTGCATCAATCAGTGTTCTATTTCTTCTTTCAGCTACCCCATTTTGTTGAGGAGTTCTAGCTGCACTAAATTGATGAGCAATGCCTTTGGTTGTACAAAATGAACTCAGATCGTCATTCTTAAATTCAGTCCCATTATCACTTCTAATTGTTTTGACCTTATGATCAAGTTGGTTTTCAATTTTTGTGATAAAATCTTTTATCAATTGGGACGCTTCATTTTTATGAAGTAGAAAGAAGACCCATGTAAATCTGGAAAAGTCATCAATGATCACCAAACAATACTGTTTCTTTCCAATGCTCATAACATGAGTTGGTCCAAAAAGATCCATATGAAGCAGCTTCAATGGAGAGTTGTTTGTGTTCATTAGTTTTGGCTTGTAGGAAGACTTATGTTGTTTCCCTTTGAGACACGCTAAACAGTGATCAATAAAATGGAATTCTTTTTGAGGTAAACCAATGACATGGTTTTCCTTGACTAATCTGTTCATGTTTTTGAAATTTGTGTGTCCCAACCATCTGTGCCAAAGCTGTGACTCATCAAAGGATGCTTTAGACAGAAGACATGTTTCTTCTTTTGGTGTGGCAGAATTGAGGTTTAAGACATATGTGTTATTCTTCCTCGGTGTTTTTAAGACAACCCATTCTTCAGGAATTTGAAATCCTGGTTTCAGAATATAGCAATGAGTGTTAGTAAAATGAGTAGAATATTTCTTGTCACAGATCTGAGACACGCTGAGCAGATTGAAATTCAGTTGTTCACAGTAGTTCACTCGATCAAAGCTCAACATCCCATTTGTCACAGATCCTTCACCCGTGATTCTGCCACCTTGTGAATCTCCACCGAATGCCACAGAAGTTCCTTGAATATGCTTGAAATCATGAAGGAGGGAACGATCTCCAGTCATGTGTCGGGAGCATCCACTGTCCACGTACCATAAACTATTGGACCTGTATGAATGACCCTGCAAGCACAACAGAACTTAGTTAGAATGTGGAACCCAAGCCATGATGGTCTTGGGTTTCCCGTTCCTATCCATGATAGTAACTTCTTGGTACTTTTCCCTAAATAGTGACTTTAAGAGAGGTGTTCTGGGAGATTGATGATATTTTGCATGTTTTATCTTATCAATTTCAGTTGAAGAGTCAGAAGAATAATGAAAACTTTGATCCCTGTTTCTTTTAAGAAACCTGACCCATTTTTGATTATCAAACATCATTTTTGAATTATGAAAATCATGTGTTTGGTTGATGTTATGACATTTGTTTCCTCGTATTTTCCTTGACTCGTTTGTGTTACCCCTATCCTGATCAGAAATGATAGTCCTGAATTGAGTATTGTGAAAGTGATTTCTGATTTTGGGTTTCACAGATGAGATTAGTAAGATGTGCTTGTGTTGAGGAATTCTCAACCCTTTTTGTTTGAAGAAACAATCAGATGTATTGTGGTTGGTCATATCACAGACTGAACAATATTTATTAAAATAGCAGTTTTTGGTGGAATGATTGTTCATGTCATAGATTGAGCAATATTGATTGAAAAAGCATCTATCTGTACTGTGATTAGACATTTCACACACATCACAATACATGTGTTTGTCTCTTGAAGCTGATCTTGATGTTGAAACCTCAGTAGATTTACCAGTTTTTGACTGAGTTTCAACCTTTGATTTTGGTGAGGAAGCAGAATCAGCCTTTTTAGTAGCTTGTTTCACAACTCTACTAGGTTTGTTCTTCCTAGATTGTTTCTGCTTTCTTACCATTTTCTTCAATTCCCTTTCGAATTGATCTACATGTTCTTTATTAAAAATATCAAAACCAACTCCTTGCTTTGGTTTTGACGATTGAGGGTCAGCCTTGATTTTGGTTTTTGAAGTTTTTGGAGTTTTGATGTTCTTTGGAAGTGAAACTGTGTCTGATTTGATTGAATTGTTTGGAGATTTGATCTCACAATCAGAACTGCTTTCAGCAGAAGGTTTCACTGAAATCTCAGCTATTTGCTTTTCTTTCGAAATTACAGGAACAAATTTCACAAAAGGCACTATGGCTTTGACTGGGCTTCTTGGTTTAATGACATTCACTGTCTTGTCTGAGTACTCTTTGATATTGATAGGATGACCTAACTTAATTTTCTCCTCATTTGTTTCAATGTAAACATTTGGTTTATTTTGAGGATTCGTGATTTGTGTTATTATTGTTTTAGCTTTACTAGTTTTAGGTTCAATTTTATCAGACAAAGTGACAGATTCAGGCATGACTGTGTAATTGTCATTATATGGTGGAGGACATGAATTGTATCCAATCCCAGTCAAATCATTGTGCTCCTTTTGTGAATCAAGCATCTCTTGCAGCTTAGCTGAAGACAGTTGAAACTTTTCAAGTTTCACTTCAGTAACTGATTGCTCAGCTCTGCATTATGCTAATTTTTCAGTTAACTCTTCATTCTCAGCTGAAAGAGTGTACTTTTCACCATGTAGTTTTTCAATATCAGAAATAAGAGATTTGATTTTTATTTCAAAACTTTTGATTTCTCTTTTAAGCATCTCAGATTTTACCTTTTCTTCTTTGATTTTATCAGCCAATTTGTGATTGTGCTCACGATATCCTTGCAGTTCAGCTATGCATTTATCACTACAAAGATTAGATTTTACCTTAGATGGCATTGGATTTGGGCCATCATTGATGTGAGCCATAAGAGCATGATTCTAAAATTGAGGCTTTACTTCTTCAGCATATAGGCTCCAATCACATACTCCATATTGTCTGATGACAAGTGCATTTGAAGTAGTTTGGCTGCTTCTATGAGCTAGGTTAGTCAGTTGTGACTGACTTTGATAGGGTTGTTGATAGTGATGCAGCTGTTGATGATTGTTGGAGTGGTAGCTTGCGCTTGGTTGTGGGGATGATTGGCCCTGTCAATTTCTTTGAATACAGTGGTTGTTCCTTTTTGGAGCATTACATTCCCTTGAGAAGTGGCCAGTCATACCACAATTGAAACATTTTTGGATTTATCGTATCCAAGTTTTGTATTTTCATTCAGACTCAGCTTTCTCCCTTTTCTGAAAAACTTCTTGGCTCTCATTGCAATCATAGCCATTTGCCACTGCAGATCCATTTCTTCCACATCATCTGGATCCATTTCTTCCAAGTCTTCTTGAATCAAATGAGCAGAAGTGAGTCTTCCTCCAAGATAAGCTTCAAAACTTGCAACAAAGGCATTATAAGTAGCCTTTTGCTCTTCAGTTCTCTTATCTTCAGATATACTTGTAGGAGTGGCAGCAAATCCAGTTGACTGAATTGAAGGAGATGGCTTGGTTGTTGAGGGTGTGGCAATGAATCCTGTTGTTTTTAATTGATCTCTCGATGAGAGGAAGTCATCATCTTCAGTAATGAATGCATTTTCCACAGAATGAGTTCAGATGGAAATTTGCATGCCTCAATGACTTTAGGTCCACCTAGATTTCTGCTCTTTTCATCAAGTTCAAGAGCTTCAATTTTAGCAATCATAATATCCAAGGTGGTGCTCTCCAAATCAAAAGTGTTTTTCAGCATGGTTACATTTTGTTTCCAACTTTCTGGAAGACTGTGAAGCATCTTTTTGTTCAGTTCTTTGACTTTATATGTAACCCCCATAATCTCTAAATCATTCACGAGCTGCACAAATCTATGCAATTGTTTAGAGATTGACTCCCCTTAAAGTGATGAAAGGTTTCATATTGATTAACAATCTTATCCTTGTTAATTTCAGCTACTTCACTGCTTCCTTCACACATTATTAACAGTGCATCCCACACAGCTTTAGCTGTTCCATACTTCTCAAGTCTTTTCAGCACATCCATCTTCAATGCTTGTGTTAGAATGGAATAAGCTTTGAGATCAATTTTGATCTTCTTGTAGTCATCATCATCAAGAGTGAGATCCTCAATAGGTATTCTTGAGGTTTTGTACAGTGCAGCCTGATCAGCAGAGAGTGTCACTGGGATGTGAGGCCCTTTACATATCGATATCCAATAGTCCGGATCTACACCTGTAATGTAATTCATGAACCTGATTTTCCATTGCTTAAACTCAGATTTGTGTTTAAGCATAGGGGGTTTAGGAGTGTGACCAAGTTCAGAAAAATTATGTGAATCCATGTTAATAAGTTTTTTTTAACTGGTTTAAATATGGATTAAATTGATTCTTATGTTCACCAAGTCCAAGTAGTCCAAATAGTCCAAAACGGGCTTATGTAAATAGATCTGTTTATGTTACTGGTCTGATTTTATGGAAGAGAAACTGTTCACAGATTAGTTTTTAGATGGAGAATGCCGATGAACAGTGACTGTCAATGAGTTTCAGCAGATATTCAGTTTGTATACTGAATAGAGGTAGTCGAACACTCTATCAGCAACTCAATCACCAGATCTATCGAGTTCAGCTCAGATCTGAGCAGATCTGAAGAAGAACCGAGAGCCAAGGCTCTGATACCAATTGACTTGGTTTGAGAATGATATTCTCTGTTGATGTGAATCAACAAGGACCGAATATGATGATTGAGTCAATGATTGTAAGGCGGAATCAAACAATCACAGAACATTGAATGCTGAATAATACTCATAAATGCTCTGTGTATTAAAGAAGGTGAAAAACGGTTACAATGAATGCTAGGATTTTCAGCATGAACTGTAACAATACACCTTGAAATATTACAAAGCAAAATATTCTGATTGTCTAATGTCTAACAACAGTCAGTCTCAGTCACCTCTCATACGAGGATTTCTATTCTATTTATAGGCTGACATATGCCTGAACAAAAGTCTAAACTAACCCTGACCTATACATCAGAACTAGTCCAAGTACAAAAGTCTTCATCAGCATTTCTTCTGTACATCCGCATTGACTAATGCGGATGTTCTAATCTTGTCAGCATTTCTTCTTGGTCATCCGCATTGACAAATGCGGATGTTGAGTTCATCAGCATTGGTGTTTGGTCATCAGCATTGACAAATGCGGATGAACAAACACTGCGCATTTGTTGATGACCATCCGCATTTGTTAATGCGGAAGAACAAACACTTAGGCGCATTTGTTCTATGGTCATCCGCATATACAAATGCGGATAGCCGACACTTGGTTTTAATTGTTGATGCAGATTCTTCATCCGCATTAGATCTTGGACTTGGGGAGATTTCAGCAGAACAACTATCAATCCACCAATTAAATTGGCATGTATGATCCTTTCAGGGTCCAACAAGAAGGACAGAGGCCAGTGTCACCACAGGTTGATGTAGGTGGTGATCCTCACACTGGGCCTTCCGTTCATGAAGCTGAGATATCCTCTTCATCCACTCCATATCCCATCCCCTCACCACAAAGATCACCAATTCCCTTTCCACAAACACAGCCCATCATCTCTTCACACATATCACCCATACACTCACCCCATATTTCACCAATTCATCTTTCTCCTACATCTGCTGTTCATGCATCCCCAGTCTCTACTGAGCCTGTTGAGTTTGGTGATTCTGCCAGCTCTTCAGAAGAATCCAAATCATCATCTGATGAGGAGGATCATCGAAAGAAGATGCCTGTGAGACAAGTTACTTCTGAGGCCGCTCCATCTGAGAGTTATGCTGAGTCAGAGGCAATCAGGCCTGATGCAAAAGATGAGATGATATCAGAACTGTTGCAAAAAGTAGCCAAGATGGAGAAACTCCTAAATAGAAGATCTAGTATCATTCAAGACAGATTTCTAGAGTTAGATGAAAAGGAAAAAGAGTTAAAAGAGACGAAAGAGAAGTATGAGACTGAAAAGAAAGAGAAAGATAAGGAGATAGAAAGCCTAAAGGCTGCTCTTCAACATTCAAAGGATGAAGTTAGTGGTCATATGGACACTTTGACCATCCAAACCATTGCAATGGAGGAACAAGAAAGCCTGCTGGAAGAGCAAAATGATATAATCATGTCTATGCAAAAACAGATAGAAACTTTGAACAAAAGAGTTTCTGAGTTGGAGTTGATAATCATGATAAATCAAGAGGTTGAAAAGAAAAGAAAGGATGATGAAGGTGATAAAGATGAGGGTGGCAAGAAGAAAGATGATGACAAAGAAGAAGGAGGTGAAAGTTCCTCAGAAGAGAGTGATGATGATTCTCCTCCTGCTAAGAAATTGAGATCTTCTGAGCCTGAAAAAGAATCTGAATCAAGTAGATCCAAGCCACAAGAACAAAGTTTGGCTATGGTACTATACACCAGCAAAGATCATGAAGAAACACACACTGAAGAATCAGAGTTCAGTGATATGATCAAGGCTCTTGATAGCTTCACTGCTGAAGATTTCATCATTGATGATGAATTCTGGGAATTTATTGGAAATCAAGGTCAAGTTTCTGAGCCCATTGTAGTGATATCTCAATCTCCTATCCCTCTTGAGAAGGAATTGAGCCTTCAGCTTATACCTGTTGTGACTCTCACTGAGGAGCAAAAAGATTTGATCAAAAGGCTCTGTGAACAACAACAACAAAAGGAAGAATCAGAACTAGAGCTAATAGAGAAAATCCCATCAGCTGCTGAAGAAAAGGAAGCTGAAAAATTGCCTAAAGAAGCTGAAATAGCTGAACCCTCTTCTGATCCAAGAGTACAAACATATACCAGAAAGAGAAAATACCTGTCTGAAAAGGAAAGGGGTAAAAGGCCTATAGAAGAAGATCCTCCAAAGAAAAAGCATCAAGATGATCCTCAGAGCCTAGTTGTTATTGCTCAATTTTTAGAAGAACATGAAAAGGCTGAGGAACAACTGAAAATGAGGTCAGTGGGCATAGACCTCGAAGAAGGAGAGATAGAGGGTGAATATGTGATTGATAAACACATAGACAGAGAAAGCCCTGAAAAGCCTGAACCGTCTGTCCAAGAAATGTTAGATAAAGCCCAAACAGATGATTTGATGATCAAAGCCTTATTTCTCATCAATCATGGCTATGATCCAGATAAAGTCTTTGGGATGACATATGAGGGGATGATAGCAGAAGAAGAAAAGCTAAACAAACTGCTGGACCCTACTGTTGAAATTGAGTATGAAAAGACTCATTCTCCCAAAACTCAAGCTGATAAACCCACTTCAAAAGCCAAGCAGACTGAAGCCTCTCAATCATTATATCCTGATCCCTATTCCATGACTGACAGTGAAATGAAGGATTATCTGTCTGCTCAAGGGTATACTAAAAGAAAATTGGCCAATATGAAGACTAATTCCCTAAGGGCTGCCATCCTTAGGATGATAAATGAAAAGAAAGAAAGGCTGAAGAAAATAGAAGATGAGATTATCAAAAAGCCTAAAACAAGATTATCTACACAAGATATCCAGCTCACCCATAGAGATCATGACTCTTTGGCACCTGTTCTACACAGAAATCCAGAGTGGTTTGCTGAACCTTCCCAGTTAATACTTCAAGAGGGGCTCACCACTGCTGAAATGATCAAAGGTGTATCTACTCCACATGGCAAGACTGATCAGAAAATTATTGCCTGGAAGTATGATAGTGAATGGAATATGTTTATGGTCAAACGGATCTCAAGGTTAGTTTAATTCTTCACTGAGTATACTGCTTTAGTGAACTCCCTGCAGATTCATGATCTGAAAGAACTAACTGAACTGGAGCTCATCAATCATCAGGCTATGTTCAGGGGTTATGAGTTTGAAGACATTCTGAGAATGTTCAAAAGAACAAAAAACCTCAAATCTCTTAAGGCTATCTGTATGAGGAAAGATAGATCCTTTGTTAACTCTCTAGAGAAGAAAAATACAAAACCAGCTGAAGAGGTTGTGTTTCCGGAGCTCAAGGTGAAGCCAACTGAATCTTTAAAGAGAAAGATGGTAGCTGGAACTCATTCCTCCAAACCAATCTCAAATGTTTATTATGATGAAAAGACATATGAGTTGGTTATTGAAAGAAAATGGGAAGGAAAAGAAGGTGCAGAAATTAGATTGTTTAGTGGATATGAAGTGAGATTGCTAGATGAATCTTATATCCACTACATATACACCAGGCACTTCAGAGAGTTAAACAATAAGTTGGGAGAGGAAGACATGTACTTCTTCTTAAAATGCATAAAGATTCTGAAGATGGCCTTTGACAGAATCAAAGCTAAAAGAGAGCAGAGAAGAAAGAAGAAGACTCCCTTGCAATTGGGGAACATAGTGAAGCTAGAAGTGGATGTCGATGGAGCTTTGTTGATCCATAGAGATGGGTTGTCCACTGTGTCAATATGGGAACCCATTTCTTTGAAAAAGCTACCTATGGAAGCCATCTACACAATGAGCCAAATGAAGATCCATGTGCTAAACAGAGAAAAGATGACTGAAGCCAATGACTTTGTCAACATGATAAAGGCAATTTTGGATCCCTCACAGGCAGAACCTCTCATCCCTCCTCAAGCTGCTCAAGACCCAGCAGAATCCTCACAACCTCATCCACCATCAAGACCTTGAAGTACATAGGCTGTATAATCCTTAGGGGGAGTATTGTTGGACCCTGAAAGGAGCATACATGCCAATTCAATTGGTGGATTGATAGTTGTTCTGCTAAAATCTCCCCAAGTCCAAGATCTAATGCGGATGAAGAATCTGCATCAACAATTGAAACCAAGTGTCGGCTATCCGCATTTGTATATGCGGATGACCATAGAACAAATGCGCCTAAGTGTTTGTTCTTCCGCATTAACAAATACGGATGGTCGTCAACAAATGCGCAGTGTTTGTTCATCCGCATTTGTCAATGCTGATGACCAAACACCAATGCTGATGAACTCAATATCCGCATTTGTCAATGCGGATGACCAAGAAGAAATGCTGACAAGATTAGAACATCCGCATTAGTCAATGCGGATGTACAGAAGAAATGCTGATGAAGACTTTTGTACTTGGACTAGTTCTGATGGATAGGTCAGGGTTAGTTTAGACTTTTGTTCAGGCATATGTCAGCCTATAAATAGAATAGAAATCCTCGTATGAGAGGTGACTGAGACTGACTGTTGTTAGACATTAGACAATCAGAATATTTTTGCTTTGTAATATTTCAAGGTGTATTGTTACAGTTCATGCTGAAAATCCTAGCATTCATTGTAACCGTTTTTCACCTTCTTTAATACACAAAGCATTTATGAGTATTATTCAGCATTCAATGTTCTGTGATTGTTTGATTCCGCCTTACAATCATTGACTCAATCATCATATTCGGTCCTTGTTGATTCACATCAACAGAGAATATCATTCTCAAACCCAGTCATAATTTATATACATCCACACACGCGCGCGCTCACACACACACACACACACACACACACACACACACACACACACATATATATATATATATATATATATATATATATATATATATGTATACATATGTATATGTATATATATATGTGTATATATGTATATATATGTATATATATGTATATATATATATATGTATATACTAGTAACTTGCCCACGCGATGCGTCGCGTGCGACACTTTTTATTATGGTACTCGTCTCTGGTTAGTTTTATATTTAAAAAACTAAATTCCTTCTTTTAAGCATATGGTAACAAACATAAAAAAATTTGTATATAATTAAACAAACAAGGGTCTAAATGTAAATAAGTTTAAAGTTCCACTTTTTTAATAGCGTTAGAAAGAATGTAAATTTCATACTAATCATTTTTCAAATTGCACACTATTTACATATAAGTAATATCTTAAAGGGAATGTTTATTTACACATACATATTCATACGAAAATACATGTCTTGAGTTGCTCCTTTTACGTATATGCAAAATTGATTTTTTTCATGTAATTGACTGCAAAATTGATTTTTTTCATGTAATTGACTAGTTAGATATATAAACATTCTATGTTCGATCATGTTCTAAGTTGCTTCTTTTCGGTCACATCTTCTAAAAAATTGCGTTTATCAATATTTATGAATACTTTTCAGCTTCAAAAATCACCACCATTTTCCTTCAATAGCTGAAAGAAAAACACAAAACTATAAGCAACACAAACAATCAAATTAATATATCAGTTAGAGAATAAGAACTCAATTAGTTAAATTGAGAAATCAGGAAAGAGTAATGACGTGATTGTTATTCAAACTTGTTTTGTCTTTTCTTTACTTAACATGTCATAAAATTAATGAATTAATACATGTAAATCCATTTTCCATACGGTTCGTCAATGTATATATATGTAAATAGTCATACTGAATATTGTTTTTCAAACTGAAATGCCAATTTACATACATAAAAATCTTTTAGTCGATTGACTATTTACATATACATAAATGTAAATTTATAATATTAATTATTCTACATACATGTAAAAAACTATTTACGTATATAAATTATTACAGACATATAGATCATAACAAAACAATAGCCTTTATAGACATATGCATTACAATAAAACAAATTCAAAAGTTATGAACGTGTTCAAGAAGTATTACAAAACAAAGTCAAAAGTTATCTAACCTGGATGAAAGTTTCTGGAAGGCATCACTTCAAACAATTTGAGCAAATCTTCAAACATTTTTCCTATAAAACTATAAACATGTTGTCCTACAAAAATGTAAACTTCAAATCGAAATGACAGAAGATTATTCCACCTGTTTAAGTAGTATTAGATGGCACAAAACTACTTGCCTTTGAAAAGTATATATATGGCTATATGTTATGACCAAAAGCTTAATTTGGAGATAAGGGGTTATCGAGTAAGTACTTAAAAAACGATCATTAATGTCGTAAATGTTTCTTTGTAAAGGTTGAATCCCACCTATGCAGACCCATAAAGCGAAACATTGTTCGATTCTTTTGCTAAATGTTACAAATTAAATTTTACTCTTCTTGATGATCAGGTGTCAAGTGATTGTGATTTTAAACATTCATGAAATAAGAACTTATGCAATTGTCATGAAATAATTGACTATTTTTTAAACCTAACAGCTACCAAATGCAAAACTTAAATTTATTATCCAAAGAGCATGATTAAAAGGAATCAGACATCAGTAGCAAATAGCAATGATTATCATATGTCAATTCCAATCAAATTTCGATTTTCATATACATAATGAAACGACTAATCAAAGGTGTAGAACCAAACAATTTCACCTAAGCATGGAAACAATTTCAAACTTTTATTCTTTCTTTAGTCTTTAAAGCTTTCTTTCTCTGAAATACAATACCGACTTATTTTGAAGTCGGCCAAGGAAGCTTGCGAAATGTTTAGATAAGGTTTAAAGTTTGCTATGTTTTAGAATTTAAATATGAGTCGTAGTCCAGTAGAAATAGGACACTTGCTCTGCAAGTTTTAATTAGTATATATAGGGTGTTTTGGTTTTGTTTAGTGTATTGAGTTTTAAGGAATAAAGAAAACAGTCGCATATAGTCGTAGGCAAATCGTTGTTTCTTGAGTTTGATTACTATAGTTCCCATTACCAGATTTAACACGTTCATTATCAAAATACATCAAAGGTTAAGACCCAAATGATTTCAATGAATCATTAAAACGATTTCAAATGATGTCACCATAATCAAAAGAAAACTAACCGTCTAACAGTGGTTAGTGTCATTACCTTAAAATTAATCAAGAAGAAAATCAGAAAGCAATGACAGCCGATCGGTTGTGGTCGATGGTTGTAGAGATGAACGATGAGTTGTAGCGAATCAATGGTGGCGCCTAGGTAGGAACACGTACATGATTAGAGAGTGTTGGTCGAAACCATGGGTGAAGGAACGGCACTAGGGTTTCATTCTAGGAAAGAAACGACATTAATGGATGGGTTGAGAGAGAGAGTTTGTAAAATACCAATATTAACCTTTTGTTCTTAAATTAAACCCATAAATTATCTGTTTAATTACTAAAATGCAATTTTTAAGTTAAGTCATTGATTTTATGATCTTATGATTTAGATGAGTTCTTATAGTTCTCAAGTTATTTACGAGTTCAGAAATGATCCTAACCCTATATATATATATATATATATATATATATATTATATATATATATATATATATATATATATATATATATATATATATATATATATTAAATTACTAAGGTTTCAGAATAACTTCTCCACTACCACCGCCAGCCCCACTAACCACATTACTCCCCGAGGGGTTAAGAAGGAAGGGTGTTAACCAAGGTGATTGTGTCATGTGGTGACTGTTAATTTAGTGGTGGTGGTGGTGGTAGTATAAATAGGGGGTAGGAGGAAGACAATAGTGGGGGGTTGGGGTATTTGTTATGGGGCGATGATGGTGGATTTGGTGATGATTTGGCGTCTGAAATGGGCATTGACCAGGGTGGTGGTGGGCGACGGCGATGGTGTGTAATGGAGGTGATAGATTTGGGGGTGCTGGTGGTCTGATATATAAAGTAGATGTGTGTGGGGATTATGGGTGGGGGCTAGATTCTTTTAACTTATAGGTAATTATACAAATGATCACTGAATAAAATAGACATATAAAGTTACAAAAGTAGTCTCTTCAGGGATATTTTAGTCATTTTATTTTAATTTAACAGAAAAACTAACGTCTGTTAGTCTTAATACCCATTCTCATTACAAAACTGAAAACACAACCTCAACCTATTACAAAAAACACTTAGTATCTAAACCTGTTATTTTCGATAAACCACAAAGACCATTCATATAATTAACTCTACTTTTTTATTTAAATAAAAATATTTTTAAAACATTATTTTTAAAATGTTTAGGTTTTTAAATGTTTCTCTAAAACTTTTGAATTTCTAAATGTGTCTCTTAAAACTTTTAGATTTTTTAAAGGTACATTTAAAAGCATTATAGTCTTTCTTAAAACCATTCGGTTTTTTAAATTTAATATTTATAATTATTCATTTTCTAAATATTGTTTTAAAACTATTTGTTTATTGAACATTACAAAAAATATTAAAAATTTTGTTTGATAATGAATTGTTTTTGAAAAAGTAGTATAAAGAAGTGATTGTTTTTTAAAGATGCTTTAAAAAATAAATGGTTTAAGAAAAAACTTTAGAAAACCAAATAGTTTTATAAAAACGTTTAAAATATCAAACGGTTTTAAGAACAACTTTAGAAAACGTACGGTTTAAACACATTAAAAAATATTTTATAAAATATGTTATTAAAAAAATTATTCATGTATTTAAAACGTATTTTATTATATAATTAACATATTAATAATGAAATAATAAAAATATTAAAAAATAAAAAATATTGTAAAAACAAGAATATAAAGCTTTCCTTAATAAAAATAATAGTATAGTTTAAAAGGTAAATTAAATGGATGGTCGATAATGGTAAAATGTTATTTTTATAATTTTTAACATTATTAATTGTTGAGTAACAGAATTTGGGATCATAGATGAAAAAAAATGAAATATTAGAGCTCATATTTAGAATTTTTAAACTTTAAGAACCAAACCCAAAAATTTTAACATAACATAAGGACCGTGCATGTCATTTACTCTATTTTAAATATAACTTTTTCAACCCGTGTAACACACGGGTGGTTAAACTAGTTATTTAATAATTATGAATGTGTGTGGTCGGTAATTTTGAAAATTGAATTGAAATATTAAAACATCAAAAAAAGAACGTTGCCGTCCCTCTTTTTGCCGTTTTCTCCATCTCCAACCGTAGTTTGCCTCATCACATGTACCACCATCGCCTTCCACTCTTGTTGCAAAAACCACCACTAAATCCACTAAATTTTATATGATAATAATTTTTTATACCTTATTATTATTGTAGATAACTACACAATATTTATTTTTATCATACTACAAAAAGCAAAGCAAATTAACGGTGTGGAAAACTGCAACTTAACGGCATTAGCTCACGCTGTTTTCTTCCCTTCCTTCTTCAGGGCCTTTTACATTTAACTCCATCTTATCGGAAACGGCAGGAGTAATCAAAAAGGAATTGCAGTGGATTTCATTAAGGTAAATTCAAAACACTCTGATTTCCATTTGGTGTTCATATTTGATATTATGATGAGAGAAAGAATGAAACTTAACATAATTTCCGGTAAGTTTTTACTGTTTCCCGACAAACTAAATGCATGTTGTTTTCCAAATACCCTCTTGAAAAGGTTGTATGATTTTGAAGATGTGGAAGCTAAAAGTACCTGGGGAGGGGGAGATTTCAAGCCTCCATACATCTTCGAAAACAGAATGCTATTTAGGTAATTACAATGATTCATTTGATTGGTGTCAAAAGGATCAGTAGTCTTTGTGTTTGAATTTTGGAACAATATATTAATAAAGTTAACTTTTATTTATTTTCTGTGAATATATATGAAAGTCAATAATTAAACTCTGCTTGCAGGTGAATTATAACATTATACATATATTAAGAAGAGAGTTTAGAAATTATGTTATATTGGACTATAACTTGCATTATATTAGAGATTATTTGGTTATTTCGGATTTATTTAGTCTTCAAGTATGTTGCACATGCACCCACACTGAACTTTTACACTTTTGAAGATTAAAGCCAGTGACTACTCATTTATACAAAGACGAACATTCACTGTTCCTTTAAACTTCTTGATTGCAATGACCAAATGCTCTAATACTCCATCAAAGATCATAATAGTCGGCCGCAGTTCATTTTATTTAAAATTTTGCATTTTTTTCAGACTCGAATTTCTCAGTAAATGCATTTAACCACATCATAATTTCTGCGGCAACGTGCGGTAACACTAACTAAAAAGAACATGTTAAAACTTGTTGGATTTTATGTATATATTTCTTTAACAGCTAATTGAATCACTAGCGGATCACTTAGTTACCCGATTACCTCCATTACTTGATTACATAACTTTGAGACACTAGGCGAACACGTTCAAGAAGGTAAACTCATACATTAGTTCACTTTTATCAGTCCTGAAACTATGAGACTCTCAGTAAAAAACCTACCATAGGTGAGAAAACCGTCTAATCCAACCCAGAATTTTTTTTTTTCTCTATCACAAGTGAGACTTAAATCTAAGATCTCACTATGTTTACGATATAACAAACTAGCACATGCCTAATCATAATTTTCAATCAATGATTTTTGTCCCTTTTCTCGAAAGTCATTAAGGTTCGGTTAAGTTAAAAGAATAACCTTGTATATCACTTATACGACGTTTCGTTCTTTTATACTCCAATATTTCTAATTTTCTATTTTTATTACAATTGCTTCTGTTCCTTTCATTTTATTATTATTCTTCCTATTGTTAGATTAATTATAGAGAAAACATTCAAGTTTTAGAACCTGATTATATAATAGGGAGAAAATCATTTGAAAACTAATTTTCTTACAAAGATACTAAAAACAAATCAAAATCGTATAATTTTTTTTATCCATGATTCATATTTTTAAAAAATTTGTCTTTCTTGCTCGTAAATTTGTAGATTATGTATATAAAATCATCAACCTTATTTGTTTGTATGTGCTTGATTTCTGTATCATTTACCCGCCATCTTCTACGCCGGTAGTGGTGTCAGAAATGATTAACGTCCAACCCAAAAACAACAGGGTTTATTTATGTGTAAGTTACATTATTTACATATGTGTAAACCATATACATAATTAAACAATCAAACTATATAATTATAACATTTTTTAAGAGAAATGAGCAAGAAATAATAATCTTTATATTAATATTCTTTTTTATATTTTAATTTTAAAATAAAGAAATGAAACGTTTGTTGTTTTGCATGTTGTTTGTCACACTCCAACAAAAAGGTCTGGTTGTGACAACTGAATATCAATAAACACAGCGGAAACTATGTATATAATATAAGAACCATTGGTTTACACGAATAATAATATAATAAGTACATTCTATTACAACTTGTCATGTGTATAGCTAAATCAAATGCGAAGACCATAGGGCTACTTTCATTTATTCCTCAAAGTAGTCGTGTTGTATAGCTCGTCTAGGTTCTTGTACAGTTCTTCTAGAGCGAGTCTTTTAAGGTAAATCAATTATGGTTTTAAATTTGTAAATCCAATACTTAGGGACTCTATTCAAGACTCCCCTTTATAATTAGATAAATACTTGAAATACATACTCAAAACGTCTCAACATAAAGTTAGCGAGCTCAAGTTTTTATAGTAATAGATTAATAATCATACATAGATATACATACGTAAAACATAATTATTGGTGCACGACAGAGTGTATCACAATCAAACCTTGACTCGGGCTACCTTCCTAAGTGCTAAAACATTCCCTAACCCATACCCCTTATTGTTATGGGCTTAAGTGTGCCCTGCTAAGCACGGTTAATCTATACTAATTTATGATACAATGATTATTAAAACTCAATTGGAGGGGGGGGGGTTCCCTATCATAATGGCACATTATGTGCAGGTGATGCATGTGAAATATATGTATTTTTGATAGGATTTTTTCCGCATAGATTTAGTTTTAAATTGGTTATTAGTTATACTAAATACACACATAAAAAGCAAGTGTATCTGTTGTGTGGTAATTTAGTGTTGATAAGAACTGAGTATCAATCTATGGACACACCAAGCCTACTCAACAACGTTTATAATTGACTATCGAAATGAGTTTGTTTTAGAAAACGATAAGTTGCATTGATGTAACTAAATGCTTTGTTTTTTTAAAACAATAATTAAAAGTAAGTTAGAGACTTTCTGGGTTTAAAATAGGGAATTAAGGCTATCATTGTAATTAGATTACACTTATGTAAATATGATGAATGGGGTGGTGTGATTAAAGATATAAGTTAAAATAGTTATGTTAATGTTTATAAAATCAAACATTGTGGATTTCTTGCAAACCGGCTTTGTAGTGACAAGGAAAGCCGCATCGAGTCACTTACAATGCTAACCTCCAAGCCACTAATGATGTAGGTAATACTTGTGTACCCTTTCAACATACAATTTTTTAAAACATAACTTAACGTTAGAAAGAGAGTTGAACGGGTTCCTTTTTAACATACCATTAATTTTAGAAAATCATAGCAATTACTATAGATTTCTCAGACTAATAAAAAGGAAACTGCAAATGATTAGAAAGTTAGGGTGAAATGATTTCTAATAATTATTTCTAGCTCATTAGCCATGAATTTATTATGAAGACCGGTTTCATGAATAAAAGTTAGCTCATACGTTTTTTCAACCTTGTATGACATTTATAGTTACAAATCATAAGTTTATAACTTTCCATTCAAATGTAGATGCTACCCATCAAGCGTTTACCTAAGATTACTAGAGCATTAATATAACATAAAACACATTATTAGTTCACAAATTACATAACTTTCATCCAATTAGGATGATAATAAGAGTTTAGCTCATAATGATCTTGAACATAACAACAACTTAAATAGAAGATAGATAGAAATCATGGTTAAATAGAACAAACAAACTAGTGATTTATAATGGATAATGTTTAGACAGTCTGAGCTTCTTCCAAGTGTTGTATGCACCGCTCGAGCTTCCTAAGGGTCTTCAAGTGTTGATTCCTGAGAGAATTCAGCATAGTATCCCCTTTCCAAAAGCTTCTCAAAATGTTGCAAATAAAACTCTATTTATAGGTTTTCTAGAATGTTTAAGTATGACCCCGTGCTTATACAATGCTTAAAAAAGTTGGTCGGCTCATACGTTCAGGTTTGGTCAGGCAGGACCCCGTGTTCCATAGGGCACGACCCCGTGTTTGATGGTAGGCACGACCCTGTGCCTCCTAGAAGCACGCCCCCATGCTTGCTTTTTAGGGGGACAATACTTTTGTCCTGTCAAAATGCCGAACAAGGGGTGTGCTATTTTTGCACAGGGGTATGTTTGAGGCTGGCAATGGGGGTGTGCTTAATGAGGCACATCCCTATGCTTAGACTCTAAAGGTTGATTTTCTTCAAATTCTTGTTAAGGATGCTTCTTTTGTCCATCTTGTCCTTTTAAAAACCTGAAAACATAATTTAACACTTTTAAGTTCATTTTCATCATTTTAAGTAAGAGTTTAAGGAATAAATGATGTGCTTTTGATATAATTTCTATATATAATTTAAAGCACATTAGCGGGGGATTTCCTTAATAGTACCATCCACAAATCACGTGGCTCCCAATGGAGTTAATGATTGTGCTTATGTTTTTAGACAAGAGTAGGAACAATTGCATCGTAAAATAAGTTTTAAAGAGTATGTATTTCACACCAAAAGTTTTAAGTAAGAAAGGGGGTTCATGAGACTCACCTGTGCGTTGTTCTTGAAATAGATGCTTAGAATCTAGAGTGCTACCCACTAATAAGATTCCTAAGTTCTTTTTATATGTATTAGAATCTCATTAAGTAATAATATATGCCCATACCATGTATGTTAAGTTTTTTTTTTACATGCTTTGTTGTTTCTTGTTACATATATGTAACTAAGCTTCATGTCTTATGTTTTGGAGTCTTATCTTTTGTTTTATCTAAGTGTAAGTTCATACTTAGCAACTTAGATTGTATCATTCATTATAAGACTATTTTTGTTTTAAAACAGTAAGTTTTAATTATTGACAATTTTGATCCCTGGACTTTGTTAACTTGACACTTTCAACCATAATGTAACACCCGAAAAATTTTTATGAAAAAAAAAGAAAGAAAATAAAAGAAAAAGAGAAGTAGAAAGAAAGAAAAGTGAAATAACCCAAGTTGAGGGGTTAAAGTTGTGCAAGAGGAAAACTTTAATATTATTATGTTTAAAAAGTGGGCATGGCTTCCCACTCCCTCTACTCACCAACTGCTCGACTGCAAAAAGTAAAGAATATATTTTTTGATTGGTTTTCTAAAGAGAAGAAGAAGATCATCTAGAAGGAAAGATTTTGTGTGTTTTGTTCAGTTTTAGCTGGGTTTTCAGCTTGTAGACCGAGTCTTATGTGTTTCTCTGTTTTCGATTGGGTGTTTTTGGTGTGTTTAGGTGTTTGAACTCCAAGTGCTCTCAAGTTTAGAGGGGTTTACTCGAAGCTGCTTTAGGTGAGTTCTAGAACCCCAAATTTTCTGTTTTAAACTTGTTTGGGGCTGGAAATGCATGTAAACTATTATTTTGCAACTTTCAGTATGTAACCGTATGTATCACCTCTGTTTTTAGTGGGTATGTGTATTTGTGAATGTTTGACTGAATTATGTGGTTGTATGCTGTTTTATGAGCTTAGTATGCTAGATTTGGACTAGGATTATGTAAGGATGATGGTCGGGAACTGAAAATTTACATAAGTTAGAACTGGTATAGTGCCCATGCGCCCAAACTGCCCATACGCCTAAGTGTTGCTCATACGCCTAAGTTAATCATGCGCCTGCATAGTTTCCACGCGCCTAAGTTTTTTGCCCATACACCTAAGTGTTAGCTCATACGCCTAAGCTTTCCCATGCGCCCAAGTATCCATGCGCCTGCATAGTGCTCATGCGTCTGCATAGTACCCATGCGCCTAAGTTTTTCCCATGCGCCTAAGTTTTTCCCCATGCGCCCAAGTGTTTCCATGTGCCCAACTGTTCATGCACCTACATAGTGCTCATGCACCTAAGTTGCCATAGAATTTTTCTGAAATTTTGGGAAAAAAGGAAATTTATGATTAAGCTCTAGAATGTTTTGGTGGGTTATGTTTGTTCTTTTTATGCATGTTGTGGCCTTTTATTGATGTTCCTTATTACGTATTATTACATGACTTTATATGGTGTATAATGCTCTTATATGTAAAGTATTATATAATAAAAGTGAAAGACATTATTAACGAAGTGGAACCTAATGAAAGAATGTAAAGTCTTGCAAGCAACTGAAAGGAGGTTCACAACTCATTGAGGGGTTGTTAGCTCAACTGTATGCGGTTTAGCTAACCCATGAGGATGCACACTGGGGTCAATCCTTGTGATTAACCAATATGTATGAAACGGGACCCTTGTCGCTTGCCCCGATACTGGAGTCAGCTTCGTGCACAATGTTAGGGGTCTATTTATAGACTTCGGCCAAGTACCAGCTTCGTGCATAATGTTTGGGGTATAGCCTATGATATGAGTCTAGATGAAAGTGAAAGATAATGATGAAAGTATAAAATGAATAAAAAGAATGTTGAAAGATAATAATGATATTATCAAGTTGTACGTATGTTGTGTGATCACGAACGAAAAGGTTTTTACTAAAGTAAAGTATTTTATTATATAAAACTAGAACTCACTCAGCGACGCTGACTTTTCATGCATTTTCAGTTGGCAGGTAACTTGTTGCTGAGGATGGCACGAGAGTGAAGCTACTTGGCGGGCAAAGGCTGGCATCCATCTCATGCAATAATAATGATGTTGTTTTGTAATACAACTAAGTGATATTTTGTAATCTTGTAAACAACGATGTATTACTTGGCAAATGTGTTTATTAAAGCATGAGATTGTTTTTGATGAATTATTCCGCTGCAATATTTTATTACTTAATAAATCTTAATATGTTTTGATATAAATGAGGTTGTGATTGACCAACTGTGGGGTTCTAGGGAACGAGGCCTTACAAGTTGGTATCAAAGCCAAAGTTTAAGAGAAATGGGTAAATATTTTTAAAACCTAATCTTAAACTGAGAATGGGACCAAATGGAGGGATGCCAACCCAAGTAGCTACGTGTCATCAGGTAATTTACTTTCTTAAGGTTAACCGGTATTACGTACGCGTGCTATCAGATTTATGTGCTCTTAGTAGATTTGGATACTGATGTAGTCAGGATAGGCAATGCTTGGGGGATGAAGAGTAAAGTAAGTGGCTAATCATAACTGGCCACTGTAATTAGGGACTTACTATACTTGACATAATCTGAGCTATTACCTTGAATGACCGTGTTGGTGTTTGAATCTTATAGTGTTTAGTGGATGGCGGGTGGTAGATCTTGGAAGGCTTCGCAACGAGGTGTGCAGGCTGGTCATGGTGCTAGGCCACGTGTCACCAGGAACAAGGTTAAGGCTGCTGAGACGGCTCCTGCAGATCCCGAGTTTCATCATCAGGAAGGCGGTGATGAGAGTGCTAATTTGAGAGCCTCTGTGAAAGAGGCAGTTGTGGACGAGGTTCATCAGGTCATGCAGACGATCCTGTCGTCTGTGGTGACCGAGGTTATTCATGCTGTGAGGGAGGATGAAAAGAAAGAGAAGGAGGAGAAGAGGAGGACCGTTGGGAGAGGTTCAGGTGAAGGGGAGCAACCAGAGACTGAGATGGTTGTCTCTAGTGATGATGATGAGGAGGACGCGGTGCAGGAAACCGCCAAGGGGTGTAGTTATGGGGCATTCCAGAGATGCAAGCCCCCAACTTTTGATGAAAATGGTAATGCTGCTGCTGCTCACCGATGGGTGAGGGAGATGGAGGCGGTGCTCGATATCAGTGAGTGCCTAGAGGATCAGAAGGTGAAGTTTGCTACCCACTCATTTGTGGACTCGACCTTATGCTGGTGGGACAACATTGTCCAGACCGAGGGTAGCAGGGCAATTGGGAGGATGAGGTGGAGTGAGCTAAATAAGTTGGTGATTGAGGAATTTTGTCCTCATAGGGAGCTCGACAAGATTGAGAGAGAGTTTCTACAGCTGGAGATAGGAACCATGACACACCAGCAATACACGACTAAGTTCAATGAGATGGCAAGGCTGGTGCCGGATCAGGTAACGCCAGTGTTAAGGAAGATCAAGAGGTATATTTAGGGTTTGTCGGCAGACATCCGCAGGCACATGATAACCGCCCGGCCGAGTACTTTTAGGTCGGTGGTTGATCTGGCAGGGAGGTTGTATGATGAAAGAGAGGTGGCAGTGGTAGAGGTGAATAAGAAAGGTGATGGTGACAGAAATTGGAAGGGAAAAAGATTTGGCAGTGGTGGTTTCACCCCAAAAAGCAAAAAGGCAAGAATGGATGAAAGGAGGGTGGTGACGGCAGGTACTGGGTCAAGGATGTGTAACAGGTGTGGGAAGGAGCATGCAGGGGAATGCAAGTAGGGATCAAATCTCGGCTTCAAGTGTGGGAAGTCCGGTCATAGGGCAAGGGATTGTGGAGTGACGAGGTGCTACAATTGTGGCAAGACTGGGTATACGAGTAGAGATTGCAGGAAGCCGAGGGCCGAAAGTTCTGGGGCAAAGAAGGGGACCGAGAAGGATGGGCAGGAAGCAAAAGCCAGAGCATTCATGATGACTCGGGAGGAGGCTAGAGTGGACCCCGATGTCGTGTCAGGTACGTTCCTAGTAAACCAAACTTGTGCCTTGGTATTATTTGATTCTGGTGCTAGTAAGAGTTTTATTTCTGCTGCCTTCTGTGCTAAGTTGCCTATTAGGAGTAGAAAGATTGATGAACCCTTCTATGTAGAAACTGCCATTGGTAAGTCTACCAGGATTTCTGATCTGATAGAAAATTGCGACATAGAGTTGGAAGGCCATAGGTTCTCTGCTAAATTATTCGTGATGCCCATAGGCGGATTTGATGTGGTTCTAGGGATGGATTGGTTAGCAGCCTATGAGGCAAATATTGTGTGTCACAAGAAAATGATCCAATTGACTGCGCCTGATAAGAGTTCGGTGACTATATACGGTGATCGAGTTACTATGGTTCCGAAGGTGATTTCGATGGTGGTGGCAGAGAAGTGCATGAAACGTGGATGTAGTGCTTACCTGGCTTACGTGAAGGATGTGGATGCGTCAGTACCACAATTGTCCGACGTACCAGTTGTGTGTGACTTTCCAGACATGTTCCCAGAAGATTTACCAGGTGTGCCATCGGACCGCGAGATCGAGTTCCAGATCGACTTGATACCTGGTGCTCAACCTGTTGCCAAGGCATCGTATCGATTGGCTCCATCAGAGATGAAGGAACTAATGGTTCAGTTACAAGAGTTGTTGGACAAAGGGTTCATTCGACCAAGTATCTCTCCCTGGGGTGCTCCGGTCTTGTTTGTAAAGAAGAAGGATGGTAGTATGAGGATGTGCATCGACTACCGGGAGTTAAACAAGCTGATGGTAAAGAACCGGTATCCACTACCTAGAATTGATGACTTGTTTGATCAGCTCCAAGGTGCCAGTTAGTTCTTGAGGATAGATCTTCGATCTAGTTACCATTAGTTGAAGGTGAAGGAGCAAGATATCCCTAAAGCAGCTTTTCGCACACGTTATGGTCACTACGAGTTTCTCGTTATGTCTTTTGGTCTAACTAACACGGCAGCTGCCTTTATGGATTTGATGAACCGGGTGTGTCGGCCGATGTTGGATAAATCAGTGATTGTGTTTATCGATGATATCCTGATTTATTCGAAGAGCGAAGAAGAGCATGCCAGTTACATTCGTGAGGTATTGGAGACACTTAGAAGAGAGAAGCTATATGCTAAGTTCTCCAAGTGCGCTTTCTGGTTGCGCGAGGTTCAGTTTTTGGGTCATGTGGTAAATTCTGAAGGGATCATGGTAGACCCGGCAACGGTGGAGGTGGTGATGCAATGGAAGACTCCAAAGATGCCATCCGAGATCCGTAGTTTCTTGGGTTTAATGGGCTATTACAAGAGATTCATTCAAGACTTTTCTAAGATAGCCTCACCATTGACCAAGCTGACCCGCAAGGAGGTGAAGTTTGTATGGGGTCTAGAATAGAAGAACGCTTTTGAGGAGTTAAAGACAAGATTGACTCAAGCTCCTGTTTTGACGTTGACGAAGGGAATGAAGACTTGTTGGTCTATTCGGATGCTTCTTATTCAGGATTGGGTTACGTGCTGATGCAACAGGGAAGGGTTATAGCCTATGCATCTCGACAGTTGAAAATCCATAAGGCTAATTACCCTACTCATGACTTAGAGCTTGCGGCTGTGGTCTTTGCATTGAAGATTTGGAGGCACTACTTGTACGGGACGAAGTGCACTATCTTCACTGACCATAAGAGCTTGAAGTATTTCTTTGAGCAAAAGGATCTAAATATGAGGAAAAAGAGGTGGTTAGAGTTGATCAAGGATTATGATTATGAGATCCACTATCATTCGGGCAAGGCTAACATAGTGGCGGATGCCCTTAGCCGAAAGGAGAGACCCGAGCCAATCCGGGTGAAAGCTTACCAGTTGGTGATGACCTCCGATATGATGGCACAGGTCAAGGGGCTCCAAGATGAGGCGTTGAAAGAAGAGCGCCTTAACTTCGAAAGGATGAGAGGTCTAGTCTCGGAGTTGGGTGAGAACACCCTTGGAGTTAGAACCCGCTTCGGACGGATGTGGATCCCTCGTTATGAAGACCTACGGTAGAAAGTGTAGAACGCCTGTATGTTAGGGAGACATCGAACAAAAGGAGTTGGGGAGCGTTGAAGTGATCGAGGCTACGATTGAAAAGTTAGAGAAGATCAAGGCCTTTATGAAGGTTGCAAAAGATAGGCAAAAGTCGTATGCTGACAAGAGGCGTAGACCGATTGAATTCAAGGTGGGTGATAAAGTTATGCTGAAGGTTTCACCTTAGAAGGGGATCATTCGGTTCAGAAAGCAGGAGGACCTTTCCGAATCATTGCTCGAGTAGGAGAGGTGGCCTATAGGTTGGAGCTACCCGATGAGTTAAGTGAGATTCATCTAACATTCCATGTATCTCATCTGAGAAAGTGCTTAGCCGACGAGGATATGATTGTGCCACTAGAGGATATTGAGGTGGATGAACGGCTCAATTATGTGGAGCAACCGGTGGCCATCATTGACCGAAAAGAAAAGAGATTATGGAATAAAGTGGTTCCACTGGTACGGGTACAGTGGAGGCACACGAAGGAATCCGAGTCTACGTGGGAGACGGAGGAAGAGATGAGACAGCATTATCCATAACTGTTCGAGGAGTGACAGGTTTCGGGGATGAAACCTATATAAAGGGGGTGGACTTGTAACACCCGGAAAATTTTTATAAAAAAAGTAAGAAAAGAAAAGAAAAAGAGAAGTATAAAGAAAGAAAGATGAAATAACCCAAGTTGAGGGATTAAAGTTATGCAAGAGGCAAACTTTAATATTATTATGTTTAAAAAGTAGGCATGTCGCCCACTCTCTCTGCTCACCAACTGCTCGGCTGCAAAAAGTAAAGAACAGAGTTTTCCATCGGTTTTCTAGAGAGAAGAAGAAGAAGATCGTCTAGAAGGTAAGTCTTTGTATGTTTTGTTCGGTTTCAGCTGGGTTTTCAGCTTGTAGACCGAGTCTTATGTGTTTCTCTGTTTTCGGTTGGGTGTTTTTGGTATGTTTAGGTGTTTGAACTCCAAGTGCTCTCGAGTTTGGAGGAGTTTTACTTGAAGGCTGCTGTAGGTGAGTTCTAGAATCTCGAATTTTCTGTTTTTAAACTTGTTTTGGGGCTGGAAATGCATGAAAACTATTATTTTGCAACTTTAAGTATATAACCATATGTATCACCTCTATTTTTTGTGGGTATGTGTGTTTGTGAATGTTTGACTGAATTATGTGGTTGTATGCTTGTTTTATGATCATAGTATGCTAGATTTGGACTAGGATTATATAAGGATGATGATCAGGAACTGAAAATTTACATAAGTTAGAACTAGTATAGTGCGCATGCGCCCAAACTGCCCATACGCCTAAGTGTTGCTCATGCGCCTAAGTTTCTCATGCGCCCAAGTACTCATGCACCTGTATAGTTCCCATGCGCTTAAGTTTTTTTCCCATACGCCTAAGTGTTTGCTCATGCGCCTAAGTTTACCCATGCGCCCAAGTTTTTCCCATGCGCCTGCATAGTGCTCATGCGTCTGCATAGTACCCATGCGCCTAAGTTTTTTCCCATGCGCCCAAGTGTTCCCATGCGCCTAACTGTTCATGCGCCTACATAGTGCTCATGCGCCTAAGTTGCCTTAGAATTTTTCTGAAATTTTGGGAATAATGGAAATTTATGATTAAGCTCTGGAATGTTTTGGTGGGTTATGTTTGTTCTTTTTATGCATGTTGTGGCCTGTTATTGATGTTCCTTATTACGTATTATTACGTGACTTTACATGGTGTGTTAATGCTCTTATACGTAAAGTATTATATAATGAAAGTGAAAGACATTATTAACGAAGTGGAACCTAATGAAAGAATGTAAAGTCTTGCAAGCAACTGAAAGGAGGTTCACAACTCATTGAGGGGTTGTTAGCTCAATTGTGTACGGTTTAGCTAACCCATGAGGATGCACACAGGGGTCAATCCTTGTGATTGACCAATATGTACGAAACGGGACCCTTGTCGCTTGCCCCGGTACTAGAGTCAGCTTCGTGCATAATGTTAGGGGTCTATTTATAGACTTCGGCCCAGTACCAGCTTCGTGAACAATGTTTGGGGTATAGCATATGACATGGGTCTAGATGAAAGTGAAAGATAATGATGAAAGTATAAAATGAATGAAAAGAATGTTGAAAGATAATAATGATATTATCAAGTTATACGTATGTTGTGTGATCACGAACGAAAAGGTTTTTAATAAAGTAAAGTATTTTATTATATAAAACTAGAACTCACTCAGCGACGTTGACTTTTCATGCATTTTTAGTTGGCAGGTAACTTGTTGCTGAGGATGGCACGAGGGTGAAGCTACTTGGCGGGCAAAGGCTGGCATCCATCTCATGCAATAATAATGATGTTGTTTTGTAATACAACTAAGTGATATTTTTTAATCTTGTAAACAATAATGTATTACTTGGCAAATGTGTTTATTAAAGCATGAAATGGTTTTTGATGAATTATTCCGCAGTAATATTTTATTACTTAATAAATCTTAATATGTTTTGATATAAATGAGGTTGTGATTGACCAACTGTGGGGTTCTCTGGAATGGGGCCTTACAGATAAACTTTGGTTTCTTTGCGCGTTACTTGGTTATGAGGTGTTGGATCGGTTTGGTTTAGATTAACAAGAACTTCTTCTTTGATCAGTAGCTAGCAAATGCAAAATCTAAGTTTACTACTTACTATCACAACACAAATACTTTGAGGAAATGTAAATGCGTAAGTTGTTCTTTCAAAGTATTCACTTGATTAATCTTTTGAGTATGAATGATACAATTGGCAGATAAAACAAGTGGCTAAAAAGCTTGCCTCTACTATACAAGTGTGATGACTTTATACTATAAAATCTAAACAATAAGAATAAACTATTCTATGTTCAAAATGTACAGTAAGACAGACAATCGGCGTATCAAAGTTAAGCAGCTTTAGTACTATGTTGTCTCCAAAAGGCAGAACAAAGCAGCCGCCAGTACGGACAGTCTTATCTTGTGTAACAGTTGATCAGCAGCTCATGGAGTTCATTGCGGATCAGCAGCAGTCGATCAACAGTTCATTGGTAGAATGCTGATCGGTAGTTGCTCAACATATGCTGATTGACAGTCATTCAACATATGCAGTTCGGTAGTGGATTCAGCACTTGGCTTAATTCGGCAGTTGACAGCGAGTGCTAAAATCTTGATTTTTTAAAAAATTCATTCTTTTCATTGATCAACATGAGGATACTTATTGCTTTTAAGTGAGTTATTCTACTTGAATAAATTATTTTTGATGTTATTTTAGCTCCTTTATTAGTTTTATGATTTATGTTACAAATAATCGTTTTATGTCCATTAAAATGTGGATTCTTAGTAAATTAGGGATGTCTTAATAGGTGC
Source organism: Flaveria sonorensis (assembly GCA_025506505.1). NCBI lineage: Eukaryota > Viridiplantae > Streptophyta > Magnoliopsida > Asterales > Asteraceae > Flaveria > Flaveria sonorensis. The sequence continues at coordinate 15,256,586 of CM046423.1, read as the reverse complement.
TCATATTTTGTTTATATCATGTATTAATTTAGTCTTTTAAATGTTAAGATTGTGATTATGAGATTGTCGTGTTGGTTTTTGTATTTTAAGTGCGTATAGGATCGCGTTTCGGACGCGTTATGTAAAATAAACTAAAATAATTCACTTTTTAAATTTAATTAATGAAATATGATTATGGGTTATATATTACTGTAAGGAGTCATTTATTATTGTTATTATTATTTTTTATCTTTCGATGTTGTCGTGACACTTTGGTTACGAAGGTTATCGGGTGTAGTGAGTTTTATAATGTACTTTCTATTTTGATATTTAGCTACTTTTTATTAGTGATAGTTTTTATATATAATAGAATGAAATATCTATAAATGCTCAAATTTGATTTTTAACTTATTGTTTAACATGTAAATCAACTTCAAAAATTATAAAACTTAAATTTTAGTTATTTCTTATTATTATTAGGCTATCAGAATTTTATAGTTTCTGGAAATTTTAAGTTTTTACTATTTTTGTTAAGTTGTTTGATATGTCCTGTTAAATGCTAGTTAAGTCACGGGTTGACATGTTAAGCATTTTAAACAAGTTTTTCCCATCGAAATCGGGGTCATATATAAAATAATAAATTTAATAACTCCATCTTTCAATAGTTTAAACCCCAACTTTATTTTGTATTTTTCTTGCAAAAATACACATTTTTCCAATCTTTATATTTAAATAGAAAATAAAATACAACTCCATAAATCACCAAAAATTGTATCTAAGCTGTTTTAATCATTTTTAACTTATAGAAATATTAATATTATTATTTTGGATACATTTTATACATTTTCTTATTTTTATGCAAAACCGGGGTTTTCAGGTAAACTAGTTTTTATCAAAAACGTTTTTATGGCCTTTTGTGTAACCTTTTGTATCTTTATGTTACTGGAATATAATTATTTTTAAGTATTTCTTATTGGGAATGTCATGGGATTTGTTGTGTAATAGAAGTGATTATATACGATATTTTGTGTACTTTTAGGTTGTGTTGAGTTACCTTGACGTGATGGATGAGTGAGTGGGTTTCAAGGCTGGTGTAGGCACTTAAAAATGGGATAAGAAGATGTTAAAAATGAAAGGTTATAATGTGTTCATGGAGGAGTAGAATGGAAGAGTTTATGAAAGTTTATGATGTAGATAGTATGTGTGATCTTACCTTAACTTGTGGTGGCCTTGTGGATGTTGAGATATCTCCTTCTCATGGTCGATTAGTGCATCAAATGGATCTAGAATGTGCACGTTCAAATGGGTGTTCAAATGAATGTTCAAGGATATGATATGGTGATTTGATGAGAAGTGAAGAGGAGGGGTGTATAGTACCGAAATTTAGGTCTTCTTCCATGCAGATTTGAGAACATTTCTGGAACTCAAATTCTTCTTTGTTTTCATCCAAATTTAATTATATTGAGTTAAGAGAAGGTAGGAAAATGCATCACTAGATTTTGAGCTCGTTTGGTATTTCAAAATGAGAGATAAAGTCGAGATAGCACTGCCGTCTTGCCTTTAAGCTGATTTGGAGGTCGAAACCTTCATGGATTTGAGTGAGCTTAGTGGTAAAACTTAGAGGGGAGATAAGGGATTATTTATGCAAAAGATGGGACGAATTGGTGGGGTTTTGATGGTGTAATTTACTTATCAAAAGAGAGGGAAGATATGGAGGGAACAAGATCTTGTTTATTCCAAGATATGAATTTTATATCTTAGGGTAGGACAAATGAAAGGATTTTAAAGATATTAGTGGATGTATTTTATAGCTTAAGTGATCTTGTAGGATCTTATATAGGATACTAGAGACATCATTAAGAGAATTTGGATGGATTTTAGGGATATTTAGTTTGTTGTAGGAAGTAATTGAGATTTGAAAAGATTTTTTGACTTTCTATTAGTTGTGTAGGGTGGTGAGGTGACCATTCATTCTAGTTTAAAGATTTTATAGGATTTCAGTATGTAATGAGATCATGTAACACCCGAAAATTTCCAAAAAGAAAGGTAAAGGAACATTTGGGTTTAGGTGTTAGAACTCTAGGTTTGCTCTCGGGTCTTAGTGTTTTGCTCGAAGCTCGTTTAAGGTGAGTTCTAGATCCCCCTATTTTACATGTTTCTACTGGTTTGGGGCTGATACGTGTATTAAAATAGATGTTTCTTGACCAAAACTATGTTTTTCACAGTTAAGGAAACTTTTTTTTTACAAAAATATGTGTTTTTAAAGTATTCTGTGGTGATAATTGATGTTCATTATGTTCTAAGTATGAATATGATAGTTTTAAGCTATGTATACTCTTAGAAATGTTGAATGGAACTAGAACTTGCATAAGTTGGATCGTAAGTATTAAACATGTTGTCCGCTGTGGACAATGGTTGTCCACTGTGGACACTTGAAATGATTAGGTGCTATCCGTTGTGCACATGGACTGTCCGCTGTGGACACTTAAGCATTTAGAACATCCACTGTATGCCTTAGTGAACCTTAGTCATCCGCTGTGAACCTTAATTATCCGCTGTGGACTTTGGTTGTCCGCTATGGACACTTAGTATTTAAGTCCTCCGCTGTAGACCTTATGCATGCGCTGTGAACACTTAGAATTATTCTAAATTTTGGAGAAAGGGAATTTAAGTGATTAGTACTTAAGTTTTAATAGAAAATTATGATTGTTAAATGTCTCCTTGTTATGTTATGATCTTTTATGTGCCACTGTTATGGATAATAATTATTATTCCTTGTTATGTGATTATCAAGACTATGGATATTTTATAAGTATTATGCATAATCAAGTGAAAACAAAGGAATAAAATAAAACAGTGAAACCTAATGAATGTTACCCCCAGGCCCTTATGATGAATAAAAAGCCTTGCAAGCAAAATAAATGGAGGTGCACGATCATGTTGCCATTAGTTCAACTGATTTGCGGCTGTTTTAGCCCATGAGGATGCACATTTGGGGTCTAATCCTTGTGATTGCCCAATGAATGAATGAATGGGACCTGTATTCATGAGCAGACTTCGTGCCTAGCAGTATGGGTCAACTGTCATGGGTTAGCTACCATGATAAATGTGTACTGGTAGGGGTTTGACATTCGTTGCAAACCATATGATGTAGGCTCTTGCTTTATGCAATTCTAGCTAATGAAAGTGAAAGATAATAAAAGAAAGAAAGACAATAAAAGCCTTAATGAACGTTCTCAGTCACTCTGACTGTTATGTATTATAATGGATGATCACTAAAGGAAGTTTTCAAAATGTATATTTTTGTATATAGCAAAACTAGAACTCACTTAGCAACGCTGATTTTTTTTATATGCATATCAGTCGGCAGGTAATGAGGTTGCTGGGGATGGCACAAGATTGGAGCTACTTGGCAAATAAAGACTGGTATCCATGTTTGTGCAGAAATGAAGTTTTTATCTTGTAATACAACAGAAATGTTCTTTTTTTGAAACTTATAACAACGATGTATTTCTTGGCAAAAATTATTATTAATGCATGAAGTGGTTTTTGTTTGATTATTCCATTGCAATGTTTTCTTATTACAATATATTGCTAATATGTAATGTTCTATGAATGATCAACCGTGAGGTTTCCCGGGATCGGGTCCTTACAGATCATATGCATGTATATATGTGCATGTATGTGTGGTGACTGTGTGTGTGTTGTATGTACATATGTGTGTAGGCTTGGTGTGTGTGTATGTGCATGCATACATGCATATTAGCTTTGTCTTATTCATATCACACTTAATAAAATAAGCTATTTGAATTTATAAATGAGATTATGGGTTTTTATATTAATAAACTTAATATATTTTTTATGTGATTACATGTATACATGTGTGCATGGATTTAGATTTTGTCTTATTCTAGATTAGTAAAGATTTAGTATAGATTTACAAGTTACCAAAATTTTGCATAGGAAGGCTTGATATACATTGGTCAGTTTTGTAGGTAATTTGGCCATACAAGATTTTTATAAATTTATTAGTTGTTTTATATATAATATTTGACTTGTTTTATAAAGGTTTAAGTCTTGAAATTTTATATTTTTTATGCAATTCTTCTTAAATTCAGTTAAATGTAAGTAAATATATTTGGTAATCATTAATTGTTGGACAAGTTCATGTTTTTTTTAGTTTGTATGAATATACATATAATTGTAGTCGGTGACTTTTATATTTGAAGTTTGTGATTCCATGATTTTTATTTAATGAATACCTTTATTATTTTATGTATATTTGGCATTTCACATAATTACATTCGTAAGTTTTTAATCTTTTGAATGATCGTAGTTTCATACGTTCACGGGTTCGCTTAGTTATGATTGCATTTTTTTATTAGGCCATGTTGATTTATTTTAGGTTTTATTGATGTTGGGTTTTTATGTATTGTTTTTATTTAACTAGGTCAAATCCATTTAGGTTTGTGGGCTAAGGCCTATTAAAGTCTTAGTGGATTCTAGGCCTATTAAGGTATTAGGTTCATAACCCATATTGGTTTTATGGGTCAAAGCCCTTTATAGTGTGGAGGCCATATGGGTTTCTAAGAAAAAATTTAACGGGCCCAAAAATAAGGATTATCATATTATCGTAGTATATAATGCTTTAAATTGAACCCTTCCATATATGTATACATATATATACGGTGAAGCCCGCTCACTATGACGAGCATATTAGAACTAGTAAGACTCTGTTTCGACGATTTATACATTAGTTTTCAGCTGCCGAAAAAAATTCACGACTAAACGTAGATAAAGCACTCGAAAGAACAAATCCAAAATTCTATAAAATATCAAATCTAAAATGTTATAATTAAAACAAAAAGAAAAACCAATAAAATCGAAACATTAAGCAACTTTGACGATTGAACGTTAGTGCTTTGCTCAAAATTTCTGTTTTAAATTTTACATATATCATAATGTAGATATTAATAAACACATTGCAAGGTACATATATTTTAATTGTTATATTATTATTATTATTACATAGTTAATAATTCACTTTTTGAAATTACATTATTTTAGATTTAGTAAAATATACCCCTTTTAAAAACGGGTTTATAGAAAACAACGTTTAATATAGTGGCATTCAAATAAACCTTATAATAGTTTTTTTTTCTAAAGTCCTGTTAGAAAAATTCTCTATTGCTTCATTTTTAATAAAAAGCATTAAATAATAAAAATATTATTATATCTATTTAGTACTTGTCATTCAATTGTTAATTAAGTTATGAACCGTGTTTTACACAGTTTGACATAGAGTAAAAATAACATATCGGAAAACAAATTGATAGTATGATATATGATGTGCTTCAAATTATGCATATAAATCATATAATTTACTCATCAAATATTTCCAAAAACACTAACAAAAATGATAATTTGGTGTTTAATTCTCTTTATTTATGTTTCCAGGCTTAAAAGAGATCAAAACAGACCAAAGTAGCTTAAAACAGAACAAACTTGAAGAAACCGAGCGCCAAAGGCTAAGCATGAGCAGTGCCACATGAGGCACGCCACCATACCAAAGCTCAAACACACATTGTGTTAAATTGGCACACCCTCGTGTTCGTTTCTCAAACAGGACAAAAGTATTGTTCCTCGTCGGGGAGACATAGATCGAGCCCCACGAGGTAGGCTGTGCCCAAGCCCAAAACACGAGCGTGCCCTATCAAAAATGGGGTCGTGCCTGATAATCTAATGCTTGTACAAGCCGACCAACTCTTACGTATATTGTACTAACACGAGGCCATGCCTGGGAGGCACGAGGCCGTGCTTGGCACTTCACAAATACTATAAATAGTAGCCCATTTGCAACATTGGAGAGAGATTTTGGGACTTGAAATGCCAGTGTTTTAATCCTAGGATTCAATCATTTGGAGGTCCTTCGAAGGCCGGGGAGGTCCATTTAACACTTAGAAGAGGCTCGGTATCATTTAACATCATACATATTGGATCATCGATTTCATTTTTTAATGTACCGATAATTTCATTACTATCTTCTATCTTTGTAGTAATATGCAAGCTCACTTGTAAGGCCCTGTTCCCGGAAAACCCCACAGCTGGTCATGCATAACATTTTACACATTAATATACATTGAAGTAAGAAATCATGGCAGCCGAATAGTTAAACAAAAACTATTTCATGCATTAATATAACTTTTGCCAAGAAATACATCGTTGTTACAAGTTTCAAAAGAACATTTAGTTGTACTACAAGACAAAAGTATCATTTCTGCATAACATGAATGCCGGTCTTTATTTGCCAAGTAGCTTCAACCTCGTGCCATCCCCAGAAACATCATTACCTGCCAACTGATAAGCATATAAAAAGTCAACGTTGCTGAGTGAGTTCTAGTTTTGATAATATAGAAAATATACATTTGTAAGATTCACTTGGTGTTCATCCATCATTATACATAATCATTCATTAACAGATTCATTATTTTTCTTTCCTTCATTATCTTTCTCTCTTATTAACTAAGATTGCAAAAAGAAAGAGCCTACATTGTTGGTTGGCAACAGATGCCGAACCCCTTCCAGTACATGTTTATCATGGTAGCTAACCCGTGACAGTTGACCCACACTGCTAGGCACGAAGCCTGCTCATGAATACGAGTCCCATTCATTCATTGGTCAATCACAAGGATTAGACCCCAGATATGCATCCTTTGGGCTGAAACAGCCGCACATCCGTTGAGAAAACGACACCCAGGGTCGTGAACCTCCATTCATTTTGCTTGCAAGGCTTTCCATTCATCATACGGGTCCGGGGGTAACATTCATTAAGTTCCATTGTCTTTCTTTTATTTCTTTGTGACCACTTGATTATGAATAATACTTATATGTTATTCTTAGTCTTATAATCACATAACATTAAATATTAAATATTATTCATAACAACAACCCATAAGAAAAGAATATAACATTAGAAACATAAAACAAGCATAAATTTTCATTAAACATAAGTACTTAGCACTTAAATTCTATTCCCAAAATTCCAGAATAAATCTAAGTGTTCATAGCACATGAAACAGGTATGCAGCGGATGACTTAAATGTTAAGTGTCCACAGCGGACAGCCAAAGTTCACAGCCAATGACCAAAGTCCACAGTGGATGCCTAATGGTCCATAGCGCATGAATAAAACACTAAGTATGTCCACAGCGGATGACTTAAATGTTAAGTGTCCACAGCGGACAGCCAGAGTCCACAGCGGACGACCAAAGTTCATAGTGGATGCCTAATGGTCCACAACGCATGAATAAAACACTAAGTATGTCCACAACCAAGTCCACCTTTTCCACCTTTTCCAACTTCTCTTATCAGCATAGGACTTCTGCCGGTCCTTTGCTGCCTTCATAAAAGCTTTGATCTTTTCCAACTTCTCCGACGTGGCCTCAATGATCTCGATGCTTCCCAACTCCTTCTGCCTGATATCACCCCAACATACCAGGGTTCTGCATCATCTATCATACAACATTTCGAATGGTGGCATTCTTATACTGGCATGATAACTATTGTTGTAGGAGAACTCTGCCAACGGTAGGTGTTCATCCCAACTTCCACCAAAATCCATAATGCGTGCCCGGAGCATGTCCTCCAAGGTCTGAATGGTCCGTTCTGATTGACCATCTGTCTGAGGGTAGTAAGCTTTGCTAATGTGTAGCCTCGTACCCATCGCATCATGAAATTTCTTCCAGAACTTGGATGTGAACCGAGTGTCTCTATCAGAAACAATAGACACCGGCATGCCATGACGAGTTACCATCTCCTTGATGAACAGCTCCACCAACCTTTCTGATGATCCAAATGGTATCATATCCTCTCGTCGTACAAGGCAATTTCATGATAAAGTCCATGGTGATGTGTTCCCACTTCCATTCGGGTACATCCAAAGGTTGGATCTTCCCGTATGGTTTCTGATACTCTGCCTTCACTTGCAAGCAAGTCAGGCACTTACTCACGTACTCCACTACGTCACGCTTCATCTCTGGCTACCAATAATCCTTCTTCAAGTCATGATACATCTTTGTAGCACCATGATGGATGGAATACCGTGTTTTATGGGCTTCATCCATAATCCTTCCCCTCAAATCCCTATAACAAGGAATCCACATTCTCTCGGATCGGTTTCTAACACCAAGGGTGTTTTCCCCTAAATTCGTTACCTGCCCCTTCATCCGTTCAGAGTTGATCCTATCATCCTTCAGCGCCTCGTCTTGGAACTTTCTGATCTGACCCATGACATCGGGCGTCACAACCAGTTGGCAAGCCTTCACCCGAATCGGTTCAGGTCTTTCCTTTCGACTGAGGGCATCAGCCACCACATTCGCCTTGCCCGGATGATAGTGGATTTCACAATCATAATCCTTGATCAACTCTAACCATCTTCTTTGCCTCATGTTAAGATTCTTTTGCTCGAAGAAATACTTTTGCTCTTGTGATCTGTGAAGATGGTACACTTCGCCCCATACAAGTAGTGCCTTTAAATCTTAAATGAAAAGACCACAGCTTCCAATTCTAAATCATGAGTAGGGTAGTTAACCTCATGGATCTTCAATTGTCAGGATGCATATGCTATAACTTTCTCCCGTTATATCAGCACACAACCCAATCCCGAATAAGAAGCATCCGAATAGACCACCAAGTCTTTGCTCCCTCGGGCAACGTCAAGATAGGAGCTTGAGTCAATCTCGTCTTTAGCTCTTCAAAAGCATTCTCCTGATCTAGACCCCATACGAACTTCACACCTTTACGGGTCAACTTGGTCAACGATAAAGCTATCTTGGAGAAGTCTTGGATGAATCTTCTTTAATAGCCCGCCAAACCCAAGAAACTACGGATCTCAGATGGCGTCTTTGGGGACTTCCATTGCATCATCGCTTCAACTTTCACCGAAAACTGAACCTCTCATAACCAGAACACGCATTTGGAGAACTTGGCGTATAGCTTCTCTATTCTAAGCGTCTCTAACACCTCACGGATGTGACAAGCATGTTCTTCTTCGCTGTTCGAATAAATCAGGATGTCATCAATAAACACAATTAGTGATTTATCTAGCATAGGTCGACACACCCGATTCATCAAATCCATAAAAGTAGTTGGCGCATTGGTTAAACCAAAGGACATCAGGAGAAATTCGTAGTGTCCATAACGTGTACGAATAGCTGTCTTAGGAATATCCTGCTCCTTCACCTCTAGCTAATGGTAGCCAGATCGAAGGTCTATCCTCGAGAACCAACTAGCACCTTGGAGCTGATCGAATAGGTCATCAATCCTTGATAACGGATACTGGTTCTACACAGTTAACTTGTTCAGCTCACGGTAATCGATGCACATCCTCATACTACCGTCCTTCTTCTTACAAATAAGACCGGAGCACCCGATGGAGAGATACTCGGTCGAATGAACCCCTTATCTAGCAACTCTTGCAGCTGAGTCATCAGTTCCTTCATCTCAGAGGGAGCTAGACGATACGGTGCCTTAGCAACAGGTTAGGCACCAGTTATTAGATCAATTTGGAACTCAATCTTGAGGTCAGGTGGCACACCTGATAGATCCTCCGGGAACACGTTTGGGAAATCACACACGACCGGTACATCTGACAATCGTGGTACTGTCGCATCCACATCCTTCATATAGGCCAGATAGGAACCACATCCACGCCTCATAAACTTCTCTGCCATGATCATAGATATCACTCGCGGAGTGATGCATTTCTTGTCCTCGTGAACCGTAACCAAACTACCATCGGGCGCAATCAGACGAATCATCTTCTTTCAACACACGATATTCTCTTTGTAGGTCGCCAACAAATCCATTCCTAACACCACATCAAAACCTCCTAGGGCCATCACATACAATCTAGTAGGAAACTTATGAACGTCCAATTCTATGAGGTAATCGTCAATCATATCAGTCACCTTGGTAGATTTTCCTATCACTGTCACTACATGGAAAGACACATCTATCTTCCTACTTTTACCATGTATTACACGACAAATGGCAGCAGATACAAAGCTCCTACTAGCACCCGAATCGAAGAGCACAATAGTATACAATTGGTTTACCAAAAACATACCTGAAACTACTTGAGGGTCCACTATGGCTTCTTCCCGGGTCATGTTGAATGCTCTTGCCTTTGCTTTGGTGCTCTCACCCTTCCCTTTCTCCCCTATCGTCTGGGTCCCTGAGCTTCCTGCTCCACCCTTCTTGCAATCCCGGCCCAAGTGGCCTACCACTCCGCATTGATAGCATCTCGATACTCTACACTCCTTAGTATAATGGCCCTCGCCTCCACACTTAAAAAACCTATTCGTCCCCACTCTACATTCACCCTGTGACTCTTCCCACACTTCTTACACCTCCTTTGGTCATTCCCTTTCCTCTGTTCTGGGTGACGGTTGTCAACCCTCATCTTCTTCTTCTTCCTAATTCCATAGTTGTCATTCATGAACCTCTTCCCATTACCATTCCTATTCCAACTCTTCTCGACCTTCCTCTGAACTAGCGCCTATTCCCTCTCATCATACAATCTCCCCGCCAAATCTACCACTGACCTAAACGTGCTCGGTCTAGCGGCTATCATGTTCCTCCTAATGTCCACCGGCAAACCTTGCATGTATCTCTTAATCTTCTTGGACATCGGAGTTACCAGATCTGGCACAAGTCTTGCAAGTTCATTGAACTTGGAGGTGTACTCTTGATGAGTCATGTTCCCGGCCTCCAGATGCAAGAACTCCTTCTCAATTTTGTCCAACTCTCGATGTGGACAATTCTCCTCCAGCACCAGCTCCTTCAAGTCCTACTACCTCATCTTTGCTATAGATTGTTTTCCCTCGGCTTGGACAATGTTGTCCCACCAGCATAGTGCCGAGTCAATGAAAGAATAGGAGGCAAACTTCACATTCTGGTCCTCCTGACATTCACTGATATCCTGGACTGCTTCCATCTCTCGAACCCAACGGTGAGCAGCAGTATCATTGCCATTGCTGTCGAAGGTCGGGGGTTTGCATCTCTAAAACTCCCCATAGCTGCACCCCTTAGCAGTCTCCTTCTCCTCGCTATCATCATGATGAATTACCACCTTTGGGCTATGTTAGGTCTAGATTGATTGTATAGGTTTAGAAGATTATTCATCACTTGTAATTAACTCTTGTAAATCTTTATCTTTTTGTATGCAAGATATGTATATGTTATCCCAAATTATTATTTGTGTTGATTATATGTGTAATTTCAGGAAAACATCATACTTGGCCAATTTTAAAATTTGACCAAGTACAAGAACATCTACGGAAGAACAAGTCAAGGAATATGCATCTGTGGATCTCCTGCGGAAGCATTGTAACATCTATGGAAGAACAAGTCTACTCATGAGATCAAGTTACTGCTGCTCCTACGGATAAAGTTCAATATGAAGATCAAAGAACCAACTCCTACGGAAGGCTATCTCCTACGGAAGAACAAAGTACTTGCATGAACTCCATTTATCAAGGAAGCCTCATGAAGTCAACAAATCAAACTCTCTGGAGTGATGTCATCAAGTCAACATCTGCGGAAGACCGCACTTCTGTCAGAAATGAATATTGCATGTCACGTCAAGAATTTTATTTGTGTAACTTTCTTACCATAATAAGAAAGTTATTTTTACCCATGTAAAAGTGAACCCCTCTGCCTATAAATAGAAGGCATGGGTGCACTCTTTTCATACACCAACAACACACCAACAATACATAGAAAAACAATCCAACAATTCTGATTACACCAGAATAGCAATTAGAACACCAAGAACACCAAGAATATCACCTAGCAATTATCATATCAGCAAAAATCGAAACCAATTGTAACCAATTCAGTATTAATGGAAATTGTTTGAAGCAAACTTGTTTATCGTATTACTTTAGCTTGTTTTCTATTTCTATCATCTATTCTTCATCGATTTACGTTATAATTACAATTTCTTAAACAATTAATTAAACAACGAGTTGTGATAATTCCGCGATCATTATTTGTTCAATCAAACTGATAAATTCCTGGTTCGGTCCTTGGATTCAGAGGTGGTATCAGAACCTCATGCTCATTGATTTTGATCAATTGATCTATCAGTTTTGATTAGTCTAATTAGTTGTTAATTTCATTAGGGCTATCAGTTTTTGATTAGATATGATAATTTAGCTTAAAATTGCTTTTGAGTGTTCGTCACAGCTTGTGAGTTCATAACTCAGATTTAAGCGTGTTGTTGAACAATTTAATCAAAACACAAGTTGGGTTTATCTAATCAATAGCTAACGAAGGTATTTTACTCAAAGAATTTGTGTAATTAGTTAAACTCATCAAAGCCTGTTACATCGATCATCGAGTACTGTCCTATTGCTCGATTAACTCGATCTACAACAATATCATTTTGATTCCTGGATTTGTGTTGTTGTTAGATATTTAAAGGTTGTTCAAACAAATTTGAACATGTCCCATCGTATAACATCTCAAATTCCAAATCAACTGAGAATTTATTGAGAGGTTTGACTAATTTTGACCACAAGGGCTTAATTGTCGGATAATTAAGAGTTTGTCATTAATTAGCTTATTCTCAACAAAAGCCATTAATTCAAAGGAATTTCTTATTTAGTTGATTTAATATTAGTAATATCAGTGATTTGTTTTTGCTGTGTGAGTGTGCTAGCATTATGTTTACTTTACACATTCATAGGGTATTAGATCAGTTGATAGTTTGATAATTACCGAGTTAACTAAAATGAATAATTCAATTGTTGGCTCAGCTTATCAACCCCCAAAATTGGAAAACAAATTGTAATTTACCCAATTCTCTTTTTGGCTCTGATACCAACTTGTAAGGCCCCGTTCCCGGGAAACCCCATAGCTGGTCATGCATAACACTTTACACATTAAAATACATTGAAGTAAGAAATCATGGTAGCGGTATAGTTAAAAAAAAACCATTTCATGCATTAATAATAGCTTTGCCAAGAAATACATCATTGTTACAAGTTTCTAAAGAACATTTAGTTATATTACAAGACAAAAATATCATTTCTGCATAACATGGATGCCAGTCTTTATTTGCCAAGTAGCTTCAACCTCGTGCCATCCCTAACAACATCATTACATGCCAACTGATAAGCATATAAAAAGTCAGCATTGCTGAGTGAGATCTAGTTTTGATAATATAGAAAATATACATTTGTAAGCTTTACTTGGTGTTCATCCATCATTATACATAATCATTTATTAAGAGATTCATTATCTTTCTTTCTTTCATTATCTTTCTCTTTCATTAACTAGGATTGCACAAAGCAAGAGCCTTCATTGTTGGTTGGCAACAGATGCCAAACCCCGGCCAGTACACGTTTATCATGGTAGGCAACCCGTGACAGTTGACCCACACTGCTAGGAATGAAGCCTGCTCATGAATACGGGCCCCATTCATTCATTGGTCAATCACAAGGATTAGACCCCAGATGTGCATCCTTTGGGCTAAAACAGCCGCACATCCGTTGAGCAAACAACACCCAGGGTTGTGAACCTCCATTCATTTTGCTTGCAAGGCTTTCCATTCATCATACGGGTCCGGGGGTAACATTCATTAAGTTCCACTGTCTTTCTTTTATTTTTTTGTGACCACTTGATTATGAATAATACTTATATGTTATTCTTAGTCTTATAATCATATAACAAGAAATATTAAATATTATTTATAACAGCAACCCAAAAGAAAAAGAATATAACATTAGAAACATAAAACAAGCATATACTTTCATTAAACATAAGTACTTAGCACTTAAATTCTATTCCCAAAATTTTAGAATAAACCTAAGTGTTCACAGCGCATGAAACAGGTATACAGCAGATGACTTAAATGTTAAGTGTCCACAGCGGACAGCCAAAGTCCACAGCTGATGACCAAAGTCCACAGCGGATGCCTAATGGTCCACAACGCATGAATAAAACACTAAGTATGTCCACAACGGATGACTTAAATATTAAGTGTCCACAGCGGACAGCCAGAGTCCACAGCGGACGACCAAAGTCCACAGCGGATGCCTAATGGTCCACAGCGCGTGAATAAAACACTAAGTATGTCCACAGCGGATGACTTAAATATTATAAGTGTCCACAGCGGACAGCCAAGTCCACAGCGGATAGTCTAAATGTTTTAAGTGTCCATAGCGGACACCTTAACAGTGTTCAAGTGTCCACAACGGACAGCTAGTGTCCACAACGGACAACATGTTCAACACCTACGATCCAACTTATGAAGTTTCTAGTCTCATACATCATTTTAAGCGTATTCTTAGCATAGATCTATGAGTTACACACTTAAAACATAACAAACAACTATTCAACATCATAGAAATCCTTTAAAAACAATCACCTTTCATAAACAGTCATAATTTTCATGGAAAAACATAGTTTAGTAAAGAAACATTCTTTGTAGTACACATATCAACCTTAAACAAGTAGAAAACAATTAAAAGAGGGGATCTAGAACTCACCTTAAACAACCTTCAAGCCAAACACGACAAACCCAAGAGCAAATCTGGAGTTGTAACACCTAAACACAAGTAAAGAAGTAGCTAAACACATAAAAACACATAGAACTCAGTCCAGAAGCTTGAACCCGACAGAAACCGAGAAGAAAACACCATAAAATCTTACCTTTGAAGATTTCTTCTACTTTCTCACTCTAGAACCAGTGAATATGATATAATGTTGAATAGGAAGTTATAAACTTATGTTTTGTAATTATGAATATGATATAATGTTGAAAAACATATGAACTAACTTTTATTTGTGAAACCGGTTTTTATAATAAACTCATGGCTAAGTAATTAGAAATGGTTATTAGAAATCACATCACCTTAACATTCTTATCATTTGTGGGTTTTTTACTTTGTCTAGGTAATATGTAGTAATTGTTATGATTTTCTAGAATTAATAGTATGTTAAAAATAAACTTAATCAACTCTCTTTCTAACATTAAGTTATGTTTTTAGAAATCACAAATAAAAAGGGCGCATAATAATTACCTACTTTATTAGGGGCTCGATGGTTGTCTTGTAAGTTACTCAATGCAGCTTTCCTTGTTACTATAGAGCCGATTTACAATAACTCCATGCTGTCTCACATTTATAAACATTAACATAATTACATTAATCAATATATTTAACTACACCACGCAATTCATCACAGTTACTAAAGTGGAACCTAAATTAGGATGATAGCCTTACTTTACTAAAAGAATCAACAAAAATCCTTATCGTTTATATACGTTTTATTTTATTTAAATTATCGTTTTGAAAAATCAAAAATTGGTCACTTAAAACAAACTAATCATTTTTAATAAATCAAAATCATTCTAATAGTGAATTATAAATATTGTTAGTAGATCTCTATATATGTCTATAGATTGATACTCAGTTCTTACAATTACTACATTACCCTATGATAGGTATACCAGTCATTTTTGTGTGTAGTTTAGTATATGTGAAAATCTTTAAAACTGAATATGTGTGAAACCTTCTTAAAACTATATATACCAAACTCACGCAAATAAGTTTTTGACGCGTTGACGGGGACACTCGGTAAGTCAAAAGACGATCAAGTTTATTACTATATTTGTTTATATTTTATAAATATATTTTTTTGTTTAACTTTGTTTTTCTGTAATTAGTTAGTTTAGTTAACTTACCTTTGCCTTGTTTATTTTGAAGTCATAAGTAGTTTATGTTTCCAACAATAGTGTATGTCTGACTATTCTAGTCCTAAACTTGTTTCACTACTTTGGAACCCATACGAGTTTTCGGTCAAAGGTTACGTGAAAGACCATGAAAAGCAGCAACAACATCCAAAGAAGACATTTTGGAAGGTCACCATCTAAAGGGGACATTGCAAACCAAGACAAAGAAATGAAGATAACAGACTACACTAAGCTGTCGAACGATGGTTATGAGTCTAGCATCGTCCAACAAGCAATAGCGGCCAACAATTTCAAAATTAAGTCTAGCATTATCCAATTAGTAGAAAACTTTGTTCAGTTTCATGGAATGAAATGTAGATTCTAACGCTCATATTTCTAAATTCCTTCATACTTGTGCAACTTTCAAAATCAGTAACTGTTCTGATGACGTAATTAGGCTAATACTTTTTTTAATTCTCACTTCAAGTCCGATCCATTGACTGGATTGATTCGCTTCCACCTCATTCTATCACCACATGGGCGGAAATGGTTGAACAATTTATTTTAAAACTAGTTGGCATTACTATGCGACACAACAGATACTGTGATGTTTGTTATTTACATTTACTTAGGAACATAATTGAAGAACCAAAGTCAAAAGTACTTTAAGTATTGTTTGATAGGATCCAAAAGTTTAATAGTTTATCATCATATTATTTAGATTGCATTGATGAAAGTTTTGTGTTTTCAGGGAACAACCATAACAATCTCCAAGTAGATATATAACAAGTTGAGTCTCTTACAATGAAAATCCAAAGCAATTAAATAGAAACATTCACCTTATCACATAGTGTAAGAGTTCTCTAGAGGCTGATGCTAACCAAAGATCTCTCAGCATGCAACTGAAGTACAAGGAAGTTACTTCGGTAGATTTGACCATGCACAAAGAAAATTTACTAAGTGTCAAATCTTCCGAAGCCAAAGACATAAATCTTACGAAGCCAAAGATGAATTCTTCCGAAGCTTGAAGACAAAGTCTTCTGAAGCTTGAAGACTGATTTCTTCCAAATACTTAGAAGACATATGTCTCTGACACACTTTTGACAAAAGCTGAACAACTTTCCGCTGCCAGCTCTAATGACTCACCAACTTATATAAGTTGGTTATTATCTCCATACTTTTGTCAGGTGTCGTTTTCTATAACTTTCCACTCTTATACTTTTATCCTTTATGTAATAGAAAAGGATCTGAGCTATGGCATGTCATAGTCACTTGTGAAAAGTCAATTTGTCTTTTGACTTTACATTGAGCTTGTTGTCTAGATTAGTGTCCAGTCGGCCTTCAAAGTATGGTCGACTGTAGGTTGTAGTATAAAGTATCTCATGTAACCAGTCTTAGGACTAAGCATTATAACACTTGTAAAATTACTTGAGAGCAATATACATCATCCTTGAAAACCAATACTTGTGTTCTTAAGTTCTTTACTTGTTTGTTCCTTGTTTGTTTACCTTGTTCCTTATTTGATCTAGTAAGTGTGATATTCTCTGTAAGGATCACACTTAGAGGCTGATGCAACCAAAGAGCTTTAGCATGCACATGTGAAGTACAAGGAAGTTACTTCAGAAGATTTGATATAACTCAGAGAATTATACTAAGTATCAAATCTTCCGAAGCCAAAAGACCAAATCTTCCGAAGCCTAAGATGAGGTCTTCCAAAGCTTCAAAGACAAAGTCTTCTCAAGCCAAAGACTAATTTCTTCCGAAGACAGAGAAGACATGCTTTTCTGAATCACCTTTTAACAAAAGCTGAACCACTTTTCGCTGCCATCTCTAAAGACTCACCACTTTACATGAGTTGGTGAAAAGTCCTTACTTTTTTCAAACTATAGATTAAGGTATTTTACCTGTAACTTTCTACTCTTGTACTTTTATCATTTTTGTAATATATTAGGATGTAAGCTATGGCATGTCATAGTCACTAGTCAAAAGCCAATCTGTCTTTTGACTCTACATTGATCTTGTTGTCTAGGTTAGTGTTTCTAGCTGGCCTTCAAAGTATGACCAGCTGTAGGATGTAGTATAAAGTATATCAAGTACTTGTATCTTTAGATAAGCTTTGTAACACCTTGTAAGAACTTGAGATCAATATACAACATTATTGAAAACCATATTATCTTGTTCTTGTTCTTTACTTGTGTTCTTTGTTTCCTCAAAAAACTGGTTCCCTATTTGATTTGTTAAGTGTTCTAACACTCTCCAAACATTGTGAAACTATTACATTGACCTCCCTTTAACGGTCCTGCAATTGGTATCAGAGCATTCCAGGCTCTTGATTGTAAGATCTCACCATATTAGATCTCTTCAGTTTCGCAAAACACTTAACAACTCAAATGGTAGCTATCTCAAAGGCTGATATGGTAACCGGTACCATGACAAAGTCTCCACTAATTACTCCTTATGACTTTGATACTTGGTGCCAATGTATGGAAGGGTTCATCAAGTCTCAAGACAGTAGGATGTGGAGATTTGTTGTTGAAGGACCTCACATCCCAAGCACCTCTTCAGCCACTGCTAGAGGTAGGATGATTCCGAAGGAAATGGCTGACTACTCTGAGGAAGACTGGAAGAAAACTGATGTAGATCAGAAAGCCATGACTGCTCTCCAAATTGCTCTTCCAAACTCTATCTAAAGAGGCTTCAAGAAGTGCAAAACTGCTAAGCAGCTCTGGGATGCACTTAAGCTTATGTATGAGGGGTCTGAGGAAGCCAAGGAAAACAAGAAAGACCTCATGAAGCAACAGTTTGAGAACTTCACCTATAAAACAAGTGAAATTATGATTCAATAATACTTCAGGTATGTTAATATTGTAGATACCCTAATGGACGTTGGAGTAAAAGTTGAGAATAGGGACATAGTAAGAAAGTTCTGGCAAAATCCATCAACAGAACCGAAAACCTCTCTACCCTTACTCTCATAAATCTGTATGGTATCCTTAGTGGTTACTAGATGGAGATGAACATGAAAAATCCATCAAGCAGCTCTTTTCACAATCAGTAGAGTTCAGCCCTTCATGTGGTTGAAAGGGATAGCAGAGAACCACAAAATCATCTTATGTACTACCCTAACAACTCACAAAAGGGTTCTTTCATCACCTTCCCCGAGTCACCAAGGGACAGCTACATCAAAGAAATCCCATTCCAAGAGACAAGCTCTGCTCAAGCCTTTGTGTCTGCTGATGAAAGCTGTGGAAACTTTCTCTTCACTCTTGAATTCTTGGATTGCATCCATCCAAATGACCTGGAGTACATGGAGATAGTCCAGCAGATAGCTCTTCTCACTCATAGAGCCAAGAAATTCTACAAGAGAACAGGAAGGAAGTTCCCAAGCAATGTGGCCAGTGGAAAGTTTGGCCTAGATAAAAGCAAGGTGAAGTGTTACAACTATAAACAAATAGGACACTTTGCTAGGGAGTACAAGGAACCAGGGACAAATGGTGGCCAAGCACAATCTAGACCAAGCTACACTGATGTAGCTCCTAAAACTGAGAAGCCAAGCCAACGAAAACAACATGTTGCTGTTGTTGTTAAAGAAAGAGGTCTTTACTAGAGCTTTTAGGTAGAAGTTGCTTCTCCAAACCAAGAACTGATGGTTGATCATGAAGAAACCAAGGTTTTAGAATATCTTTGTACTCCTGAATGCATTGCTAAAGTCAATATGTATAGGTCCTACAACTTGGAAGTGAGATCTGATCTTGAGTCCTTGAACATTTTAAAAGATGACTTTAAAAGAGCAGAAAATGATTATAAACTTAAAATTGAAGATTTAGAGAAAACCATTTCTTCTCTTAAGCATGAGGATACAAACTACAGGACTCAAATCAAAGATCTCATAACCAAGTTAACTGAATGCCAGGCTGCGCTTGTGATCAGCAAAGCCAAGGCAGAAAAATGTGTTCTTGAAGAGGAAACCTTCAAGAACATCAAGTCCTCATCCTTGCATGCAAAGATATGTTATCATAACAGTAAGGGACTAGGGTCAAGTGAGATAGCTTCTCCACACATACTATTATCTGTAAGATCACTAATGTGTGGAACTTGTCAAGATGAGCTGCCTTCTATTGATCCTATCATAGAAAAGGATGAAAATGTAGAGGAGATAATAAAGGATGAACCTGAAGTGAGTGACAAGGGTTATCTAAGAAGGGCCACTATTCTCTTGGAGAGATGAAGGAACCAAGGATGATCAAGTCTACAAGGAAGAATTTGATAAGGGCAGCCAAAAGAAAATCAAAGAAAGCCAAAGAGATCAAGGCAACTTTCAACTCCAAGCAAAAGCAAGTTTTCATTTCTACTAGAATTGAAGTGGTGAAGACTGAAGAC
The DNA here is from genome assembly GCA_025506505.1 of Flaveria sonorensis. NCBI lineage: Eukaryota > Viridiplantae > Streptophyta > Magnoliopsida > Asterales > Asteraceae > Flaveria > Flaveria sonorensis. The sequence goes on along the minus strand of CM046423.1, from coordinate 15,236,489 downwards.
TCAAACATGGACTCTAGTATTAGGAGTCCTAGTTCATATCCAAATCATCCTGGTCAGGAGAAGAAGGCTGATCAAATATGCACCACTACTGCACAGCCTGAACAATCCAATTCCAAGAGCAAGCCTCACCCTAAGAAGCCTACTGCATCATCTAAGAAAATGAAGAAGGAAGTGGAAAGTGATCAAGCTCAACCTCCTACTAAGAAGAATACTTTTAGAAGCATGCCAACTAAATGCATCATGTGTGGTAGTACTTCTCACTTTGCCAAGGATTGCATCTACAATCCTAAAGGTACTATCCAAATGACCAAGAAGAAAAATTCTAAGAAGAAGAAGATAGCTTCGGAAGGAAAATCTCTTACTTTTGGAAGCTCCAAAGTGAAGAAGAAGATAAGTGAAAACTTATCTTCAGAAGAAAATTTGGTCTCGTAAGAAAGGAATGCTTCCGAAGTACTGAAGTCTGCTGTAGTGGATGCAAAAGCTTCCGAAGGTCCGGTCTCCAAAACTTTCGAAGTATTAAAGGCCAAGTCTAGTCTTCGAAGGATGGTGTGGAAGATGAACGAAGGCCATGTAACAGAAAGTTCTTCATTAACAACAACAAATGATACTTAGAGCTTGCATATAGGATTAATTACTATTGCATTATACTCATCTCACTTTGACAAGCCCAAGACCAATGAGGCTTGGGTTTCCAAACGTAACAATAGCTAAAGGCCAAAGGAAATATGTCGATCGTTGACAGTGGCTGTTCCAGGCATATGATAGGCAATGGCTCTTTGCTTTAGAATTTTGAAAGAATTGATGGAGGGCCAGTTGCTTTTGGAGGAGAATCAAGTGGTTACAATACCGGAAGGGGCAAGGTCACAAATGGTAACCTCAATATTGAGAAGGAAATTTTTTTTAAGGAGCTTGGGTACAATCTCTTGAGTGTATCCTAATTTTATGATCAAAGACATAACTTGCTCTTTACTAAGCATGAGTGCATTGTTCTCAAGCCTAGGGTGATTATTCCTCAAGAGCATATCCTGCTTAAAGCCCCCAGGAAAGGGAACATGTACAAGATAGATTTGAAGAAAACATCCCCATCAGGAGATGTTTCTTATTTTCTATCTAAAGCAAATAGTGATAAGTCTTTCCTCTGGTATAAAAGAATGTGCCATGTAAACTTTAAGAACATAAATAAATTAATTAAGAATGATTTGGTAACTGGGATGCCAAAGAAAGAGTTTACAAGTGATGATCATTGTGTTGCATATCTGAAAGAGAAGCAACACAAAGTGTCTTACAAGCCAAAGGAAATGAACTCCATCACTACTCCTCTACACTTATTACATATGGATCTCTTTGGCCCCACCAGTGTAATGAGTCTAGGAAGGACCTCATATTGTTTGGTGATCACGGATGACTTTAGAAGATACACTTGGGTCTTTTTCCTTAGAACTAAGGATGAGACTCCTGAGATCTTGAAAAACTTCATTCTGAAAATTGAGAATCAATATGATCACAAGGTCAAAATCATACGATGTGATAAAGGAACTGAATTAAAGAACCAAATCCTTGATACATTTTATGATGAGAAGGGTATTACAATACAGTATAGTGCTCACAAGATTTCTCAGCAAAATGGTGTTGCTAAGATGAGAAACAGGACACTTATCGAAGCTACAAGAACCATGTTATTTGACTCTAAACTACCCATCACCTTTTGGGCAGAGGCGGTCAACACTGCCTGCTATGTGAAGAATAGAGTTTTAGTAGTCAAGACTTATGGTAAGACTCCTCGTAAACTGTGGCACAAAAGGAGACCGTTCATTGGTTTCCTCATATCATTTGGATGTCCTTGCACCATCTTGAATACCAGGATCAAATAACCAAATTTGCTGAGAAATCAAATGATGGACATTTTATTAGATACTCTTCCCAAGCTAAGGCTTAGAGAGTATACAATCTCAAAACTAGAGTAATTAAGGAGTCAGCCAATGTGACCTTCAATGAGCACACACCCAGTGTGAAAGGTTCCGATCCTGATTGGTCGTTTGATCTTAATTTAGCTACTAATGGTTTTAAAAAATATTGTGAAGATGTTTCAAGATCTAAAGGTAGCTTATCAACAGGAGATTCTGATCCAAGATTTGAGTTGAGAAGACCATGTGTTCAAACTACTTCAGCTCCAGTGGTAACTAGCCCAGTAGTTGGAAATCATGTCAACACAACCATAACAAACTCTTCAGCTGATACATCTGAGGTGCCTGTAAATTCTAGCATAGAGGCATAGAACTCAAATGAAAGAGTTTCCAATATAAGAGGAGGTGGAGGTGGTGATAGTGATCAAGAATTTCTTGATGCTGATAACCACTCCATAGAAGACAACATCAATGATGTGACACACTTATTGGATCATGTTTCTTTTGATAAGTGTGTTGATGTGGTGGATAACATTCAATCACCATATCTGAATTTCACCAATTTAGATCTGTCCAACTAACTTGCTGTGATTCCTCAACTAAGAATCCACAAGTCACATTCCACCATAAATATCATTGGAAATGTTGAGATAGGGGTGAAAACAAGAGGACAAACCCATGATAAATATTCTTGTCTTCACTCTTGTTTCTTGTCTCAGATTGAGCCTAAGATGATTGATGAGGCTTTGAAGGATGGAAGTTGGGTTGAAGCAATGCAGGAGAAGCTACTTCAATTCAAGAGAGAAAAGGTTTGGAACCTATGCCTTCTTCCTAATTGGAAGACATCAATAGGTACCAAGTGGGTATTCAGGAACAAGTAAGATGATTGAGGACTTGTCATCACAAATAAGGAAAGACTAGTTGTTCAAGGGTACACACAAGAAGAAGAGATTGACTACACAGATGTTTTTTCTCCTGTAGCGAGAATTGAAGCTATTAGGATATTCCTTGCTTTTGCTGCATCCAAGGATTTCAAGGTCTACCAACTTGATGTCAAGTGTGCCTTCTTATATGGGGTGATTGATGATGAAGTGTATGTCAAACAACCACTTGGCTTTACAGACCCAGATCATTCTGATTATGTCTGCAAGCTTGAAAAAGCTCTTTATGGGCTGTATCAGGCTCCAAGGAAGTGGTATGAGACACTATCACAGTACCTCTGTCAGCATGGATACAAGAAGGGCACTATTGATGGAACACTCTTCATTAAAAGAACAGGAAATAACTTGATGCTGGTTCAAGTTTATGTAGATGACATCATCTTTGGGTCAACTAATTCGAAGTTCTGCAAAGACTTTGAGAAGCTGATGAAGAATAGATTTGAAATGAGTGCCATGGGGAACTCAATTTCTTTCTAGGAATTCAAGTGAAGCAGGTTGACAATGGCAACTTCATAAACCACTCAAAGTATGTGCAAAACATACTTACCAGATTTCATCTGACTGGGTGTATGGTTGCTAAGACACCTATAGCTAGAAACCACTCTCTAGGACCTGATCTTGAGGGGGAGTATGTTGATGAACATCTCTACAGGGCTATGATTTGTTCTCTTATGTACCTCACAGCCAGCAGGCCTGATATGATATTTGCTACATGTATTTGTGCAAGATATCAAGCTAACCCCAAGATGTCACACCTGGTTGCTGTCAAAAGGATTCTTAGATATCTCAAGGGCGCTCCCAAACTGGGCCTTTGGTATCCAAAGAATTCTGACTTCAATCTGTATGCCAAGTACTTATATGTCTTGAAGGACTATTTTCTTCCGAAAGCAATTAAGTCTCGGAAGCTTTATTCTCTCTTTGAATAAAATTTTTGATATTTGATATCTTCTGAAGCAAAATTTTTCTAAGAAGTAAAGATACTCTAAGTATTTTTCTTCAGCAGCAAATTCTTGAAAAGCTAAGAAATATCTTCCGAAGCCAAATTGACTTCAGAAGTTTTTCTTAAAACCTTCTAAAGACAAATTACCTTCAGAAGATTTTAGACTTCCAAAAAAACTACTTTTTTGGGCACTTTTTTAGAAGTGGGACCGACATCCGGATTTCAAACTTTATCCTTTTGTATTAACTTTGTCTCAAATCCTTACCATATATATATTTTCATACAATGGTTCCCACCTTTCATCTTCCTCTTCATCTGCAAAAGTTCAAACCCTAAATTCACCCACAAACCGACTTTGTTCTTACCTTTCTTCACTTCAAAGCTACTTAAAATGGCCAACCCTGATCCCCAAAACCAACCAGATTTTTCCATGCATCTTCACAGGCAACACAATCAGGTTGCTCTATCTGAGAAAGATCCTGGTTTCTCAGATGTTTGCTGCTTCTTATCTCTAACAAACTACCTCATCTCCTTCACAATAGACCCTCCATTGTATGAAGATTAACTCTTAGAGTTTTGGAGGATCTGCCAAGAGGTCATCTTGGATGGTGAGAAGGCACTGTCTGTCACAGTATAATGGAGAACAATATTCATCACTCAAGCCACCATTAACTCTCATTTGAGGCTGGATAATGTAGAAGGCGAATTGTCCTTCCCCAAATCTTCTGTAAACAACCCATTCCAGCATATGGGCTATGAAGGGGACTACTTTGTTAGTACCTTCAAAAAGGGTAAGGTTTCCTCTCAATGGAAGTACCTCCTCCATGTTATAATCCACTCATTATCCAACGAATGTGGAGGTTGGGACCAGATTCCTGAGGACTTATCCTACATAGTCCATGGGATGGTTCAAGGGGTCAAGTTCAAGTACTCTCAGTTCGTTTATACAAACTTGCTTGCTAACTTGGACTCGTTAGAGAATTATATGTTCCCTAGATATGTTCAACACATTCTTAACTATGAACTGGGCTCACAGTTAAGGGGAACAAGTTCAACACATTCAAACTTGCTTGCTAACTTGGACTCATTAGAGTATTATATGTTCCCTAGATATGTTCAACATATTCTTAACTATTAACTGGGCTCATAGTCAAGGTGACAACTTGGCAGCACCAGCCAATGTTAAACCCACACCTTCTATATCTGCAACACCCACACAACCACAAATAACCATCACCTACACCAAAAACCCAAATGAACCCCTGCTCAATCTACTCAGGTTGAGTAGGCCCCCATATCATCACCCATGTAGGAAGAAGTGGAAACCAGAGCTCCCACTTCTCCTGAGGAGCAAACCACTCTTATTCTTTCTTTGATTAATGCTGACGTTCCTCATGCTCAGCTTGATGAGCTCATTACCCAAGCCTTAAGCCTTCACTCTTAGTCTTAAAACTCTAGTGATCAACCTTCAGGGGAAAGCTACCATCCCCAGCTGCTAGATCTCAACCAACCAATCTCCAACTTCGAGTTCTATTATGATGAGGATTTGGGTTTCAGTGAGTACCATGACTCTCTCTTCTCCACCCCTGCTCAAGGAGAGATGAGTGCCCTTGAATCTACCATATCTAGCCACATCATCCATCAACAACTGAGGTGGACCTCCCTAAACATGTTTAGGAGGCCCATATGAAAGAGGCTCTCACTTCTACAAGTTATTACATTATTATGACCTCAACCATGGCAACCCAGCCGATTGACACTTCTTTTGAAGCTGTCAGTGTGCAGGGGAAACCCAGTTGCCAAAAAGCCCAAGCTGGTGATAAGGAAGAAGACTTTGGTCCTATTCCCTCATCCCCTCATGATTCTTTTGATGAAGATGAGGGGAGTCTGCAACTAAAGGTGCGAAACTTGCCAAAAACGTGCACCTATTTGGTTTCTAAGGTTAGTCACCTAGAATTTCTGGTGGCAACCTTACAAAAATAGGTCAGTGACCAGCAACTTGAGATCACCAATCTCAAGGGCAAGTTAGCTGAGAGAGCTATAAGGAAAACTCAACCAGGTCCATAAGAACCCGTGGATGTGATGGACCTAACCCTTAGCTCCCCTATAGAACCTGTGAGTTTTGCCCAGAGTATGGACATAGAGGACTCACCACCCTCACTTGCAGTTGTCCATACTCAACAACCTTCTCAGGCTTACATTGATGTGGATTCACTAATTCAAAGCCTGTTTGAGGAGGGTATACAAAGGGAAATGTCTACCCCATTCTACCCTGCTGAAAATCAAATTATGGGATGGAGGTATGATGCTGATAGGAGAGCCTTGGTAATCTCTAGGTCTCAGGGACAGTAAGAAGTCTTTAACTTTTACAACCTGAGATACTATGAGAGCTTCTCTCTAGTTGACTTGCCTCCTGCCAACCCAAGTCAATCCATGCAAGCTGCAAGGTTAGCTGAGAGAATTCAAGAAAGGGTGCTTGAAGAGTTCAAGAATAGATCCAAACTATATAAACAGAGGCTAGCAGGCAAGATGTTGGTCAATTGGATGCTGAGATGGACCCTAAGATTAGCTTCAAAGGGGAAACCTTGGTTGAAGGCCTAGTAGTTGAGCTTATGAACCTTGAGACAAGAATTGCTTCAACACCCATTACCCTTAGTGAGGCACCAGCTGGTGAAGGTGTCTCACAGCCTCTCTCTGGCTAGAGTTCAAGTGCAACACCAAGTAATGAAAGCTAAAGCTCTCCCCACCCTGAGTCACACAGGCCAGTGGCTGACAAAGGGAAGAGGAAGATGATCTGTGAGGAGATTGAGGAGGAGAAGAGAGAGAGGAAGAGGAAGGCAAGGAAAGAGAGTTCAAGTGGGACCCCTGGCTTTATAGAAGCTGCTATCAGGGCTGCCCCCAGGCCAACAACTCAAGAAGATAAGTTGAGGGCAACCAAGCTGAACTATCTAGGGTCCAGGAACTACAATCTTGATGAACTCATCTCGCTACCCTTAGATTAACTGAATGTACTGGCTAACATGGAACTGTCAAAGGAAAGGAGGGAAGCCGAGTATGCGAAATTGCTCCTCAAAATCAAATAAGAAAGGAGAAGAAAAAGACTCTACAAAGCTCTTACCCTCTCCCCAGTTCAGGAAAGCCCTGAGGAAGAGGCAGTGGCCACTGAGCAACAAACTCAAGTACGTCAGGAACAAGACAAGCAAAACATGATTACCTATCTGAGTGCCACAGGCCTCTATCAGGCAGCAGACCTACTTCCCTTGTCCTATGAATACATCAAATTTGAATACCTCAAGCAGTTTGAGCAAGAAGTGCTAAAAGAGCAAAAAGCTGCTAAGAGGAAGATGAGGGAAGAGGCTACAAAGTCAAGAGCCACCATCAGAGCCAATCAGAAGAAGTCTACTGACAAATAAAAGATGGTGAGCTTCTTGAAGTTGTATGAATTCTCTAGAAAGAGATTTGGTCTAATGTCTCTATCCACCATGGATGAGCATATTAGAGTGATCAAGCAGAAGATCAAAAGGGGTGAGCTGGTTGACTTGCATTCTCCACCAAGTCAGACTGCACCTGAAGCTGAGGTTAAGGTTGAACCATAAGAGATAACATAACCCGGACCTAGTGCTGCATCATAGCCAGCTTCATCTTCTGATCCACAACAGGGTCCTGATTCCACTCATTATAAATCTGTGAAGGAAAAGGACCCAACTGAGAAGGATACACAAGAACCATCTAGTACTCAAGGGGGTCAAGACATGTATTTTTGGAAAAACATACTTGACCTCCCTCTGTATGATCTTTATGACATGAGGAGATACTTTGAAAGTTTGAGGAATCCTGACCAACTGATGATGAAGGGAATGGTCTTGATTCTGATGAGGACTATCAACAGATGAAGATCCAGCTTCAAAGCTCTCCTTCAGTTTTGGTAGCATCAGCCTAGGGGGAGTTTGTAAGGATCACACTTAGAGGCTGATGCAACCAAAGAGCTCTCAGCATGCACATATGAAGTACAAGGAAGTTACTTTGGAAGATTTGATATAACTCAGAGAATTATACTAAGTATCAAATCTTCCGAAGCCAAAAGACCAAATCTTCTAAAGTCAAAGATGAAGTATTCCGAAGCTTCAAAGACAAAGTCTTCCGAAGCCAAAGACTGATTTCTTCTGAAGACAAAGAAGACATGCTTTTTCTGAATCACCTTTTGACAAAAGCTAAACCACTTTTCGCTGTCATCTCTGAAGACTCATCAGCTTACATGATTTGGTGAAAAGTCCTTACTTTTCTTAAACTGTAGATTAAAGTCTTTTGTCTGTAATTTTCTACTCTTGTACTTTTATCCTTTTTGTAATATGGCATGTCATAGTCACTAGTCAAAAGGCAATCTGTCTTTTGAATCTACATTGATCTTGTTGTCTAGATTAGTGTGTCCAGCTGCCCTTTAAAGTATGGCCAGCTGTAGGATGTAATATAAAGTATCTCAAGTACTTGTATCTTTAGATAAGCTTTGTAACACTTTTTAAGTGCTTAAGAGCAATATACAACATTCTTGAAAACCATATTATTATGTTCCTGTTCTTTACTTGTTTTCTTTGTTTCATCATAAAACCAGTTCCCTATTTGATTTGTTAAGTGTAATAACACTCTCCAAAAATTGTGAAACTGTTGCATTGACCTCCTTTCAATGGTCCTGCATTCTCCAACTGTGAAACTGTTGCATAACCCATAACCGGTTCTATAATTGGTATCAGAGCTTTTTAGGCTCTTGATTGTAAGATCTCACCATTTTGAATCAATCTTCAGTTTCACAAAACACTTAGGGGCTATTTGGCAACTTCTGAATGGATAAGTGCTGAACCAATATGAGGTCTGAACCAGTAAGAGGTCTGAACCAATAAGCGCTGAACTAGTTAAGTCTGTTTGGTTGGATATCTGGTTGGATATATGTGAAAAAAAAACATTCTTCAGAAATCTTTAGCATTTAGCTTCAGCAAGCGAGAGCACTCTCTATTCAATAAATCAACAACTCGCTGAAATAGAAACGAATGCCAGCCATGAAATATAAGTATCAAACTCTTGCTCCCTCATCACAACTGGCACTTTATTTACACACAACACAACCCCCTTTTTACATTTAAAACCCTCATCTCCTCTTATCTCTCTCACACTCTGTAAATCAATATACAGACCATAGGGGATTGAGTTTAATGGTTAATCCTCATTCATCACACACAATCAACAATAACAACAACAATGGTTGTGTCTCCTCCTCATGCCACTCTTGAAAAGAAGCACTAGTGGATCACCAACAGAAAGGTACCATTTCGATTTTCAACACTGTTTCCGTTCAATTGTTAATGGCATCCGCCACCACCACCGCCACCGCCCTCCTCCTGCTGTTGGTCATCACAGTCGTGTTGACCATCTCCGCCACTGCTAGACCCTGCAAGACGATCTTCTTCATCACCTCCACCTCCTCCTACTACCCCACTGGTGATCACCCCCGCTCCACGTCTGACTCGGGTCAGATCTTGGTTTAGATCTGACCGAATAAGTGGTTCAGTCAGACCTCTTCTCTATTAAGAGGTAACCAACCAAACATTCCACGTTTGACTGGGTCAGTCAGACCAAACCAAACAACCCCTTTCTTGTTCAAATGGCAACTCTCACTAAGGCTGATATGAAAACTGGCACCATGACTAAGTCTTCACAGATCACTCCTGATGACTTTGATACTTGGTGTATGATGATGGAAGGCTTTATTAAGTCTCAAGATAGTAGGATGTGGAAATATGTAGTCTCAGGACCTCACATCCCAAGAACTAGTTCAGCAACTGCTGGAGGTGGGACGATACCAAAGGACATGGCTGACTATTCTGAGGAAGATTGGAAGAAGATTGATATAGACTAGAAAGCCATAAACGCTCTTTAAAATGCTATTCCCAACTCTATCTACAGAGGCTTCAAGAAGTACAAGACTGCAAAAGAACTCTAGGATGCACTGAAGTTGATGTATGAAGGGTCTGTGGAAGCTAAGGAAAACAAAAAGGATATCATAAAGGAACAGTTTGAAAACTTCACCTTCAAGACAAGTGAAACTATGACTTAATAATACTTCAGGTATGTTGAGATTGTAGATACTATGGTAGATGTTGGAGTGAAGATAGAGAATAGGGACATAGTTAGGAAGTTCATGTTCTCTCTTCCTAAAGAACGGACATATTACCGTGTGGCCATTAAGAGAACTAAAAACCTCTACCCTCACTCTCACTGAGCTATATGGTGTCCTGAGCAGTTATCAGATGAAGATAAACATGCAAAATCCATCTCACAGCTCATCCAGGGCCTAGAAGAGTTTAGCCCTTCTTGTGGTTGAAAGGGATAGTAGAGAACCACAACATCATCTCATCTGCTACCCTAACAAATCACCTAAGGGTCCTTTGATCACCTTCCCAGAGACACCAAGGGAGAGCTACACTCAAGGAAGCCCATTCCAAGAGCCCATCTCTTCTCAGGCCTTTGTGTCTTCAGATGAAAGTTGTTGCAACTTTCTCTTCACTTTTAAAGACTTGCATTGCATCCATCCAGATACTCTAGAGTCCATGGAGATAGTCCAGCAGATGGATCTTCTCACTCACAGAGCCAAGAAGTTCTATAATAGAACAAGAAGGAAATTTCCAAGCAATTTAACTAGTGAAAAGTTAGGCTGGATCAAAGAAAAGTAACATGTTACAACTGTAACCAATTAGGCCTCTTTTCTAGGGAGTGTAAGGCACTAAGAAAAAATGGTGGCCAAACACAGTCCAGGCCAAACTACACTGAGGCAGCTCCTTAAATAGAGAAGCCCAACCAACCAAAGCAGCAAGCTACAGTTGCTGTTGAAGAAGAAGGCTTTGACTTAAGCTTTCAGGTAGAAGATGTCTCTCCAAATCATGCATAGTTGGCAGACCATGATGATACCAAGGTGTTGGAACATCTTTGTACTCCTGAATGCATTGCTAAAGTAAACGTACAAGTCCTACAACTTGGAAGTAAGATCTGATCTCGAGTACTTGAACATTTTAAAAGCTAATTTTAAAAGAGTAGAAAATGACTATAAGCTTAAAATAGAAGACTTATAGAAAAAATTTCTACTCTAAAAATAAGCACATAAATTAAAGGACTCAGATCAAAGATCTTGTTACCAAATTTACTGAATGCTAGGCTGAGCTTATGATCAGCAAAGCCAAGGCAGAAAAATATGTTCTTGAAGAGGAAACCTTCAAGAACATCATATCTTAATCCTTGCATGCGAAAGTTTGTTATCAGTACAGGCAGGAACTGAGATCAACTGAAATAGCTCCTCCACACACATTACTATCAATCAGATATCCAAGGTGTGGAACTTGTGAAGATGAGCTGCCTCTCATTGATCCTATCCAAGAGGAAGATGAAGATGAAGAGGATATAGTGAAGGATGAACCAAAAGTGAGTAAAGAGGTTCATCCTAAGAAGGGTTACTATATTCATGGAGAAAAGAAGAGACTAGGTATGGCCATGTCTGCTAGAAAGAATTTGATCAGGGCCACTAAAAGAAAATCAAAGAAAGTACAAGAGATTAAGCCCACCTTCAACCCTAGGCAAAAACAAGTCTTTATCTCTGTTGGGTTTGAGGTGAGGAAGACAAAAGACTTAACTAAGGACTCTAGTACCAGGACTCCTAGTTTAAGTTCATACCATCCAGATTAAGAGAAGAAGGTTAAACAAGTGTGCACCACTACTGCACAGCCTGAACCATCCAACTTCAAAGGCAAGGTTCACCCTTAGAAGCTTGCTGCATCATCTAAAAAGATAAAGAAGGAGCTGGAAAGAGATCAAGATCAACTTTCTTCTTAAAACAAGACTCTCAGAAGTAAGCCTATGGAATGCATCATGTGTGGTTGTACAACCCATTATGCTAAGGATTGCATTGACAATCCTAAGAGTACCATCCACATGAACAGGAAGAAACTTCTGAGAGGATGAAGAAAATAGCTTCAGAAGGAAAATCACTTTCCTTCAGAAGTTCCAAGGTGAACAAAAAGAAGACAGGTGTCTTTGGAAGCAAGTTTAGTCTCGAAAGAAAGGAATGCTTTTGAAACACTGAATTCTACTGAAGTGGATGCAAAAGGTTCAGAAGGTTCAGTCTTCAAAACTTCAGAAGTCATAAAAACTTCTGAAGTTTTAAAAGCCAAGTCTAATCTTCCAAAGATGGTGTGGAAGATGAAGGAAGGCCATGTGACTGAATTTTCTTCATCAGCAACAACCAATGATCCTCAAAACTTGCATATACAATCAATAACTATTGAACTATCTTCAGTTCATGTTGATAAGCCCAAGACCAGCAAGCTTGTGTTTTCAAATATAACTAATCATCTCTTTTCATGTGCAGGAACAACTGAAGACCAAAAGAAATGTATGGATCATTGATAGTGGCTATTCCAGGCACATGACTGGCAAAGGCTCTTTGCTTCAAGACTTTGAGAAAATTGATGGAGGGCCAGTTGTTTTTGTAGGTGAATCAGGTGTCTACATCATTAGAAGGGCAAGGTCATAAATGGTAAGCTCAACATTAAGAAGGTAAACTATTTCAAAGAGCTTGAGTACAATCTCTTGAGTGTATCTCAATTTTATGACCAGAGACATAACATGCTCTTTACTGAGCATGAGTGCATTGTTCTTAAGCATGGGGTAATCATTCCTCAAGAGCATATCCTGCTCAGAGGCCTCAAGAAAGTGAGCATGTACAAGATGGATTTGCAGGAAACCTCCCCATCAAGAGAAGTTTCTAGCTTTCTATCTAAAGCCAATAGTGATAATTCATTCATTTGGCATAAAAGAATATGCCATATAAACCTTAAGAACATGAATAAATTAATTAAAGATGATTTGATAACTGGAATACCAAAGAAAGAGTTTATAAGTGATGACCATTGTGTTGCATGTTCGAGAGGAAAGCAACACAAAGTCTCACACAAGCCAAAGGAAATGAACTCCATCACTACTTCCCTACACTTATTACATATGGATCTCTTTGGCCCCGCAGTGTAATGAGTTTAGGAAGAACTTCATACTATCTTGTGATCATAGATGATTTCACAAGATATACTTGGGTCTTCTTGCTTAAAAGTAAGGATGAGACCCATGAAATCTTGAGATCCTTCATTCTGAAAATTGAGAATCAATGTGATCACAAGGTTAAGATCATAAGATATGATCAAGGAACTGAATTCAAGAACCAAATTCTTGATACATTTTGTGATGAAAAAGGTATTTCAAGACAATATAATGCTCCTAGAACTCCTCAACAAAATGGTGTTGCTGAATGGAGAAATAGGACACTTATTAAGGCTGCAAGAACCATGCTCTCTGACTTTAAACTACCTATCAACTTCTGGGCAGAGGCAGTCAACACTACCTGCTATGTGCAAAACAGAGTTTTAGTAGTCAAAACTCATAGTAAGACTCCTTATAAACTGAGGCATAAAAGGAGACCTTTCATTTGTTTCCTCAGGTCATTTGGATGTCCATGCACCATCTTGAATACAAAAGATCATATAGCCAAGTTTGCTGAGAAAGTAGATTATGGATATTTCATTGGATACTCTTCCCAAGCTAAGGCTTATAGAGTATATAATATTAGAACTAGAATAGTTAAGGAGTCAGCCAATGTAACTTTCAATGAACACACTCCTAGTATGAAAGGTTCCTGTCCTAATTGGCTATTTGATCTTGATTTAGTTACCAACTGTTTTAACAAATCTTTTGAAGATGTTTCAGGAACAACAAGTAATACATCTACAGCAGATTTGGATCCAAGATTTGAGCTGAGAAGACCAAATGATAAAATCCCTTCAGCTCTGGTGATAACAAACCATGCATATGGAAATCATATCAGCACAATCATGACAAATTCTTCAGCTGATACATCTGAGATGCCAACCAATTCCAGCAATAAGGCACAAAACTCAAATAAGGGGATTTCCAATGCAGCAGGAGATGGAGAGGTGACAGTGATCAAGAATTTCATGATGATGACAACCACTCCACTGAATACAACATCAATAATATTGCACACTCCCTGGATCAAGTCACACTTGATGGGTCTGCTGATGTGGTAGGTGATACTCAATCACCAGAACTAAATTTCTCTAATTTAGAAATATCAAATCAACTTGCCGTGATTCCATAACTAAGAATCCATAAGTCTCATCCTACCATAAATATCATTGGAGATGTTGAGATTGGGGTAAGAATAAGAGAACAAACCCATGATAAAAATGTTTTTTTGTACTCTTGCTTCTTATCTCTGATTGATCCAAAGAAAGTTGATGAGGCTTTGAAAGATGGAAGCTGGAATGAAGCAATGCAAGAGGAACTGCTTTAGTTCAAAAGAAAAGGTGTTTGGAACCTACGTTGTCTTCCTCATGGGAAGATGCCAATAGATGCCAAGTGGGTTTTCAAGAACAAGAAAGATGATAGAGGGCTTGTCATCAAGAACAAGGCAAGATTGGTAGTCCAAAGGTACACTCAAGAAGAAGAGATTGACTACACAGATGTCTTTGCTCCTGTAGCAAGACTTGAAGCTGTAAGGATATTCCTTGCTTTTGCTGCATCCAAGGATTTCAAAGTCTACCAACTTGATGTCAAGTGTGCATTTTTATATGGGATGACAGATGAATAAGTGTATGTGAAGCAACCACCTGGCTTTGAAGACCCAGATCATCCTGACTATTTATGCAAGCTTGAAAAAGCTCTCTATGGGCTACATCAAGCTCCAAGGAAGTGGTATGAGACACTATCATTGTACCTAGTTCAACATGGTTACAAAAAAGGTCCTATTGACAACACTCTTCATTAAAAGAATAGGAAATGACTTGATGCTGGTTCAAGTTTATGTTGATAATATTATCGTTGGGTCAACTAATGGAAGACTCTGCAAAGAGTTTATAAAGCTGATGAATAGGTTTGAAATGAGTGCCATGGAGGAACTAAATTTCTTTCTAGGAATTAAAGTGAAGCAAGTTGACAATGGCATCTTCATAAACGAATCAAAGTATGTACAAGACATACTAACTAGATTTCATCTGAATGACTGCAAGGTTGCTATGACTCCTATAGCTAGAAACCACTCCCTAGGATTAGTTCTTGAGGGGGAGTGTGTTGATTAGTATCTTTATAGGGCTATGATTGGGTCTCTTATGTATCTAACAGCCAGCAGGCCTGAGATAATGTTTTCCACATACATATGTGCAAGATATCAAGCCAACCCCAAGATGTCACACCAAGTTTCCGTCAAGAGGATTCTTAGATATCTCAAAGGAGCTCCCAAACTGGGACTTTGGAATCTAAATAATTCTGACTTCAATCTGTATGCATATACAGATAGTGACTATGGTAGCTGCAGCATGACTGCAAAGTCCACATCTGGGGGATGTCAATTCCTTGGTGGAAAGATAGTCTAATGGAAATGCAAGAAGCAATCCTTTGTATCTGCATCAACTGCTGAAGCTGAATACACTACTGCTACAAGCTGCTGTGCTCAAGTGCTTTGGATTCAGAATCAGATGCTAGGTTATGGATTCAACATCAAAAAGACTCCTATCCACATAGACAACAATAGTGCTATCTCCATCATAGAGAATCCAGTGCAGCACTCAATGACAAAGCACATCAACATCATGTATCATTTGATTAGAGATAATTTTGAAAAAAGATAGATTAAACTGGTCAAAGTTAAAACAAATGAACAAGATGCTGATCTGTTCATAAAAGCATTTGATAAACAGATATTTAAATATCTTGTATCAGCTATTGGGATGATTAACTTTGAGTAGATATTTTTAAATTAATTTCGAAATTTCTTTATAAAAATGTGTGTCTTTAATGTTGTCTAAATTACCACTCACATAAGACCTGTTTGTCTTAGAATAAATTTTTCAAAGTGTATATATTCCTTAGAATTTTAAAAATTATGGACTGATTTTCTTTCGAAAGACATAAATTTGAATTCAGAAGAACTTTATGTCTTCAAAATTAATAACTACTTACTAAGGAATTAAACTTCGGAAGAAATTCTGATATATCTTCCGAAGCTTAAATCAGCTTTTAAGTACTTATATATTTTGAAGGACAATTTTTTTTCGAAAACAATTAAGTCTCAGAAGTTTTATTCTTTTCTTGAGTAAAACTTCTAAAGTCTAATATCTTCTAAAACCAAATCTATCTTGGAAGCAAAATTACTCCAAGTACATTTTTTTTCGAAGCAATTCTTCTAAAACTAAGGAATATCTTCCGAAGTCTATTTTGCTTCGGAAGTTTTCTTTAAAACTTCCGAAGGAAAATTACATTTGGAAGATTTTCAACTTCCAAGATAACTACCTTTTTGGATACTTTTTTAGAGGAGGGACTGACATCTGGATTTCAAAGTTTATCTTATGCAATAACTTTGTCTCACATCCAAGCATATAAATAGCCTTTACAATGGATCTCCCTCTTTCTTCTTCCTCTTCATCTGAACTTTCAAGCCTTAAATCACCCACAAACCCTTGTTGTTCTTCCACTCTCTCATAAAAGCTTCATAAAATGGCCAACCCTGAACCCTAAAACCAGCCAGCCTTTATCATCTTTACAAGCAACATAATAAGGTTGCTCTGTTATCGACTGAGAAAGACCCTGATTTTTCAGGGATCTACAACTTTCTTTCTCACTCATCTTACCTCACCGCCCTCACCATAGACCCTATACTTTATGAAGATCAACTGCTTGAGTTCTGGAGGACCTACCAAGAGGTCATTATAGATGGTAAGAAGGCACTATCTGCAACGATGCAGGGGAGGACTGTGTTCATCATTCCAGCCCCCATTAACTAACATCGAAGGCTGGATGATAAAGAAGGTGAACTGTCTTTTCCAAAAGAGGCAGTCAACATATCATTCCTCCAGATGGGCTATGAAGGTGACTTCTCTATCAAGACCTTCAAGAAAGGAAATGCATCCTTTTAGTGGAAATACCTCCTCCATGTTGTCATTCACTTCTTATCCAACAAGCATGGAGGATGAGACCAATTTCCAGAGGATCTTTCCTATATAGTCCATGGAATGGTCCATGGGATCAAGTTCTGCTATTCATAATTTGTTTATACAAATTTACTTGCTAACTTAGATTCCCTTGAATATTACTTGTTCCCTAGATATGTCCAGCACATTCTCAACTGTGAACTTGGCTCGCAGTTGAAGGTAACAGGTAACATTCTAAAGTTGGGATAGATGAAGCCTTACATCTTTAATATAATAAGGAAAACTACTGTTGGTTTTTCCAGGGTAGAAACAACCCTTGTCCCAAAAATGTTAGAGCTTCCTGCTCAAGGTGACAACTTGGCAGTGCCAGCAAATATTGAACCCGTACCTTCTTCATCTTCAACACCCCTACAACCACAACTAACCATCACCTATGAAAGAAAATCCAAACAAACCACTAGTCAGTCAATTCAAATTAAGCAGACCCCCATATACTCACCCATGTAGGAGGAAATGGAACCAAGAGCTCCCACTTCTCCTGAGGAGCAGACCACTCCCATCCTTCTATGATTAGTGTTGAGGTTTCTTATGCTCAGCCTGATGAGCTTATAACCCCAGCCTTAATCCTTCATCCTGAGCCTCAAAACTCAGATGAACAACCTTCAAGGGAAGAAGATATAGGATGAAGAAGATATAGGTTTTAGTGAGTACCATGAGTCTCTCTTCTCCTCCCGCTCTTAAGAAGAGATGATTGCTCTTGAAACTCCCTTATCTAGCCCATAACAGCCACCTACTACTGAGATGGACCTCTCTAAACAAGTTCAGGAGGTCCATGTGGAAGAGGCTATAACTTCTGAAAGTGATTACATCCTTAAGACCTCAACCACGACAACCCAGCTCCCTGGCACTTCTCATAAAGCTATTATTGAGCAGGGGAAATCTAGAGACCAAGAAAATATATCTGGTGGTGAGAGGGATGACTTTGGTTATGTCCTCTCACCCCCCCCCCCATGATTCTTCTGATAAAGATGAGAGGAGTATGCAACTAAAGGTGCAACAACTGACACAAACTTGCACATATTTGGTCTTTAAGGTTAGTCACCTAGAATCTCAGGTGGCTACATTACAAAGATAGGTGCTCAATTAGCAACTTGAGATCACCGATCTCAATGGCCAAGTTAGCTGTGAGGCCTGCCAGACATGCTCAACCATGTCCATAAGAACCTATGGATGTGGTGGACCTAACCTCTAGCTCACCTGTGCAAGTAGGTGATGCTACCAAAAAGAAGGAGAAAGTCACCACAGTAATAGAACATGGGATCACTACCCAAAGTATGGACATTGATGATTCACCACCCTCACTTGTAATTATCAAGACTCAACAACCTCCTCAGGCCCATATTAATATGGATGCCATAGTTCAAAGTTTATTTAAGAAGGGTGTACCAAGGGCTATGTCACCTCTATCCCACCCTGCTGATAATCAAATAGTAGGATGGAGGTATGACATTGATAGAAGATCCCTGGTGCTTTCTATATTATAGGGTCAACAAGAAGTATTCAACATCCATACCTTGAGATTCTATGAAAGTTTCCCTCTGGTTGACCTGCCACTTCTAAATCCAAGCCAAAACAGACAAGCTGACATGTTAGCTGAGCGGATACAAATGAAGGTGTCTAAGGAGTTCAAGAGAAGAACCAACTTATATAGACAGAGGCTAGCAGAGAAAATAGTTGGTCAACTGGATACTGAGTTGGACCCTAAGATTAGCTTCGAAGGGTAAACCTCAATTAAAGGCCTAGCTGTGGAACAAGTGAACCTTGAGACTACAACTCCTTCAGCACCAATTACCCTTAGTGAGACACCAGTTGGTAAAGATGTCTCATAGCCTCTTCCTGGCCAGAGTTCAAGTGACGAACCAGATCAAGAAGGTCAAAGCTCTCTCCTCCCTGAGTCACACAAGCCTATGGTTGACAAAGGAAAGAATGTTCTAACTTCTGAGGAGATTAAGGAGGAGAAAAGGGAGAGAAAGAGGAAGGCAAGGGAAGAAAGGAAAAGAGAAGATCCTAGTTTCATGCAGGCTGTAATCAGGGCTGCCCATAGACCAAACACTTAGGAAGATGAGTTAAGGGCAGCCAGATTGAACTACCTGGCAACTAGGAACTACAATATAGAGAGCTAATCTCTCTTCCCTTGGAAGAATTGAATGAACTGGTAGACATTGAAGTGTTTAAAGAGAGGAAGGAGGCTGAGGATGCTGCTCTACTCCTCAAGATCAAAGAAGAAAGAAGATTAAATTATGTTTTTAGTCCCTGTGGTTTGGTGGTAATAACACTTTTAATCAAATAGTTTAAAAATGCCCTGTTTAACCACTATGGTTTAAAATCTTTCTCAATCAAGTCCAAGGCACTAACTACCATCCATATTTTCTGTTAAGTTTATGTAAAATGACTAATATACCCTTGAATTTTAATGGTTACTAAATTACAAATAATATAAAACTAATATATTAAATAACTAAAAAAATCTTAAATCTACACTTAATAAAGCTACTCAGATGGTCAGACAACACCACAAACCTTTCACCCCATCACCGACCACCCTCCTACCGGCCACCAAAATGTCATTGGTGACCCTATCACCATAACCATCGGCATCAATATCTCCTCTTTGGAACCATCACACTTCAACCACACAGCCACCTATCCACCTCACGGCCACCACCCCCGCACACTAGCATCTCACCCACCCATCTTCATCTTGTGATCCCCTTCTCTCTCTCTCTCTCTCTGTAAACCCCTGACGCCACCTAACCTTCAACCTCTACCACCACCGCCTAATAATCAGTGCCTCCTCCACCCATCTTGTTCATCCGCTAATTTAGAGAGAAATAGAAGGGTAAAGAAGAAAAAGGTAGGGGTATGCCTTAATTTTTGCTTCATTTAGGGTAACCAATCCGATCCATAAAGAAGTTTTAAAAATGAAGATGAAGGTGGTGGCTATGGTGATTTCTCAAGAGAAGATGAAGACGATGGTGGATATGGTGACTTCACCAGCATAGATAATGATGGTGGTGGTGGCTAGGGTTAGTTTGGTGGTGATAAGAATTTCTAGAGAAGAAGGATATAGAGTGTAGAGAGAGAGATAAGTTTAGAGAGAGATAAGAACAAAGAGGTTCTTCTTTTATTCATTATGTGGGTCCCATGCGATTTTATATATTTATATTATAATAACTATTTTAGTCCAAGGGTATTTTGGTCTTTTAAACAAAAATTAACGGCTGAAATAGATGGACTTAACGATTTTGACTTGATTGGGATAGATATTAAACCATAGTGGTTAAGATGGGCATTTTTAAACTATTGGATTAAAAGTGTTATTACCACCAAACCACAGGGACTAAAAATGTAATTTACTCAAGAAAGAAAGAAAAAGAGATTGTATAAAGCCCCTATCCTCTCCCCAGTTCAAGAAAGGTCTGAAGTAGAGTCTATGGCTGTTGAGGAAGAAACTCAAGTAGGTAGGAAACAAGATTGACAAAAGATGATTACCTACTTGAGTGCCACAGGTCTCTATCAGGCAACAGCTTTACTCCGTCTATCTTATGAGTACATAGAATTTGAGTATCTTAAGCAGCTGGAACAAGAAACTATTAAATATAGAAAAGCTGCTAAGAAAAAGATAAGGAAGGAAGCTGTAAAATCAAGAGCCACCATCAAAGCTAACCAGAAGAAGTATGAAGACAGACAAAAGATGGTGAGCTTCTTGAAGCTGTATGGGTTCTCCGGAAGGAGACTTGGTCCCATGTCTCTATCCACAATGGATGAGCACATAAGGGTAGTCAAGCAGAAGATCAAGAGGGGTGAACTTCAAAACTTGCATTCTCCATCAAGTCAAGCTGTACCTAAAGCTGAGGTCAAGGTTGAACCCTAACAGACAACACAACCTGGACCTAGTGCTGATCCACAACAAGCTTCATCTTCGGACCCACAACATGGTCTTGAACCTTCTTCTGAACTTGTGATAGGGAAGGACCAAACGAAGAAGGATAAAGAAGGAAGACAAGGTGATCAAGACCAACCTTCTCAGTTTAAGTACAAAAATAGGATGAGGATGGCCATTAGAAGAGACTTAAATTCGAAGAAGAAGAAGAAGTCTAAGGCATCCACCTCTGCACCTCAGGATGAGTCAGAATATCCTGAGGGTAAACCACAAGAGGCTATTCAACCAACTTTACTACAAGTAGAGCCTCTTGCTGCTGAGAGACCCATCTTGTCTTGGGTATACTTTCCAAACCTAGACAGATAATATGGCATAAGAGATCAAGGAGGTCCACAAGTATTCTTCTTGCATAACATACTTGACCTCCTTGCTCATGATCTATTGGACATCAGGAGATACTATGAGAGCTTGAAGAATCTAGCCCAACTAATGAAAAGAGGAATGGCTCTACTTCTGATGATGGCTATATACAAGTGAAGAATCAAGATTCATAGTGATCTTTAATTTTGTTAGCATCAGCCTAGGGGAGTTTGTAAGAGTTATCTTAGAGGCTGACGCTAACCAAAGATCTCTCAGCATGCAACTAAAGTACAAGGAAGTTACTTCAGAACATTTGACCATACACAAAGAAAAATACTAAGCATCAAATCTTTCGAATCCAAAAACAAAAATCTTTCAAAGCCAAAGATAAAGTCTTCCGAAGCTTGAAGACAAAGTCTTCCGAAGCTTGAAGACTGATTTCTTCCAAAGACTTAGAAGACATGTGTCCCTGACACACTTTTGATAAAAGCTGAATAACTTTCCGATGTCATCTCTAAAGAGTTACCAACTTATACAAGTTGGTGATTATCTCCATACTTTTGTCAACTGTACATTATGGTGTCTGTGTGTGTAACTTTTCACTCTTGTATTTTTATCTTTTTTGTAATATATAAGGATGTGAGCTATGGCATGTTATAGTCACTTGTCAAAAGGCAATCTGCCTTTTGACTTTACGTTGATTTTGTTGTCTAGATTAATGTCCAGCTGGCTTTCAAAGTATGGTCGGCTGTAGGTTGTAGTTAAAATATCCCATATAACCAGTCTTAGGACTAAGCATTGTAATATTTGTAAAATTACTTGAGAGCAATATACATCATCCTTGAAAATCAATACCTATGTTCTTAAGTTCTTTACTTGTTTGTTCCTTGTTTCTTTGCTTGGTTCCTTATTTGATCTAGTAAGTGTGATATTCTCCAACTGTGAAACTGTTACATAGCCCATAACCGGTCCTACACATAGACAAGATACATTTTAGCAAGTCTGTTACATATAGGTGGTAATAAGACAAAGAGTAATGTTTTAATTTAGTAAGCAACTTATCCTTAATAAAACATGCGCTTTTTGGAGATGTTGCATCAATTTAATGTACTATTTATTTGATTTGCCTGTTGCATAGAGAAATAGAGTTAATTTTGCCATTGTCATAAACCATTATGTAAAGTGTAATTTATCTGGAAGAAAAAGAACAGAACTTTTCAAAGGTACACATGCATACGATGAGTGTTCTTTTATGATGTAAGTTGTAACAAAATAATCATAGTAATATGGTGTGTGTGTGTGTGTATATATATATATATATATATATATATATATCAACGTGAGAACAATTACCTTTTCTATCTTGCGATTCTTTGATCCAATGATGATGTTTGTTTTTGTTTTTTCAGACGCAAGTTCACCTTTGTATTTTTATATTGTCCAAGAAAGATACTAAAAATATGGTTAATTGTTTTTTAATGTGTCAGTCTTATACTTTTATTTAATAAAGTTTTAATAAGTGCAGATGTTACCAGAGCCTTGTATGATCTTTCTTTTCACTGTCTTTATTGGTGGTGTGTTGGTAGGTGGAGTGCTTGTAGCTTTGTATATCCTATTAATCTTTTTGTAGGCATTGGTATCTGTATAGTAACTCATAAAGAAATAAAATGTGATTAATAAGTTATAGTAAGTTATTGTTGGAAATGTATCTATAAATTTAAAAATTAGAACTTACCAGAGTTTTGTTTGATCGCTTGTATTGTAATTTGGGTGGAGGGTGTTTTTGGAGATTGAACGAAAGTGGAATTGTCATCAACAGTGGTGTTTGTTCAAAGATTCTGGTCACTCTAAGGGATTCATTCCCTTCCTTGTTCTACATTTGAAATTGTAGTTTAAATTTTTTTTGTCTTCCCCCTTATGAAGCGTATTGGTGTTGGTAACACATTTGGATTTGTGTAACCCTTTGTAATGACCATATCATTATATTCAAATCCAAGAAGTGTTGTCATGTGTTCGTTAAAGAGAATGACATTTGCTAAAGGCATAGTGTCTGCGATTGTCGCATTGACACAATGCCTACGCAATTTAAAGTACTAATTACCGTAAAGAAAATTAAATTATTCATAACAAAATCTTAGTTTGATAATAATATGTACATGTATGTGGGTGCTTCAAATACTCCATGGTTTGGACATGCCAACTTGTGTTCTTTTGGTATGACTTTTTTTTGCATTTTGTACATGACTTGTATAACTAGGTTCGATAGCTATCTATTTCTGCTATGCTTGCTACAAGTGTGAATCTTATTATCTATGTTAACAATTTTTTTTCATTATTAGTTAGTATATATAATAAATACAGAAAGTAATAGGAGTAAGGTATAGGTTTTTTACAACATTTTCTTCAGGCCTCTTTGAGGATCTTGCAATGTCACCATTTTTCTATCAACTTTCCTGATTACATTTGATCTTTGCATTGTAGGATGCGTTGGTGACTGTCCTTTCATTTCTTTATATCTTTGTTTAAAAAAGGTAATAACAATAATAATAACTGTAATAAAAAATAATAAATAGTTATAATTAGATAAATAAGTGAATTTTAAGACAAATACCTTCCTAGAAGTATTTATATTTTAGATTAATTAATTAACATTTAAATATTTAAAAAAATATTAAATTACTAAGATATGTTCTATTGTAGATGTAGAATACCTGTTTATGATCATATCAAGATCTTCAAAGTTTGGATTAATGGTTATAGTTTCGTAGACCCCAGCTAGAGTAGTCTTGTCATAAGAAGTACATTTTTTGTTAGTATAATATTAATTATTATTAGGACTGTAATATTTCTACTTTCATACTTCGTTATTTTCATTGAGGTCATTGCTATTATCACAGGTTGTGATATTCTTAAAGCTACTTGTCTATAAAAAGAGAAGGCAACGTCTCCCTAAAAGGTTGATTCAATGAAGTGTATACTGGTTAAACATTTACATATTAGAGTATTTAATTGATTTCCAAACTAATATCAAGCAGTGGTTTAAATTATTTACCTTTAATCTTGAAGAGTTATCTTAGCATGTTTTTATTTGCCCTGGAAAGACTGTTTGATACTCGTTCCATACGACCAATGTAATCTATCAGTAGCATATGTCCTTTGTTAAATACACTAAAAATTTATCTATTGTTAAAAAAAGTTATTATGTTATGCCTGTTAGTAAAAGATGGTTGTTAAAATGCGGGCGAAGTTGAATTAGTTGTGTGGGATGTTGTTATCATCATTAAACGGGGCAAAAGATATTCTCGTACCAAGTTTGATACATGTATTATGGGGGACTACATTCATATACGTTTTTGTAGTGTCAGATAAATAGTCACTAACAATATAACAATTTAAACTTTTACTATTGAATTAAAATGAGCTTCATGATTTAAGTTTGCTATAACTATTATTGCATGTGCTTACGTGAAAAAACAAGTAATAAAATTGTTAAAATTAGTTTTAAATATAAATAATTAATAAGATTAAAAAACTCTTACATGGCTATCAACAAATAGATAGCATATCTCTCTTTTTCGGTAAGGTATCCTCTTGTTTATGACTCTTATTTGGATTAGTTCTACATTATCATATGGTTTGATCTTGGTGATTCTCCTGTACGCCACTTTTTTGTTCCTGTAACGAATAAAATGAACTCATAAAGATTAGTAACAGTTAGAAGTGGTTATAATGTACTATGGCTTTATTTAGTTTGCAAGTATATATCATTTAGGAAGTTGAGAAAACAACATTTTTTTTGTGATGTTAGGCGGGTCATTATCTTATGGAGCAAGTAGTACTCTTGAAGAGTTATGAGAGGTAGCTCTAAAAAATGCAACGTATAGTTGACCATGACAAAAGACAGGCTGAGGAAGATATACACCAACTTTGTTTAAAGATTGTCCTTGGTTTTTGTTTATTGTTGTTGCATAGCATAGTTTTTGTGGAAATTGTTTTCTTTTGAAAATAAAAAGGAGCTCTTTGTCAGTTTATGATAGAGTTATTCGTAGAATGTATACATGATGACCAATTGATGTTCCGGTAAGTATTTGTGCTTCTATAATCCTTGGCAACAGTTGGGTGATTATGAATCTAGTTCTGTTGCATAATCAAGCCGTTTGATTTATATTTCGTAGTAAGATAACAGAGCATTTACTTTCCTATCATGTTGATGTGGAGGAAACCCATTAAAGTTAAGCATGTTCTTTATTTACATTTCGTTCATTATACTTTTTAAACATACCAAAAACACCTTTGACTTGGTGTAGTATACATCTAGAATCGCTTCACCTGGTATGTAGTTATATAGCAAGCAAAAATTTATGAATAATGAAAGACGGTGTACTTAAGTGATGTAAATCCACCAACTTTTTTCTATGAATCCTTTGGTTGGATGTGATACTCTAGGATGATAAATCTCTAGTATACAATAACTACACTCAAACTATTTACAATAACAAAACCTCAAGTACTCAACTATCCACAAATAAAATAAACTTAACTAAATTAACTTACTTAAGGCAATCTTCAGTACAAGTTATTACAAGTTATAAGATCAACCGGCCTACTTTACAAAGTGAGTTTATAGCCACATTTTCATTTGTATTTTAGGGTTGGAAACATACTCTCTACATCAAACTGGGAATTGAAATTAAAGAGTCAAAACTAGTATCTTACAAACTCAGTGACAAACTTTCTAATACTAGTAAAACTAAATTGATTATAAATGTTATATTTTATGACACTTTTTACTATAAAGTCCCTTTACTTTCTTAAATATACACAAGCATTAACTTTAAGAACGCCATGAGAGTACGTAGATAGATCTATTGGCCTTACAACCCATTTGATACTTGGGTAGATGCATGCCAATTAATCTCGAGCATCTTTTGAGTCAACATATTCCTTTTGACTTGGGAGAAGCTGGATGTTCAGAAACTACGTAATAGACAAGCATAATATTAGTTTAACCTCTTGTGTCAGGGGGTTACACAGGAGGGCATTCAATCATTGGAGTTGGTTGTGGACTTATGTATAATAGTTTAACTACTTGTATCTAAAAAAATGTTTGTTAGTTTGCATATGGTTATCTACTATATGTACACTTTAAAACCTATGTTCTCACCAACTTTTTAGTTGACATATTTTAACATGTTTTCAGGTTATAGAAACTAAGTTCGTTGTTTTGCTCACGCTAAAATTCAAGGACAAACTTTATTTGGACCTAGTTAGACTTTGAATAAAATATAAACTTATTTTTACGTTTGGTTTATTTTTTTCTAAGTTGTATGTTATCAACTATTCTGTTTTAATAAGTAATTTTCTTTTATAGTCTTGATCATTATGTTATAATTCAATTTCATCGTGCCCGTGATGTTTCTGCTTTAGCCAGGGGCGTGACAAAAAAATACAATTAGACAACATAAATTTTAAAATAGACAACAAAAATAAAAAAAAGACGACAAGTTCTTAGTATTTTTAGGCAAAAATTAGTTTTTAGTTTAACCTTTCCCAAAGGTTATAAATTGGTCAAAATGGAACTATTGATAAAAAAAATAATTTAATAAGAACTTGGTTGAAATGTCTAAAAGTTAAAGTGTTTTTTCTATGCAATTGCAAGTTTTAGGTGAAAAACTTGAAGAACATGAAATATGAGGGGCAGGAGACTAAAAATCAAACATCAATACCGTAAACCTAGTTTAGACCTTCCTCTTCCCTTTTAATTTGGTAAAATCCATTTTGCAAGAAGGATGAGCGGCTCAGGACAAGTTAGTTGGTTTTTAATCACTCAAATCCGAGTCTGATTGTTTTGGTTTTGACCTCATGCGTATTTGGTTCAATTTGGGGAAAGTTTGTGCTCAACCGTCAAAATGCAAAGGTATAATATCACTTACTTTTAATGCATTTATAATGTTTGGGATCGAAAAATATCTATGTCATTGAGGGTGACGTTTATGGTTATTAGAAATACTATTGCAACAAGTATATATATATATATATATATATATATATATATATATATATATAGTAAGGTTCAAATAAGAACCCTATCTTATTATGAGAACCCTTTAGCTCCTTTTAGGCCATTGATTTCATTCTAAACCATAAGATAATGACAAGTATTCACTTTCTTTTTTTAATTAAAAGGCTATTTTTGATATTTTACAAATCCCACAAAAGTCAAAACATGCAGATTTAATATGGTGGTGACAGGTATCACCACCTACCCTCTTTTACTTCATCTTATTTTTTCATTTTTTAAAAAAAAAGTTTACTCTTTTTATTTTTAAAACCTCTATAACTTTTTATATATTTTTTTAAAAGAATTACACCATTAAATTTGTTTTATTATTCTTTTTAATTCTATTATAGTCTCGAAAAAATTTTAAAAAAATTTCTGCACGTTAGATATTACAATAAATTACAGTGTTACATTGCTGTAAACTGTAGCAAAGCTGTAATGAAAAATAATATGTAAACCAATGAAAATTAATGTAAACCAAATGTAAATATACATCATTAAACGATGTAACTACACCAACGTGATTTCAATAACATAACAACCAAACGACATTAAACCACGTAACTACACCTCCTAAACGAAATACATACAATGAATTACATCATATTGTAACTCTTTATAATATTTTATATCAAAAAACATATATAAAAACCAACAAAAATATTTAGAAACCAATAAATATCTACTTTCAAACATTAATGTGCTACACCATAAAAATTAAAGAAATATGACATGTACTTAGTTACATCAGGTTTTAATGTTATACAAATGCAACATTTAGCAAAGTTGTAACGAAATATCAAGTTACACTATTAAATACCCAATATTACGCCATTCCAACTAACTGTAACACAATAATTACAGCAACCAAATGACACTACACCAATGTAAACTAATGTAAACCAATATTAACCAATGTAAATCAATCTGTAAAAGAAATATAAAACAAATGATATTAAACTATGTAACTACAACTCCATAACTTCAGAAACCTAACAACCAAAACAACATTAAATCATGTAACTACACCACCATAGAGAAATTGCATCATTCTAATTAATCCACATTAACAAAACTACAACACTGTAACAAAAATTATCACTTAATTACACTATTGAAACAAAATTGAACAAATATATATACATATATATATATATATATATATATATATATATGTATATATATGTATATATATATATGTATATATATGTATATATATATATGTATATATATGTATATATATATACACGCACACCACTGTAACAAAAAAAACACCACTAAAATACAATATAATTCAAGAACATACAGATATATGATGTTGGTTTGGCCTACTAGATTGAACCTGACATATAACCTTAGATGGTTGATGAATCCAGATCTGGACTATAGTGTGAACCCAGATCTGGACCATAGTGTGAACCCATGTCTGAACCCAGATCTAAAAGGTGGTGTCGCGGCAATAATGAAAACCCATATTTGAACCCATATCTTCGGTGGAGAAAGAGAATCCAGATTTGAACCATGTGTTCTTAAGGACCAAGGGATCTGGTGGCGGTGCTTGACGATGATGGGGGTGTAATCCGGAAGTTTTTTGGTTGTAGAAGTTGTGGTGGTGAATGGGGCTGCAAATGATATGGGTTTTTTTTTGATAAAATATTTAATTTATGGTTTAAAAGGTAGTACAATGATAGAGTGATAGTACAATGATAAAAGACATCTTGCAGATTTGATCAAAACAATGACAATATGGGAGATAT